>OY293303.1:47630474-48206129 GCA_958502075.1 Orchestes rusci | reverse complement strand
AATGTCACCAAGTCCTAAGGAACAGCTCTAGCAAATCATCACTTTATGAAGAGTCATTACTTTGACTTTTCAGGAGTGACAATTCTAGATAATGAAACTAATTATTCAAAAAGAGCAGTCGGTGAAATGATTTGGATTGAACTGACGGGTCATACGGTTTACTTGAGGACCGATACCGCGGGACTCAGCGATATTTATAAGGGTGTGTTAAATAAGTTCAAACCCACAAACGGTCGATGGTTGTTGTTTATATATGTAAATCTTCATATTGTGGAACGCAGCTTTCGATATCTTTTGCTTGACCGTTGACGTTGACAATTTGACATGTTATGACGTTATGATAATGATTTTATTGATTGTAATTATCGTTTTAATGACTAATTTGAGCTCCATGTTTGATTTTCGTTTTTCGTTGTCGGTTTTTATAGTCTGTTTTACCGGTTTCGTCCTTAATTATGTATAATCATTGTTAGTGTCCGTAATGCTATGTTACTTTTTTGATGTACTGTCACTTACTGAAATTGAGTAAGTTTTTACCAACTGTATAATTAGGAAAGAATAACACTTGTATTCATTTGTTTCAGCCCTTGAAAAAGGCCTGAATTATAGGCCAAAACGTCGGGAATAATTTTCGAATAAGTGATTATCATTTCAACTGTCCTCATTCCCAATAACCACCACTTTTTATTAATATGAAGTTTGAAGTCGATGTGACCAAAAATACAATTTTTTATTGAACTAACTAACTCACCCAGTTCACCCCCTTAGAGATAAAATGTCGGAAAATCTTTTCTTAGCACACCTAGAAATATTAAGCACAACATCTCTTCAAAATTTCATGGCTCTATCTATAGTAGTTCTGGCTCGGCGTTGATGAGTAAGTCAGGACAAGCTCTCTTATAAGTATAGATATCAAAATTCGACTGGAACTATGCTATACAAAATTGCAATAAATTTGTCCCAGAAAATGCAAAAACAATTATAATATGTATCACATCACCAACTGTAACTCCACTTTGTTCATAAAGAATAGTTGGTCTGGTATGCACGTTAACCAGGAAACGCCCGAAATTGTCTTGATTCATATAATCTTGGAGATAAACCAAACCTCCAAAATTAGCAACGACTTTATCCTGGAAGTTCAGGACCGGTACAGTTTTTGTTGACTGAATAGCTTTAATTAATACGAACTTTGTAAATGCATACGATAACAATGAGGTTTTTCCTCTTAGATTTGACTAAAAGTCCCAGGTGGTCAATATGCAGAGTTCCCAACGGCTCCGCAAATTTCTTTGTTAAAGGCAACCAGACGGCTTTCATATAACAAGGAATCCTTGTTATATGAACAATCCAATGTAATCCTTTGCATATCTACGCATACCAGAAATCCAATAAAGCTTTGATATAGCTGCTAATGTTTTATCGAGAGCTAGATGTCCTTCGCCATCATGAACATGTAAAAGAATTTGTCTACGGGTTGCCCTTGGCACAATCCAACGATTGCCCTTTTTAGTCTTCCGGTACAGCCGATTATTAACTTGATGGTACTCCTCATGAATTTTCTTATCTTCGGCATCTACAGGTGGGTTCTGTAAGACTTTTAAGATATGACCGCATCTCTCATCAGGCAACTGCGCTATCAATACCCAATCTTCGTGAGTGATATTCACTAAATTTGCAGCAATGGACGTATGCTCTGGAGCATGAGGATACATTAATGGACTACGACTTAATGCATCTACATGAGCCATTTTAGATCCTGGCCGATACTCTACGTCAAAGTGAATTCTTGTATAGACATCCACCATCTTCCTCTTCCTGGTATGATGTCTCTTTTAGTCATGTTTGTTCTGATGGATTACAATCGGTTATATCTTTGAAATGTATGCTTATCAAATAGACTTGAAAGTGCTTCAAAGATTTATCATGGCGAATGCTTCCAACTCGTAGGAGTGGTTCCGTTGCTTTGGTGGTCTGCCGTGAAAAATACATACTCGGAAAAATAGAACCATTTTTCTGATTCTGGAAACGTATGCCACCCAATCCCCACTTCGAAGCGTCGCCGTGCACTTCGATTGGTGATTCTGGGTCGTGAATTGGTTTGGATACGAGCTTTTCTTTAAGCGTATCAAAGAAATTCTGTTCTTCATTCGACCAAATAAATTTAATTCTCTTTTTCGTTAAGGAACTTAATGGTCGGGCGATAGTGGCAAAATCTAAAATAACTAGAAAATCCCTGAATTGTCTGCCCGTGTGCACGTCCTCAGACACAGGAAACCTCGATACTGCCTTGGTGTTTCTTTTACCGGGCTTTACACCTTCTTTGGTGATTTCATGACCAAGATTTTTAACTTTAGACATTAAGGATTTGCACAAGCCTAGTGTGAGGCCTGCCTGTGACAACGCAGTCAAAACTTGTCTCAGACTTTCTTTGAATTGTTAAGCGGACAATAAAACATGTAAGCCAATGCCTTCCATACCTTATATTTCCCAATACTTTATTTATGACTTTTTGAAATACCGCTGGACCATTTGCGACACCAAAAGGCATCCTGACAATCGTAATTTCCATCTGGCATCACATGTAAGGGCGTCTCTACGCCACGAAAACTTCCTTCTTAACAATTTTCAAGTTTTTCCAAAAATTCATCGACTCGAGGTAATGAATATCGGACTTTTATGGTGAATCGATTCAGGGCACGATAATCAACGAACAGTCGCTCCTCTCAGTTTTTTTTTTTGACTAAGATAATTGAACTTGCGTATGGAGAATTCGATCCCCGAATAACTAACATTTTCCAAGAGATCTTCAAAAATACCTCTCACAACTTTTCTTTCGCTTGAGATCCTTTTTTCATAAATTCGTCAAAATTATGAACCCTTGTTGACTCTTGATTATGCATTCGTCAATGTAGTATTCTCCGGAAAAAACGGAACGTATCTGGAACGTAGACATCATCCATCGGAAGATCTCGTGATGATACCTCGATGACTGCTACTGCCTGAGGTGGAATGACAGTGTCCTCAACTGCTCATAGTGATTTTTTTCTGGCTTGAAATTCTAATGATTCAGCTATGTCCTTGTCGCTGGGAATGACTTATACACTTTTTCCAGATACAATTACCATTACTTGTGACTGATTCGGTAGTGTTTGTCCAACGATAACAGAAATAGTCACTATCAAAAATTCAATTCGAGTGATATGTGGTTGTAACTTGGTCCAACTCTAGCGTAGTGCTTCCTTTTCCAATGACAAAAATGTTGGCTTCACCATAGCGAGTTACCGTGATAGTACTTGGTAAAAAGTCAATTTTAGTCGTTCGCTGGACTTTTTCGTATCAACACGGCTCCACATTCATCGTCTACGCACGCATCGGAATAGAATTCAAAACACAATCAAAAAATGGAACTTATCAATGGAAAATACATTGTGAACCATTTTATTCGTTACATCTCTTCTTTTTCTTCTGCATTCGTTTGCAGAATGGCCTAAACGCCGACAGTTTGTGCAATGCTTCTTTGGTTTCGGACAATCTGAAGAAATATTCTTTTTTTGCGACAGTTATAGCATTTCATAAGTCGCTTTTTATTCAGCTGCAGCCGTTTTTCAGGTGGCCCCTATCTTCATTTCTGGCACCTGCTACGAAGGGTCGTTTTTCATGTCTGTTCAAATGTTGATAAAGTTTGATCGTTCTCCTCTGTGTGAAGAAATTCTGAATCTTAAATCTTGAGAGCGATTCACGTAGGACTCTGATTTCATGGTTGATGAATATTCACCATATAATTCATCAGAAGCACTGCATCTTTCTGCATGCTCGTGCACCAGCCTGAATGGAGGGATTGCTGATTCCATCTATATAAGACATTTTCCAGTAATCTCAAGAACCAATTTTCAAGGTAGAAGCATAATCTTGATGTTCTGGGAAACTCTTGATAGGTGAAGCTTTCCATTCTTCCCAGTTCAAGTTAAAGTTGTTGAGATTATCGTACCATGTCCACGACAATCCGGCCATTCTACTTTGCATTTGGTATATCATAAGCTGTTCATCCCAGTTATGAATAAGTGCTAGTTGCTCTATTTTCTTAATTCATCTGGTCTCATACTCAAGTTTGGATTTCCAGGCTCAAATTCGGATATATTCTTTGGGTCCAACATGATTTTTGCTGGTTGTGGTCGCTGAATCTGGCTCTCAATCAATTTTTCCACGAGCTTTTCCAACCTAGTAATTTTATATCCACCTTTAGGTTGTGAAGACTCACTCACAATCTGCCGTGGAGGAGTGGTTGATATTGTCCTCGATGAACTAGGTTGACAATCCTATTGATCTTCAATAATTGTGATCGCGCACTGACATTTGATGTTCGTTTCTTTGCATTTTCTTAAGCAGATCTCTGTTTTCTTTTGGAGCTCTCCACTTTGTCTTCTGTACGCCATGGCACTTGTGATCATAATCATCTGATTCGACCCTAAAATCTGAGTCCATTTTAACTGATTTTCACTGGTATTATACTTTAACTAGAAAATATCAGGTTACCGCTAATCCTTTAGCAGACAGTGAAAAAATAACTAGTATGCTACTATACGTTGAGCACATAAAAAAAAACAATGAGGCGTACTGATATTTCACGATAACCAGGAAATCTCACAATATGGTACCGCTTTTCTTTAAGCAGACAACAACAACAAAAAATAACAAACTGTTTTGGTGCTATTCGTTGACCATTCAGTGTCACTTTCTTCGCCATCGATGCCCTCCATCATGACTTTATCTTCATAATCATTATCTGTGAAGAAATAAATATATACGGAAAGTGAAATATATACAGGGTTTTTGAAAAAGACGCGGCAATATTTAAGGGCGATTCTAAGATCCATTTAAAAAAAGTTCATTTAATGAACGCATGTCCCAAATGTCTCAAATTGTGAGGTACAGGGTGGTGAAGTTTTCAATCCATTTTTTTTTTCTCTTTCCTAAATATTGCCGCGTCTTTTTCAAACACTTTGTTTAATATTTCCGGCTTGTTTCTATATACATGTTATGTGCATTACGTCAACCAATCTCTACCTAATACCATCCTGTCCCATACTTAGCTTATCGACATATAATGTAATAATAAATGTTTAATCAGCATTTTCCAATGTTTCATAGGATGTATTGTTCATATTCAATTATAGTAGTTAGTCTTGATTTTGGAATTGATGTAAACGCTTGTGGATAATAAACTTGATTTTTTTAAAAGACTTTCATGATAACACAATCCATAAGTGGCACAGTCGGTTTTTGCAGGAAAAGTTCGATAGTTTAGTGAATACAAGCTGTTTTGTTCCAACGATTTATGGACCTGTCGAACTCCCCGGATCCCTTTTGTGACTGTTTTATGGAGAAAGTACTGGTTTTGCTGTAAGTAGTATTTATGTTATCTAGAGGTCATTTATCTGGTTATCATAGCTCCTCAAGCGCAATAGAACATTCAGATCCATACACTGATTCGAAATAAGACTCACCATCAACCTTGAACTTACTATTCGCAAATCTCCATTGAAGTAAAATGAAGAATAAGTTTTCCCGTAGATCTAGAGAACTCAGCAATAATGTCTCTAAAACCAGAATATTTGGGAATGATCCCTGAATTCCATGAAGAAGCTGAACTTCTCCCTAGATTTTTAACGATTTGTGAAAAATAAATAGATGAGTTTAACTTTACTTTAATGCGAACGTTTAGTGAGTGCACACGCGTTTTTGTTCGCTCCGAAATATAGTAGTTTTTCTTACGCGAAGTAATAAAATTCCAACTTTCTCGCTGACATGGCAGAAAATAGTGGTTGTCTAGAAGACATTGATAAGAAAAGTATTAAATTTCGTGAAGTGTTTTCTAGACAAAATAGATCACATTCATGTAGTTCGGAAAATATATCAAAGACCGAAATAAATAAAATCATATTTGGGCAGGCGGAAAAAATTCCAGCAAATAAACAAACCGGCAAAAGTAAAGATAACGGCGATAAGACCTCGGTCATCGAAGATAACAGCCATGAAATACCGGGGAACATCAATAAGTTCAGCAAGAACTTCGACGACCCTGAATCAGTGTTCAAGCCTCGTAAATCTATAGGACGTTCACCAACAAGAGTTGACTCAAATATTACAGAGTTGGAAAGAGGCGAAGTTTTGGCAGCGGATAATTCCAGCAAGCGGATGCGTAGTGATATGTCACCTGGTGAGGAAAACTGTCACAAAAGGCAATGTGATGGAAAAAAAACGATGCCAGGAGATGAAGAGCCTACATCAAGAGAATGTCCAAATGATGAAACACCAACCCAAGAAGGATAAACAAATATACAAATGGGCAACATACTTAATTATATGTTCGAAGCTCTGGACAAAATTCAATTCTACACAAACCAAGAAGTCGATGACACCCCGACTATAAATAAATACAGTCAACGAATATTAAGAAACGCAACTGCCGTCATGCACAAAACTTTGGCCTTAATCACACTCAAAATAGGACAACTTGAACAAGAGAAAATGACACTGACTCATGAGTTACAAATGAAATCTCCAAACAAGGTAAACGTCCCAATTCCAGAGAACAACCAAAAACCTTCAGACCCAGACAAAAAACATATGCTGCTATAGCACAAACTTTTGAGGCCAGAAAATCAAATAATTCAGAAGAAACACAAAAATGGACCACTCTCAAAGTTTCGAAAAAGCTAGAAACAGTGATTAAAATTGATAATATTTCAGATCCAAAAGAAACAATCCGCCAATTGAAAAAAGAAATTGGAAGAGAGGGTATAGATGGAGGATTTTTAAATATCAGACATCTAAAGAGTGGAGCAATAGTGGTAGAAAGCTGCAATGGAGTACAACAAAGAAAACTGAAAAACACATTGGAAAACAAGAGCAACATAAAACTTAAAGAAAATGAAGTAATAAACCCAATGTTTATGGTGACTGGGATCCTGAAAGACTACGCAGAAACCGAATTTGTCAAAGAATTAATCCGAATGAATGACGAAATTGGAACCGAGCTGAACATTCTCAATATCCAGGATAAAATAAAGGTAATAGCCAAAAAAAACTGTCGCAACCCCACCAAATAAAATTGGATTCTACAGACGCCGCCAGCGATAGCCAAATGGTTTTTGAAACAAGAGACCGTGAACTTCGACCTTATGAAAGTATATGTCAAAGAACACTTCAACATGGCCGTATGTTTCAAATGTTGTGAATTTGGACATGTTGCGAAGTACTGTGATGAAATCAGCTTTTTGCTTTTGAAAACTACCAAAAAGCCAACAGCAGGCGTTGATGGAATACATGGTAAAGTTTCAAGAGCAGTAAAAGATCTGATTTGTCACCCAATCTCTTATTTAATTAATTAATCATTCGAATGTGGAGAATTCCCCGAACTGATAAAAAAATTAAAATGTGTTCCAGTCTATAAAAATAAAGGTAGCAATAAAGACCCGTCAAATCATAGACCAATTTGTGTTTAAAGTCAGATTTCAAAAATTTTCGAACTTTGCTTCCTAGAAAGATTAACACAGTTCTTAAAAATGAATGATATCCTCAGTCAACGTCAGCATGGTTTTTGTCATGCAGTATTCACAGTTACTGCTCTTCTAGATGTCTTTGAGTTTGTAGATGATGCTCTTGATAATGGACAAGGTGCTGTTGCACTCTTTTATGACTTGAGTCGTGCTTTTGACACAATTAACCATCAACTTTTATCAAGCAAATTGTACGCTGCGGGAGTACCTGGAGTAAAACCTAGCTGGATCACATCTTATTTGGCCAATAGGGAACAGGTCGTTGTTATTAAAGACTCAAAATCAAACTTAGGGCGGAGCGATCTGGGGGTACCGCAGGGGTCCATACTTGAACCTATGTTATTTATTCTCTTTGTTAATGATATTGAAAAATGCTGTGATGGAATTGGTAGTCCTGTATTGTACGCTGATGACACAACTCTCTTATTAAGCAATAGTTGTTTGAATGAATTGGTCGAAGACAGTAAAAACCTGTGCAACAATTTCAGTAAATATTGTCATAACAATGGATTGGTTCCTAATTTCCAAAAAACTGTTTTTATGCAATTTTTTCCCAAGAACGCAACTATAGATTTTAGTCTCTTCATTAAGCTGAGCGGCCAGTCCATAAAAGGTATGCCTTTCACTAAATTTTTGGGCGTAACCGTAGATCAAAAACTCACCTGGGAGAACCATATTACGCTTCTTTGTACTAGACTAAGTTCTTTGTGTTTTTTAATTCGGCAAATAAGGGACACTCTTGATACAAATATACTAAGAAATGTATATCATGGACTAGTGCAATCAATCTTGCAGTATGGTCTGATTTTCTGGGGCTCCTCAGCTCATATTAACAAAGTGTTCATTGCACAGAAAAAAATTCTTAGATATATGGATAAATTGCCTCCCCATGTATCATGAAAGGATGTGTTTCTTAAACCTTCAATATGAAACGAGACGTGCTCTAGAATTTAGAATGCCATACTCAAGACTCGCTGTAGGTCAAAACTCCCCGTGGTATATTGGGGTTTAGTGTCTAAATAAGGCTTATGGTCTCTTAGGTAGTGATAATTGTAAAAAAGGTGGTCTTCAAAAATTTTTGTTGAATAATCCTTTTTATTCCGTTCAGGAGTTTTTAGATTTTAGATTATAAATAAATATCCAGCATTTTTCTTGTCTTGACTAGACTTATAAATTGTTTGTTTGTAAACAATTTCTATTTCTGAATAAACGAGTTTGAATTTGAATTTGCTGTTGTCATAAGTGTGGCGCCAATGTTCACACAGGCAGTAATTGTCAATCAACAGAATTAAAGTGCGTAAACTGTCTAAAAATGAAATACAAATTAGAACAAAGCCAACACTCATCACGTGACTTGAACTGTCCTGTGTATCAAAGAAGAACTAGAAACTACCAATGCCAAATCAACTACTCAGATAATTTTTTATAACATGTACCAACAGTAACAAAATTTCCAGAGCAATCACAACTACAAGGAAAACGCAACCAAAGGCTCTTACAGGCATAATACATCAAAACGTACAATCCATCGGTAACTCCATTGACAAAATTAATCTCACATTAAAGGATTATTCAGATTGCAAAATTTTTTGTGTCTCAGAACACTGGAAAAGTGAAGAACAACTTGAGCAACTAGGAATCAATGACTTCCATTTAATATCACGGTTTTGTCGTGAGGAAGGACAACATGGAGGAGCTGCAATTTACGTGCATCAAAGCATCTTAGCAAGAAATAAAGTCAACCTAGCAAGTTGTCAGTGCGTGGAGTGTTCGAGTGTGTGGCCATTGAATGTATCCTTACAAAATCCAGTGCTATCATTATTTGCATTTATGGACCCCCATCTGGAGATCTTAACCTTTTCATGTTGAAACTGGAAGAGTTATTAATCAATGTGTTTGATGAAAACAAGCAAATATTTATATTAGGGGACTTTGATGTAGAATTATTGAAGGATAATGTTAAAGGTAGAAACCTATTATCGCTAATGACCTCATTTAATTTAATAGAAACCATATGTGAAAACACCAGAATAACAAAAAACTCATCAAGTTGTATAGATAACATATTCACAGATGCTGAGTATACTGAAGCAGTGATATTTGAAAATTTTGTTTCTGATCACACTGCGCAGAAAATAACCGTTGCGTCAAAAGTCGGAAAGGAGAATCATGTACAATATAAACGCATTTTTTCGAAAAAAAAACAAGGGTGATTTTCTGCGCAGTTTACAAGAAATGGATTGGAGCGAAGTATATAACTGTAATATACAAGAGGTGAACAGTCAATGGAACACTTTTATGAATATTTTTAAAACTCTGTTTAACCAAAGCTTCCTTCTTAAGGTAGCAGGAAAGAGGCGAAAACCGGGGTTATATAAAGATATAAATGTTGTAGAGTGTAAACGTAGGTTAGATATTTTATCAACTCTTTCAAGACATAATAGTGGGTATAAACAAATGTATATTGAGGAAAAACAGAATTATGACAAGTTACTGGTGATTGCGCGTGCCAAATATTATGAAGGTCGTATAAAGACATCAGACAATAAGTCCAAGTGCATGTGGACCATTTGTAGAGAAATTGATGGAGTAGGAGGAGATTAGGGCATAAAAGCGGGAGAAGAACCTGAGTCTGTAGCAAACAGGTATGATGACTTTTTACTTTCTGTAGTACCGGACTTGTTAAATTCTTTGATTGGGATTCCATTTGATTGTAAAATCGGTGTAAACAAATATTCAATGTTTTTAAGTCCCGTCACACCGGAGGAAATTGGTGAGATAGCGCAAAAACTCAAAAATAAAAAAAGTAGCGGGATAGATGAAGTTCCTACAAACATTATAAAAATAGCAACAGTTGAACTTCAGGACATTTTGTGCTATATCATCAATAACTCTTTCGAATATGGTATATTCCCGGAAGACCTCAAAACAGCTCTGGTTAAACCATGCTTTAAAAAGGGAGACCCTGAAGTGTTGGACAGTTATAGGTCTATAAGCTCACTGCCAGCAAAGATTTTCGAAATAGCCATGAACAAAAGATTGATCAAGTTTTTCAATGACTATAATCTCTTCAGTCAACACCAACATGGTTTCATGAAGGGAAAATCAACCCAAACAGCTATCTTTGCTTTCATTAAAAAGATTATTGAACACCTAGAACATGATGAAGTTGCTCTCAGTATGCTCTTGGATTTATCCAAAGCATATGACTGCTTGGATAGAGGTTTAATTATTAGAAAGTTGGAAAAATATGGTATTAGGGGAAACGTGTTAAGATGGTTCGAGTCTTACGTCAACAACAGAAAACAAATTGTAACAGTGACAAAGGACGGGAAATAAGGTTACTCCTGATTGATGTATAAAGAGATAGGAATAGCACAAGGTAGTATATTGGCTCCAGTGTTGTTCATTATATTTGTAAATGATTTGGGTCTGTTAATGATTTCCCCCAGTCAAAGCATAGTAAAGTATGCTGACGATACAAACTTAATTATTGGTAGTAAATCTTTAGAAGAATTAAAGACTAAAGCTGAGAAGTTCTTTGACATGGTCACACGATGGTTCAGTGCAAATAGATCAATTCTGAATAACAGAAAAACACATTTTCTTATGTTTAGAACAAAACAAAGTAATATACCAAAGCCATCACAAATAGAAATAAGTAATAACAACCTAGAGATAAACGAAAAAAAAATTTTTTGGTATTTATATAAATGAACACCTGGACTGGACATATCATATTTCTCATCTGATGAAAAAACTCAACTCCATATGTTACGGTATTAGGGTCGTTGGAAAATACATGAATGGAATATCATTGAAGATCCTGTACGTTGCCAACTTTGAGTCTGTTCTTAAGTATGGTATTATTTTCTAGGTTGATAAGAATAATTAAACGAATGAGTTATAGAGTTGTAGATCGGTGTTTGCAAACATGCGGGTCATGATTGTATATGCAGTGTACATTTATGAATGTTTAATGCTTTTTCACCGAAGCAAATACCTGTTTTGAATCCAAAACCGAACATGACTATAACACAAGAACGACAAACTTCAAATACATAGCACATAAACTCTCTCTTACTAAAAGATCTCCCCATTATATGTGTGTCAAATTGTTTAATTCACTACCAAACCACATAAAGAACATCAAATCACTCAAGAGTTTTAAGGTAGCTGTGAAGATGTTGCTAGTAAGTCTAGAACCATATTGTTTAAAGAACTTTTTCGGAGAGCTATCATAATAATGTTAAGCTGAACGATTGACGTCGTTTCATGCCATGTACTTATTTATATGATCTGAAACAAAGAGCTTATTTATTTATTTATTTATTTACAATGTAACGGTTCCCACAGACTTTCAAAATGTATATTTGATGTCTAGTATGCTTTCTAAGGTTAAAGGAGAAGCTGATCTGAAATATGCTTTTCTGAATGCTTATGCTGATAAAAGAGATCTTTATACTTCAAAGATAGAATTGTCAGAAATGAAATAAAAAATTAATGAGAATCCGTTTGATTTCTATGATAGAGCTCAACATATCTTCAATACCAAACGAGAAAACAACAACGAAAAAGACCCCATTGGATCTTTGCTGCGGACTAAAAACCTCTTTGATATGAATAGCGCGTTGAATATGTTAACGAACGATTTTCAAATAGAATCATTACAAAAAAGACAAACTGCCAATGTGACAAATACAAGACCCCTATTTCCAAGCAGATATACTTATCCACAAATACAATATTCTCCAAGCAACTTGAACAACCCTTCTCGACCCCACTCAAACTCAACTCCCTAAACTTCGAGACAATACCAAAATACAAGACCAACCCCCATGTCAGGTGTATCTACATTCACCAATAGACCCCATATCGAAGGGATTCAAATAACCCTCAAAATCTTCGACAGAATAAACCCCAAAAATTCAACTTTGAAGAGTTGTATAGCATTTCTGATCCCCACCACGAAATCAAAAACACTCAATTCATACACACTGGTATTGAAGAAGATATCGAGACAATTAATATCCTAACAAAACCATAACTGACGAGTCACAGTTATTTTATATAGGCACCTCGGAAACAATTTTGAGTTGATGAATTTGACAGATTCTGACAGTCGACTCCCTCATATCACTCTACCCGATCTAAATCTAAATATTCTCGTCGATACAGGAAGCACAGACATTTGTAAACCCAAAAATTGCCCAATTTTTTTTTCAATCAAATATTAGTGTAGATCCGCTCCAAATTTCTACTGCACATGGAAGTTCTTATGAGAACTTGAGCAGCAACATTTCTCTTTCAAAACTATTCAAATTGAACAGCAGACTTTCCAAGTTTCACATTTTTCACTTTCACAAAGTCTTTGACTGTCTCTTGGGCATAGACAATTTAACAGCATTAAATGCAACTATTGATCTTACAGAAAAAATCATCAGGATTCCGCAAATCGAAATACCCTTGAAATCTTGTGGTACTACACAAAATTTAAATTTAGCAACTATAGAAACAAATTCAAAACTCGCCCTTTCTCGTATTGAGTTAAATGCAAACAAAACCCAAGCAAAAGATGAGTCTATCTTTGAACTTGAAAAATACGTTGAAACTTTCAATAGAAGAATGAATCACGAAACAAACCATGATTTACACAAAACAGATTCAATCATTGCACAAGCTGGAGATGTAGATAATGCGGTTGACGAAGACATAGGGAGCGAATGTCCCGTAAATTATGGCAAACATCAGATCATAATTTCTGAAGTGAATTTTGCGCCAGCCAAAAAGTATTTGGTAACAACGAACGGATCTTCGTGCATGTTTCGGAAAATAATACCAAAAAAGACATATTAAAGTTCATAAAAGAAATGAAATGATTGTAAAATCAAATACTATCTCTATTTCGAAATTTACGAAAAATTCAGTACTGTTCTTCAGAAATATTTCAAAAAATCGCAAATACAAATGGTCAAATGTACTGGAAAATTAATTAATATCACTGATGAAAATTATATTACTTAAAGCATCAAAATCCACCACGAAGGAAAAACTAACCACCGCGAAATTGAAGAAACCCTCAGACGCATAAAAATTTAATTGGCCAAACCAACAAAAATCTATCCAATTGTTCAATAATGAATGCCAAATATGCCAATAAACGAAACACGATAGACAACCTCAGAAACTTAACTACAGCATAACACCAACACATCTTAAACCATCAAATTATCCATATAGATAGTATAACTCTCGAAAACCCCAAACTTCTCACCATCATTGACTCATTTTTTTAATACGCTCAAATGTACAAAATAAACTCTGGACAAAGTATATGTTCAAAACTAAACGTTTTTATTTATTTTGTTAAGTTAAATTTCGCGCTTTAAAATTTTGCACGCATATCCCCTCCGGATGGCACAAACTGCATTTTTACCCGAAATAGCGGGAGAGTGCTTGATCTGATACGCTCGAGAGAGTACCTACGTTCCTACCGTACTAACACGTACTAATTTTCCGATGATAGACACTATTGGCCTTTTGGTCACAATCAATAATTATTACCATTTATGTATTGTGTTGTTGTGTGGAGGTGAGCAGAACCAAAGGAGGAGAGCCATCTCCAACTGAGCCAGAAAAAGAATCCAGTGAGTGCCATAAACCATCAATATATGTCTGCAAAATTTGGAATTTTAACTCGTTGTAATTAACTTTTGATTAACGTAACGTCTGCCTACGACAATTTGTTTAGCGGGATAAGGCCCTTTTTCCTCTTTCAAAAACTCAAAAAATTTAGTGGAAAACAAAAAAAAACACTTAAAGTTTGCCGACATTTCACAGCATTCATTCCTTTCATAAACTACTCTTGTGACGAGTTTTGTCTTTGTTCAAAAAGCAATAATCGCTCTACGAGAGAGATTTCGCTCACCTCAATTCTACAATTTGTTAGCAGTTTAGCACCGCACGCATCGTTCCATTTTCGATCATTCTCGGCGAAGCTCCAGCCAAATTCCTTTCTAGCAAAAAATAATGCTGAGCAACAAAACAATTAAAAAAAATAATTTTATTTCTTTAGAATTGATGCTCACAATAATACTAGTTAACTATATGTAAGTTGAGATAACAATGAGATATCAATCGATTTGCAGGCTATTCATATACTGCGAAAAATGTACACCTACACAAAGTTAACACCTGCAAAGAACTGTACACGCATCTGGTCACGTAGACAAATTGGCCTTTTAACAACTGATAAGTATATAAACAACTGATAATATATACATCCTAGAATGTAACTCCTCCCGACGAAGATGAAAACATATCAAGGGTGTGTTTTCAAACATGACTTGAATATTTTGATCTTCGTTTGGTTTTCTACATTTTCTTACAAATAAATTACCTAATAGATAGAATGATATTGAGATAAGAAATATGTACAATGAAATGGTCCATAGGCTGGTTCTCCTGATGGATACATTTGTGTTCATGGTCTCTAGGTCTTCTCTTCTGGAGGTCTTTCTTTATTTTGTCAGTATGGTGTAGATCAATTGACTACATATCGATCATGGGTGGATTGAATATTGGTCTTGGTTGATTGATCATAGACCAATTAAGTGAAGGTAGGCTGACATCATCAAAGGACAAACGGACAGGTTGATAATTTTCTAAGATTGTCGATTAAATCTGGATCTTGCATCTTTGTGGAATCTCAATGAGGTAGGAACCATGAAGAGGTATATTTTTTCCAAGGTTCTGGCAACTGGTTTTGGCAATTGTTTTCTTGGGGAGAGTCACTAACCATATACCATTGGTGACTTCCTTGATCAGAGTTTCATATATTTGAACTTCAATGGAATGGCACGTGGTGATGTTTGTCTGGTGTTGGAGAATCTGGATAGCACATGGAGGATGATCGCCTATAGTTTGACTCTGAACTCCTTTACAGATGAATTGTTTGGGTTGTATTTCTAGGCATTTGTTTTCCTCATATGCGAACTTCAAATTGTTTTGTGCAAGAAAGGGTTTGTAGGGAATGTTAAATTGGAACTTTCAGTTGTTCGTAGGTATAGGAAGTGGATGTAAACTGTAATATTAATAATTCTCCGCTTCAACCAATGGAAGTTCCAATATGAAAGTTATTTTTGTGCCTTGGATAAAACTTTTTATTTCGATTAGTTTTTCAATTAATAATAGATTATTGATGTCAACTTCTACGTGTATGTAATTTGTCTGTGAATGTTTCTCGAGTTCTTTGATTTTTGAGAAGGGTTCTTTTGGTTCAATAATAGAGTTATGAAGCACATTGATTTTTTAAAATGTTATTGCAACTTCGATTTTGTCTAATAAATTGTAGATGGTTTGATACAATGATGTTATTTGGTTAAATATATTGAAAATGTGTTGTTGTTGTTGAAGTTGGATATTATGTAGATCACTTTCTTTGATCGAGCTTTTGATCCGATTGATACAAGTTTTCAAGATAATTTGATTGTGACTGATGTTTGATATTGAATCCTTGAATCTATTTATTGTTTGGTCTAGAAGTGAAAGTTGATTAATTGCATCGATTTTCAATTTGTTTTGATTTTCTTGAAGACTTTTGGTTTTCTGATCGAATTTTTCAGCATCGTTTTGATCTAAGTTGCCTGTAATGCATTCTATTTATCAGCCTAGTGGGTTGAATAGACCTCCTTTAATTCTATTAATTCTAGAAGGTGATATTTGGTTGATTAGATTATCGATACGGTTTTCTAAATTATGTAGTGGAATCAAGGAATTATAATATTTTCCATAATACTCAGTATTGTTACTTAAATGTAAATCAAGTTGAGATGCATGAACTTTCATGTCCGTGAATTCGATAATTAGAGGTTTAAGATCAAAGGTTTGAACAAAGCTCCATTGATTAGAAACAATCTTTGCTGTTCCTTGTTTAAATGGAAGGATACCAGGGTAATCGTTCTGGAGGACATAATGTATTGAAGACCACCTTTTTTACAATTATTACTACCTAAGAGTCCATAAGCCTTATTCAGACACTTAACCCCAATATACCACGGGGAGTTTTGACCTACAGCGAGTCTTGAGTTAATTTCATCGATTTTGGTTGAATTTGTCGATTTTCTTAATATTTTAGAAGCATAAGTGTTCAATGTCTGAGAGGGCGTGTCTTAATAAATGAGTGGTGCCATAGCATCTGGATCGTTTAGGCTTCATTCCAAATATTTCGAAAACGGTCGATTGTAGTGCAAAGTGAGTTTGACAAAATTTGTAGAGTTTAAAATTCTCTACAAAAAAGGTCTCTTGACGTTTTTGGCAAAACTTGAGGGTTTTTCAGTTATGATAAGAAAACAATAATTTTTGATATTTTTCTCAAATATCTCAGAAACGGTCGATCGTAGCGCAAAAATAAAAAAGACCAAATTTATAGAGTTAAAAATTTTTTACAAAAAGTTTTTCTTGACATTTTTTGTTTTAATCAAGGGCTCTCGAGTATTTCTCAAAAATAAAAAAAAATGTGTGACCGTGCAGAACTTCGTCCGTGTGTACAGTGTCATATCAATGCTTGAACCGGAGATTTTCGCTATTTGTTATACAGGGTGTTTTTTACTATAGTCCAAACTTTCCGATTTTCAAAATAAAAAAAATCATTTTTTTCAAATGATACACCCCTTTCATTATTACGGTAGTGGATTGAGTATTTGAAAACCTATCATTTTTGCAAATAATGTCCTATACCTATCTTTCATGGTTATCGAGAAATTCCGAATTTTCTAAATCGCTACCTTGTGTTTTGCAATAAAACGATAAACTATGCCAAGTTTCAAGTTATTATTCAAAGGTAATACTAATATTCAAATTTTTAATCGATATTTTGTCTTAATATATGTTCAAAAAGGTGACCTTCCTGTTGAATACACAGATTCAGTCTTCTTTGAAGATTCAACCTGACTTCTGATAACATCAAAGGCGTCACTGAATGACAAACGTCCCGTATTCTATTTTTCATATCTTCCATGGTGGTTGGCTTGGTAAAGTATACTCGGTCTTTTATGAATCCCCTTAAAAAAAAATCGAGGGGAGTTAAGTCGCATGATCTCGGTGGCCACGGAATAGAACCTCCACGTCCTATCCATTTTCCTGGGAATTGCATATCCAAAAATGCCCGTACATCACGATGGTAATGTGGAGGTGCACCATCCTGTTGCAGCCACATATTTGCCCGTTCGACTAAATTGATATCTTCAAGTAGCAGAGGCATTTCTTCACGCAAGAAATTCAAATAGTTGCGACCCGATAAATGTTCATCAAAAAAGAAGGGACCAATCATTTGGTTATGGTGGATGCCACACCATACATTTATTGACCAATAATTTTGATGCTGGACTTCTCGTAGCCAAAATGGATTTTGCATATTATGCCTGTTTACAGCCCCGTTGCTTCTAAATGTCGCCTCATCGGAGAACATAATTTTGCACAAAAAGTTGTTATCCAACTGAATTCGTTGATTGATGATATTGCAAAACTGAACTCGTTTTTCAAAATCTCTTTCCAGCAATTCTTGATGAAGATGAATATGGTAAGGCTGGTATTTGAATTTTTTTGTTGTCCGATTCACAGTGGATTTTGAAGTGTTGCATATAGTCGATAATGCCCTACTACTTACATGGGGATGTTCTTCAATATGTAACAAAATATCTAGTTCTTTTTCTTCGTTTGCTGCGTTCTTGTTAACAACTTTACGTTTCGTGTATGAAACACTTCCACTGGAATCAAACCTTTCCATAACATTTCGAAAACAGAGAGTAGTGGGTAGCCGCCGTTCGGGATATTTTGTTCGATAATTCTTTGAGCCAGTAGAGGGTTTCTC
The DNA here is from genome assembly GCA_958502075.1 of Orchestes rusci. Lineage (NCBI taxonomy): Eukaryota > Metazoa > Arthropoda > Insecta > Coleoptera > Curculionidae > Orchestes > Orchestes rusci. The sequence goes on along the minus strand of OY293303.1, from coordinate 48,187,697 downwards.
TCGGCTTCCCCCAATACATAGATCATGTCAATCAAATCATTCAGTGGATAGTCCATAGCCAAAAATATGGATCAAAAAGAAAGGATTAATTTTTACTTCTGTCAACAATAATTTTTGTTTTTTCCATGGCAACGGCCGGTGATCGCCATACATTCCATATAATATGACCGAACGATTTGGAAAATTAGAATTTTCTCGATAACTATTGAAGATAGGTATAGGACATTATTAGCAAAAATGATAGGTTTTCAAATACTCAATTCACTATAGTAATAATAAAAGGGGTGTACCATTAAAAAAATAATAAATTTTTTATTTTGAAAATCGAAAAATTTGGACCATTATAAAAAACACCCTGTATAACAAATAGCGAATATTTTCTGTAAAAGCTTTGATATGACTAGTCCTTATCCCCACCAAATCTCAAGAGTGTAATGTCTTAAATAAGGGAGAAAACAGTCATTTTCCAATATCATGAAAATGCAAAATTTTCCGTTAATTTCGAATAATTCAAAAACTATCAAATTTAGACCCATATATTATAGAACAAAAAATGTTTATAGTGACACATAGAATCCAGAAATAAAATCAAATACAGGGCATTCCATTTAAAAAAATCATACTTTTTCGTGCCATATTTTTGTGAAGCACCCTGTATGTTTCCAAATATTTTCAGAATGTGCGCTATTTACACCCCTAACCTGTGACGCATATTGATATTGATATTTTTCATATCCTATATGATAAAACCTACTTTACTCTATCGTTGGGACACCCTGTATATCATAAATATAGCAGGGTTTGTTGGCATTGATATACACTTTTTAAAATAATTCGTCAAGTTCAATTCAGAAAATGTTTTTTTGACATTTTTGACATTTTTGACATTTTTGACATTTATTCATAACCCAAACTTTATGTCAAAAATATTTCCAGCATCTTTTGAATTGAACTTGACAATTTTTTTTAAAAAGTGTATGTATCAATGTAGTAATTAAATGTACCGCCATTCTGTGGTACTTGAGGATATCGACTCAATATTCTAGGGTTATAAAGTACTCATCAGGACCTTAAAAATGAGGTGTCACATGACCCCTATTCCCATTAAAAAAAACATTCCAAGATGGCGCCCAGCCGCCATCTTGAATTTTTCATATGTCAATTTTATGTCAAAACATAGTAAACATGCTTGTATTTCATCACTTGGTATCTGAAGTCTCTGAGTTGAGCCGTTCAAAAAATAAAAGGGGGGGGACCTTTTAGAGCCGCACTGTATACAGGGTCCTTCATTAGTGCGTCGGGCAATCCTAGCGTGGTTATTTACAAAAGTAGAAAAAAAAGTTTTATACAAAAGTTGTAGAATGTGACTTTATGCATATTTTAAAAATATTTTCAAACATACAGGGTGCGTCACAAAAGTATGGCACGAAAAAGTATGATTTTTTTAAATGGAACCCCCTGTATATTGATTGATATTTCAATTCTTTCTTCAATTTGGAACAAAAATTGTGCTACAACTAATGTTCCTAAATTCAACCGTTATCGAGATATCGCGTTTTAAAAATGGCATTTTTGCAACTTTGGCATGCTATAAAACTCAAACTATTCAAGTTAGAGGAAAATGGTTTGCACTTTCCTATCTTAACTTTTCAAGAGCTCTTCTGTCATTTGGATAGAAGGTAACGTCAACTGTCAACTTTTTTCGGCACATTTTGACATTTTTTCACAATAATGGATTTAATCTCCTTGAATAGCTCTTGAAAAGTTAAGATAGGAATGTGCAATCCATTTTTCTCTAACTTGAATAGTTTGAGTTTTATAGCATGTCAAAGTTGCAAAAATGCCATTTTTAAAACGCGATATCTCGATAACGGTTGAATTTAGGAACATTAGTTGTAGCACAATTTTTGTTCCAAATTGAAGAAAGAATTGAAATATCAATTAATATACTGGGGGTTCCATTTAAAAAAATCATACTTTTTCGTGCCATACTTTTGTGACGCACCCTGTATGTTTGAAAATATTTTTAAAATATGCATAAAGTCACATTCTACAACTTTTGTATAAAACTTTTTTTTCTACTTTTGTAAATAACCACGCTAGGATTGCCCGACGCACTAATGAAGGACCCTGTATTATATCCGAGATTATATCTGAATATAGTTTATCCTGATGATATAACAAGTAAAAAAAAAAAGAGTACCTACGTTTTGATTGTATCGTTTTTCACCAATGGCCCTAATTTTTCATCACCATCGAAGTCAAAAAAAAATGTCTCCTTATCTTTAAGAAATTCTGGGTCTAATGTTTTTAGATATTTTCTTCAAGATCGCTCTGATGCGATGAATCATTGGGAAAAGCCATTGTCTATTCCGTTGATCACAAGCTGCCGTGCACTGAATCCTCGATTTTCTGCATCCGCAGCGCGAGCAACAACCATTCTTCATTCCTGTAGTTGCGAAATAGCGTGTTTAACCATTCATCCTGATGCTGGTGGTAATATTGTGCTTATCGGATCCAGAAGTTCATTTCGAATCACCTAACCCTATTCCTGGAGTTCTCAATCATTCCCCAATGAAGTTTGGATCTGGTTATGGTAATATACCTACACTCTTTATATGTGGATGAGCCGCTGCATTTGTTGGTGGAAGATAAGCTAACTCTGAAGGTTGATTTCTTATCTTTTTGACTATATGAATTGGGTATACAGTAAACGCCAAACAACTCTTGATCTTCGACATCAATGCCACCAAGCGCGTTGTTATGTGATGACGTGCCGACAAAATGCGTATTCCATTTTAATACAATATTTCTAGAGAGCAGTTTTCTTTTTGAAATACTTGAGCCAGTTGATCAGTTGATCAAAATTCACCAGGACTTACGGCTGACCTTGCATGGTTGTATGTTTGAGCGCAGCGCTCTCTACGCAGTCTATCTTAGAAACGGGTGGCCGTATAAAAAAAAGTTTTAAACAAAATTCATAGAAAATGCTTTACAATTTTTGTGATAGATGCCAATAAGATTAAAACCATAGGAAGCGAGATATCGAAGGAAACCTGATTTTTGTGACCTTTGACCTCGGATATCTCAAGACACCGACACGAGATTTTATGAGACTTTCAAGACCACTTTAAGAATGCCAAAATGAAGGTGTATACGAAGTTACAGCTTATTATCTCTCATTGCCCAGTTGACCCTGTCATTTGGATTAAATGACTGGAGTAATAAGTAACAGTCTCACGGAACTATTGGAGATGCTAAACGAATTAAACCTAGCAACTATGATAGCGGATTGAAAATGAATTATAGTAAAACAAAGATAATGAGTCCTGAAGATGTCAACATAAACATTCAAGATAATAACATCGAATGCGTAGATGAGTTCATACATATACCTGGGAAACACTTTTATACTGGGAAAAGAAAATCAACACGCGGAAATCGAAAAACGCAAAAAATTGACATGGGCAGCTTTCGGCAAGCTGGGACACATTCTTGAAAACAACATGATCCCTATAAATTTAATACGTGGTATATAATACCGGTATACTACCCGTGCAAACATACGTATTGGTAACAATTAGCCTAACAAAAGCGTCGGCAAAGAAGCTTTTGACAACGCAATGAGCAATGTAACAAAGCTTGCTAGGGGTTCCACTTCGCGACAAGATCAGAAGTAAGGATATCAGATGAAAAACAAGCGTTTGGGTTATATACCTTATATAGTTGCCGATATAATACAAGTGGCGGACAAGATGAATAGGCAGTGGGCCGGTCAACTGGCTAGACTGGATAGAGATGGATGGGCACATAGAGTAACGGTCTGGAGGCCTAGACAGACCAAGCGTAGCATAGGACGCCCACAGAAAAGATGTGTGAACGACATTAGAAAGGTGACAGGCAAGACCTGGTTGAGCGCCATACTCAAGAGAACAGGGAGACATGGAGGCAGATGAGAGAGACCTATATCCAGGAGTGGACAGCTGTTGGTTGAGAAAGAAGATTATAAATTAAGATAATTAGTAAATTAGGATTAATTTGAATGACGACCGACATCCATATATCTATGTACGAATCACATTTCGCCAAGTAAAACAAAATAAACAAAAAATCTGAGGTGGATGAGTACATCGATATCAGCAACATGAAGAAATCAAATATAACAACGATTTGCCGGATCATGAATACGACATGCGTCCTGCGTGTTCCAAAATTAAACTGTTGTATAAATGACTGTACAAATTCTCAATAAATCAGTATCAATTCGTCTCTTGTGCCAATCATTACTCTCGACGCCCAAGCTTATCAAAGTCGTCATCTTACAAAAGTACTCGTAATTGAGGGTGACTGTCGACTTATCGACAACCAAGTCACCCTCAATTACGAAGGGCTTTGTGTCACAAACTTGAAGGCACTATCCTACCAAAAAAAGGAAGTCTTTTCACTAAAAGAACAACATATAAATAGGTATCGCCATGGATTCTTTAATTAATTTCTCTATTTTGTTTTTTTTTTCTTTTTCTAGTGTTTCAAATAAGACAGTTATCAGCTGGTAGAGTCAACAATTCAATAATGCTCACAACTTTGAAACAACTCAACTGATTGACGTGATCTTGAGCTCGTTTTGACAAGGAGGATCTGCTCTTCCATGATTTCGAGATTTTCAGATGATTCTGATAAGAATAGCCAAATATGCGGACGACAGATTTTTTTTTATTCACTCGAAATTTTCAAATGCTAGGGCGTACTAAAATAAGTTCTTCTGAATTGTTGACCGAATTCCGCACAAGCTTCATGTGTTTAATGCAAAAGCTGTTCGTTTGGAAAATATTGCTCTGATTTTCGATTTTTCCATAAAGTTTTTCTTAAATGAACCTATAAGGAAGTGAAAGAATTTCTCAAGAGAAATAAAATTATTTTTTCAATCCTGGAACGACGTCTTTATTATATCAATTTGTCGAAGAGTATAAAATAATATTGAGTGTTTCAGAATCGTTTTGGTATTTATGTGTGGTAAGGAGCTTCAATGTATCAAATAGGTTTTTTATTCATCTTTTAAAATCTGTTTCACTTTGAGAATATACGTATGAGTCTTTCAAACGATATCATCAAGAAAGTCAATCTCACTATGAATATTCGTTGCACCCAATCCCTTGACTTGTCATGAAACTGTTCAAAATCATATTTTTCACTAAAGAGGGTCTTGATCCATCATAGATGGTCTTGATCAAACCACTTTATTTTTGAATATGACTGACCTGTATCTTATTCTAGGTACAAAGATGATCATGAATTCTTCCGGTACATCCCAGCTGGAGACGACATGGTCACGTTTCCAGTACATGGAGTGAAAGTATTGGCTAGACAATCTAGATGTAATCACAATAGCTGTGATCTGACACTCACTAATCTGAAGCGACCTGAAAGCTCTGGAGCTTACAGATGTGAGGTCTCCAGTGAAGCTCCGGCATTCAGATTAGCCTCGGAGACGCATAATGTAACTGTAGCAGGTATTGTTGACTACAAACATCGAACTCCGTACTACGTACCCGGAAAGGACCCGTTCATAGTCAACAACGAATCGTGAAGGGTGTCATTTCTATGCATACATAGGCCATGGGTCAGAAAGATATAGATACCCGTAATTGTCGCTATATCTCTCTCTACTCCATGCATATAGGCCAATGAGTTAGAAAGAGATAGATTTCCGTAACTATAGCTATCTCAACTTGCTTCACTTTCAATAGTAAGCGGGTCCGTTCCAGTAACGTAGAATGGAGTTCAATGACTACAAATAATATAGAGTGTACAGAATTTGATTGAGCCTTTTAGAAAATAAGTGATGCCGATTTGACTTCAATATCGACTTTTGTCAAGCCGGACATTCATTGGGCCGTAATCCCGACGGTTTAAGGTCGATTGACATACAACTGTGACGGCGCCGTATCATAACCGGCACGTGATTTGACCGACAAGATCAAAATTATACATGGGATGAATTTAAACGGACCAATTCACACCTGTCCCTTGCGCGACAGCGAAAGTGCAGACCGTGAAGCAGCCGACGCCATACCATGTTTTTTAAATTTCTTCCCGACGATAATATTTGGATTTTCATGACCGTACAACACAGGCAACGGGACTAATTGGTTTTTCGGAAGTGAAAGCTTAATTTAATCAAGAATGACGAAAAAGTTTGCGGTTGCAAAAGCTTGGCATCGGAAAACGTTTCGATTATGATCACTCAACTATTACCACTGTCACAACCTCGGCCACAACACTGTCGAAATACGAACCAGTGTGATTAGGAATATGCCGGTAACGGTACGGCCTAGTCACATAATTTTGGAGGTGTTTTGATCTTTTGTTTGAGATAACTAGCGATATCATTTACAAAAACGGTTTTGGTAGTGTAGGTTCCGTGATAATATTGACTCATTTTTGCATTATTTTTGTCGTTTGATATCAGTGTTTACACAGGATGTTTTTTTTTCTATGTATAGTTCAGTGGTCTCGGAAGCTATAGCAGATACGGGAAAGTTTAAATGGGCAAAGATTTGCAGTTTTATAAGCTCTACTCAAAACTATTTTTGGTTTCACAAGATTTGACAGCTTTCAATAGATATTTCTTCAAAAAAAAAATGAATTTTTAGCTTCTAGCTTCGCAAATATTGATTGCAGGAAAAAATATTAAATACAACAGTTTTGAGAGAATCTGTTCTTAATAAAATGACATATTTTCTTTTTTATTGAAAATAAATCCGAGTTTGGTTTTAATGTCATGTCAAAAATGAGTTATGTGACGTGATACTGACTTGATACTTGACGTTCAAGAAGGAGGGAATGAAGGCGCTCAAGTATACTAGACGAACGCGATTCGGATCGGAAGCCGAAATCAAACGACATGTTGTCGCTTACGCATTGTTTTAGTTTCGCAGATGACGTAGCGTGTGAGTTTTGAAATGGACACCCTGAATAACAAGCTTCAACATACCGGGCACCTTAAAGGTGGGAAGAGTTTCAACAATTGATATTTTATATGAATACAACAGAAAATGTGTTTCCAAATTATTTTTCAAATGAGCGGTCTGTCCTCTGGTTTCTTCACTGTGTATTTAGATTGGTCGTGCCTGTCCCGGATTTCGGATGGAGCGCAATGGAATGCCAATTTTCTACCACTGTTTTTTACAGAATCTACTCATAACGCGGCGAAGATCGGCGTTTACTGACGACACTGACCTCTACGGTCGTGTGATATCTCACTCATGGACTATTTTTTGTGGGGACAAGTAAAGTCGGTATTCAGGTGAAGTAGGTGAATCAAGACTCAAAGATGTATTGTCTGACAGGATACAGGTCCCAGTCAATAAGACAAACGTTCAATAAACCTAGTTAAAACTTAACAAAAGTATAGGCGATACCAAGAAAAGAGAGATAAATAAAAAAGGTAAAAGTAACATTACAATGAAAAGCTGAGAAAAAAAAGCATGCATAATGCTGGGCATTCATGATCCGTATTCCCTGACGTCTTTACAGGCGTAATAGTTGGAACGATTCGTCAGTGTGCTGATACGGACGTATTTTCTATCAGAATACGTGGCCGACTTCACTGAAGTATACACGTCCGTATGGGTAGGTCCATCTGTAAAGCCGATGAGAATACGGAACATGAATGCCCACCTTGACAAATAGTCCTTGATACACAAAAAAAAAGTTGATTACCATCAAGTTTCAAGTTTGTGTATAGCTTATCCGTGACAAGTTAAACAACCTCTTTACGTGAAAAGACTTTGTCAGTAGGAGGATTTTCTTCGGCGAGCATAAAATCCGGGTCAGCCCATAATATGCAATTATTTTTGAAATTTGAAGTTTTCGCGGGTTGGTTTGGGGTTTAACATAGTTTGCTTTCATCAGACGGTAACTTTATCAAAATTTGCTTGAATACAAATGGCGATGTTTGTTTTTTTCTAAGTTTATCAAAAATAATGCAAACCAAAAAATGTTGATTTGCTAATTGAAAAAAATATATCAGGGATTCAGTAGCAAGTATTTCCTCCTCGAGCAGTGCAAATAACGAGGCATGCTTAGGATTATATTCTGTATAACATCCTGCGAAAGATTATCCCACACTTGCACCAGTTTGTTGCAGAGGTCTCTAGAATTTCTGGGTGCCGGAATATTTCTTCTTGAATGTCTCCCTATCTCATCCCAAATGTGCTCGATAGGATTTAGGTCTCGACTTCGAGCAGGCCAAACAAATCGCCTGATTTGAACCTCATCCTGATTGGCAGTAACCACCCGAGCAGAGTGTGGACGTGCATTATCATGCATGAAAATTCCGTTTTGTCCAAGAAAACCCATGAACGGTACAACATGATCTTCCAGAATGCCGTCGAGATACCAATCTGCATTCAAAGACCCATTCTGGATAAATACCAACTCTGTGCAAACATGCAACGATATGCGTCCAATGCAATAACTGAGCATCCACAAAATGGAAGTCGTTCGGGGATACATGCTTCAGCATATCTTTCGTCTGTCGACGCCACACTCTTACACGTCTATTTGAACCCGTAAAACAAGATCGCGATTCATCGAAGAACAATTTTCGACTCCAATCGTCGATCCTTCTCTCGTGCCAAATTCAGCCTTGCAGTTAGGTGCTCACGGAAAAGCGGCGGTCCAGTTAACCTGGTTCGAGATGAGAATCCAGTAGCATGAATTCGCCTCCTTACTCTTATCACGGGTCAAAGGTGCTGTCACCGTCTTTTCCGATTTTTAATTCAAAACACAGCTGTCGGTGTTCACCTTTATTTGATAACTGTCATTCTGCTAACGGTGTATTCTTGTGGTGGATTTGGTGGCTCCGCCTCCTAAGTACTTGGTTGTAGATGTTTGGGTATTTTGGTATTAGTGTTGGCAACCGTGACGAATTGTCTTGAGTGTCAACTTTCTCAACTTGCTTGGATTTCTTCCTTTTCTGATTTGACTGTGGTTGTCATCGGTCAGACTCATTAATTACAGTCACATTTCCATGTGCTAGATCCAATGAGAAAAAAACAAGTTCACCCCAAAGCAGTCGGTCAGTTAAATCGACTTTTTCCGTTTTGAAATGGACATTTTCCCCAACGTTTATACGTGTTTTGGGTCCAGAAAAATGATCTTTTTCCATAAATGTGCCAGTACCACATCGGGGATGTTCTCCTTCCCTGACCTCGTCTGTGAATGGTGTTCCCTCATCTCCTCCCTCAACTGCGTATTCCGAGAATGAGATCAACTACCGGACGTTGAGGAGTTATTGATCATGATTGAGTGGAGTGTGAAAAATAACCGGTCAAAGTATGTCGTTTTTATTAAATTGACACTCGTTTTATATTGAAGTTGCACGTTCAATGAACGTCTTGGGTGAACAATGGGATTGATTGTTGACTATTTTTCAAGTCTTGAGTAAGGTTAATATCAATCATTGGCCAATTAATTACTTTTCGTGACTCAAGCAAAGTGTATTGAATATAGTTTTTTTTGTGTCCCGATTATTCCCTCAGATGTCAAGATATTGATTTTGACATTTTTGTATTACAAAAATGCTTTGAGTACGACTTTTAGGTATTGTTAGTTCGAATCAGTTTTCTATCACGGCGTACAAAAAGAATCAATGTATTCAAAAAATTTTTTTTAATACGACGCACTACGTTAAGTATGGAAATAGGCCAGCACATTGATGATGTTATCGTCATTCGATAATACTGGCCTTGATAGAATTTTTTCTGCATTGATTTTTCCATATCTGAGATGGTTTTTCATACATTTTAGAAATTTTGTTCTGGTAATTGGTGTTAAGCTCGGATATCTTTCGTTGAAAACTCTGCATGTCCGACTTACAATTCTCTGGCACTCACAATGAATAAATAATGAATTCAAAATGTCAGCATGACTATAACCATGATTTTCCATTTTTTTGCAATATTTGCTAAATATAAACTAAAATTGAAAGCAGCTACAAATTGTAATTTGACACATCACCATAGAAACAAAGAATTATTTGGTCGACATGGCCAAAGAGTATAAAAGCTGAAACAAAGATAAATCTATTTTCAATGCTTGATAAGATAAAATTATGAAAAAAGTGGGTTTCCATTTCAAATAAGTGACATTTAACGATTTTTCCAAATTCATTTTTAATGTTAGTTTTTGGTCACCCTATATGTATTTATTATCAAAATAATAATGTAGTCTCTTAAAGTTGGTCTCACTTGACAAGAAAAATATCCAGTATTAAATATTGAAGGCTACTGTAAAATGATCTTTTTTTTTTTGGTCTTTGAACGTGATTTCCGACCTAAAATTTGAAATATTTTAAAAACGACTTTACTTAAGTCTTCGATAATATACATAAAATGTACCTGAGATTTCGCATAGATTCCAAAAATGGAATAATATATGGGGTGTCTCATTCAAAATAAGCGAGTTGAAGCCTACTTCCGGTATAACCGAGAGTCGTGCAACGTTGCTTTTATTTCATTTGAGAAGAACATCTATGAATATCCCACCATACAAATTTTCAGAATCCCAATTGCTTTATTTCCTGGGATATTCAGATGGATGGTCACCGTGAGACACCCTGTATATAAATATATATATATAGCTGAAGGACAGTAACGGTTCTACTGGTAACTACGCAGTTAGGGTTAACTATTGGGATGGCCCCAAAGATTCTCTGTATAGATTATATATATATATATATATATATGAGCAGAAGGGTAGCACGACTGGCTAGTTAAGAAAGAACTAGAGGTTAGTGGGGATGCAGTCTTGTAGATTCTTCTTCACGAAGTGGCCATGAGGTAAAAGAAAAACCCTTTGAGGTTATGTCAAGCTTTCGAGATTTATTTGGTCTCTTCTTCAGGACTACTTTAAAAATTACTCAAATTAGTACTACTAAAAGAATATTATTTAGAATGAAACTCACCACACGTGGGTTATATAAATGAACTGGAAGACAAACTCCACATATCGGAAAAACCGTAAGAATTTGCAGGAGCAAATCTCACTCAAAGATGCTTCATTGCCCGTGGTTGTGTGTAAAAAGGACAAAGGATCGGTATCAGCTACCCAATTCAGAGAAGTACGCAGGCGGAAACAGTTTTTTTGGCAACGCGTTAGTTTGCAAGTTGGTGTATGACATACGTTCTCACTAATTGGATGTGTGGTTCCGACCTGTTCCTGTGTAGGTGACTGAGATAGACAGTGATTATTCATGTTATGAATGGATCATATCGGAAAGCGGGCAATTACGCATGTACAATGATTTATAAACTGCTCTAAGATTGAAAAACATTATTTGGTACCGAAAATTGAATACAATTTTAAATTTTATATATGGTGACATAAGGTTGGGTAGTATTGATCTATTTTATTTTACACTATTAAAAATTGAGAACAAATGTAGAGATTTTATTTTGAAGTTATTTTTATTTTAATATTTTCACATAGTACCCAGGGCACAAACACTACTCGTCTGGGGCAGGACGGTCCATCAGAGTTTTAAGGTTGTCTTTGCTAAGTTTTAATAAATGACTGTAGATAGTGCTGAGGCCTTGTGTGTCACTCTTTTTGTTTATGGTGAGGGGTTGTTCGAGGATCACGTCTGAAGAGAACAAAGTGTCCGCATGCTGATGATGAGACTGCAATTTTAGCAGGAAGAAACTCAGGTTAATGGCCACATGGCCTACATAGATTGATGGACATTTGTCCTTGACATAATTTCTAGGCTCTAGCTACCAACAGGTGTGTGTAGGTCATTCTAATACGTCATTTTGAGGGCCTCCCATGTTCCTAAACCAACAATGTATCGCAATTATTCAAAAAAATTATGTTGATGGATTTTTCAATAAGAACTCATGTGTTAGAGAGAGACAAAAAATACATTTTTAATAGTATTAAAAACAACCACCTCTTTTTTAATTGGTGCGATACCTCGTTGTTTTGGGAACATAAGAGGCTCTTAAAATCCGTAATAAACAATCCGGGTCCGTATTTAAAAAAACAAAGTTGATGATGGCTGCTCATAGACGAAACGTCGGTTCTACAATTTAATAACGCTATCTTGTAAAGGGCAAAAAGTGGCAATGAAGAAGTTCTATTTATTTCAAAATATCTCTGCAAATGTGGTCAGAAAAAAATGAAAACAATTTTGAAAAATTTCGGTTTTTTTCGGATAATTTCGGGCGTTCAAAACGGCTTTTGTTAGGCATCAAAATACGCAACTTTGCCTTTTTTCAACCGACCTTGTGTCTCTCACGGTTTTCAAGATCCCCATGATGGACATCCTTATCTTGGACACACTGTATATCTAAAAACTGAGTAGAATAAATGAGTTCGACTGAATAACAAAAAAGTTTATAAATAACATGTACTTTAGCATGCGCGTAATTTCAAAGTCCCTGCAATCGAATAATATTTTCGATGCGTCGCGACGCTTTACTCTTGGTAGGCGTCGAATTTTTTAACTGTGAAAAATAACTACTCGACCCCATACATTGACTACTTTTTACAGAAATCAAATATTCCTATTCGTTTGCGAGATATTGACGTGCGGAGTTTTAAGTGAAAAACCCTGTATAAGACGTTATTTTATTTTTTGTTCATTTTTTTGGTATCAATTTAAAATCAGAGAAGTTTTGGTATATCCTACACACACAAAAAATAATAATAATAATAATAATAAGATGTTTATTTAGCACCTGGCTACTCAAATACATAATAGTATACAATAAATCAACTAGTCCAAAATTTAAAAAAATATAAATAATATCTGTATTAAAAGTATATAATTTATAAACTAAATTAAAATTAGTGTATATAACAAAAACATTTATTAAAAATTAGACATCACATATTGGCGAAGGTGTGTTCATGTTATCACGGGTTTTCAAAATTGAAGGTTACTTATTAAAATCATAGAGTCCTCTATACAAGATCGAATTAAGCATTAGACTGACATTTCTGATTTGAAATGAAATCATCACAGTTTCTTGTAACGTAACAATGTTCATCCTTCAAAATTTTAACCTTATCACAAATATATCCAGGTACCAAGTTGTTTCGAATTTTAAATACAAACAAATATGCATTAAACATAACCTTTTGCTTTACCGACAACATATCCAAACTACTCAACATAATTCTAATTAGTGTATATCTGTTCGTCTTCAAAATCACCCGCATCGCTCTGTTTTGAATTCGTTGCAACTGATCCAGTTTAAAACCAGGCAGAGTGTATAGCAAGGTAGAGCAAAACTGCAAATGAGGTGCAGCTTTCGCATGTTACAAAATCAGCCTCGTATGAACAGGCAAATCCCTACAAGTCCTGGCAATGAAGCCAATTTTCTTGGAAAATTTCCTCATTACAAAATTTCCGTGAGCATGAAAGTTCAAGTGTTCGTCGAAAATTGTGCCTAAATATTTAATCTCCCGTGCAAATTTTAATCGTTGGTTATTAATTACAATATTCAATTTACTCGTATTGCAAGAGCTTATTTTCGACTTTTTTCCAAAGACACAATACTGAGATTTCGTAGTGTTTATTGCGAGTTTGTTATTGCACAACCAATGGAACAGTTTTTCAAGTTCTTGATTCATAATGGTTTCCATCTCACGTATATCCTCGCCAACAACATATATCATTGTATCATCAAATAATACAACCTTGCCACGCTGGACGACACTACATAAATCATTGATATAAATTAAAAAAAGTAAAGGGCCCAGGACAGTACCCTGGGGTACTCCACAATCAACATTTAGTACATTTGAAAAAGCATCCTTATATCTAATCTTTTGCATCCTATCATTCAAATAAAACGTTAACCAATTCAACACCGTAGCATCAATACCATAGCTTGAAAGCTTTCGCAAAATAAAACTTTTGTCGACTGTCTCAAAAGCTCTTCTGAAGTCCAAAAAGACAGCCAACACCAAAAGTCCATTGTCAATTGATTTTGAAAAGTCATCACAAATGTTAACAACCACGGATTCACACGAATGTCTCTCTCGAAAACCCGACTGATTTGGAACTATTATATTATTTGTGTTACAATGATTCACCAATTGTTCTTCGACAGCCAACTCCAGAAATTTTTCATATATCGGAACTGTGTTTATAGGCCTAAATTTTTCGCAATTTCTCGTGTTACTGACTTTTTGCACGGGAATGACTGTAGACAGCTTCCACTCACCCGGAAAGACTCCATTGCACAAAGACAAGTTCACGACATCCAGGAGACGATTACCCACGACTTCACAAACATCACGTAAAACTCTTATAGTGATGCCGCTTTCACCTCCTCCATTCGTCGCATCGTTTGCATCTCCACCCTTTCAAAAGTGCAGAATGTTTTCTTGATGGTTATCGATGGAAAAAAAATGATCATTGGTGATTTTGGAATTTTCTCAATGATACCAGAAATACTGTCAACAAAATAAGAATTGAATTTAATGGCTATTTGTATATCATCAGTGAATATTTGGCTGTCGAAAATCACTTCGTTGCAATAATTTTGTTGTTTTCCAGGTACTAATATTTTCAAGTTTTTCCATAGTTCTTTGGGATTGTTTCTGTTCTCGTCAATGATATTTTTGAAATAATTTTCTTTCTTCTTCTTCAAATGGTGTACAACTGCATTCCGTTTACCTTTAAAAACATTCCAACTCTCTGTGCTCTTAACAGTAACGGCTGTTTTGTATAAATTGTCCCTTTCTGACATCATTCGTCTTATGTCCGGAGTAACCCATTTCTTCTCCATATAATTGTTCTTCACGCAAATTTTTTTAATAGGGCAGATGTTATTCAGGCATGATGATATATCTTCAATAAGTCTGTTTGCTTGCACATTCACGTCAGATATTCTGCTATCCCAAATATTGTCAAGTATATAGTTATGCATTAGTGTTGTATCGTGAAGCTCATAGTTTCTTCTATATCTTATCGTAGGAATTGACTTGTTGTCCCTTGTTCAAATTGACTGTGATTATGGAGTGGTCACTTATTTTTGGTGATAAATGTACCTTATGATGAATATTTTTAGTGTTAGTGATAACATAATCAATGAGAGTCTTACTGTTAGCGGTGATCCGTGTTGGAGATTTTACTACTTGTGTCAAACCATTAGAGTAGATAACTTTTAACAATTTATCACCATAAAAACAGTCTTTTAGCAAATCAAAATTGAATTCGCCAAAGGTCATAATAACGCCATCGTAATCACTCACATGATCTAGGTAGTTCTCCATATATTCCAAAAAATCTTGCGTTGTTCTGTTGAGGTGGATGATAAGCGTTGTTCACAAATATTTGGTTCCCTCCAGAAAAATTTCCAATGAATGCAACCACAAATACCTTTCCACAAAATCCTTGGTTATCGCTCTGTACTTAACGTCGCACCTTAATAAAGCAATAACACCTCCAGTTCTTTTGCTATAGGATGTACACTGTTTCATTCGATAACCCTTCACAATAAATTCCCTCTCATCAATCTCGAGAGTGACGTGATTTTCTGAGAGAAGCACAATCAATGGTTTCCATCCATCAATCAAAAGTAGAATATTGTCCCTGTTGTTCAAAAAGCCCTGGCAATTGAAATACACAACACTAGAACTGTCTACAATATATGAGTCTAATTGCTATTTAATAAATTAACTTTTTTTGAATCTGTTCAATTCTTTTGTAAGAGTCACAATTTTCAAGATCCCACGTGACATGGTTAGTTTTGAGATTCATCCTATACTTTTTATTCGATGTCTCGCAATTTACACACTTGTTAACATTATTTTCACAGTCTTTCACATCATGAGGTGCACTGCATTTGGGGCACGTCTTGTTATCCTTACACTCTGTCTGTATATGACCAAATTTAAAGCATTTGAAATATCTGATGATGCCAAAGTCATCAAATACACGACCCCTATTCCACCCAATATTCATTTTTTCTTTGCTTATAAAGACTTCATAAGTTTCACAATCCATTTCAAACACTAGGCTGAATTTTCCGTTATTTACTAGTGATCGTCTGAGTATTCGCATTTTAAAGTTTTTATTAGTGTTGTTGTTGATATTATTTTGCTCGATAACTTTACTGATAATATTATCCTCATTACTAACAGAGAACTCATTTTCTTGAATCCCAATTACTTTGATTCTACGATCGAAGATTTTTGGCTATTCCACTTTATAATTTTCTCCTAACTTCTTTTGAATTTCCACTTGCACATTTTCAATGTCTTTTTCATTTGCCACCATTTTTTGTTGCACGTCCAATTGAAACTCCCACACCAATATCACTTGGATTCACGTTGGTTTTCAAATCATGTTTCATTTTGTTCACGTCCTTCTGTTCAGTAGTGTTTTTGACCACCAGAATACGATTTTCTTGCTTGGTTACAGTTGCATAACTTCTATTTTTCGCTAATATGGACTCATTTGGGATGTTTTGTCTAAGTTCAGAAATTTCCTTTTTCAAACATTCGTTTTGGCTTACGAGGAAATCTATCTTCTTATTCATTTCTTCATTGTTCTTCAGTATTTTTTCCAAGGTCACTTGAAGTTGTTCCCTGTAGTTTTGGTCTCCTTTATTTTCTTCGATTCTACTTTTTTTTCTTGATTTTTCTACCTTTTCTGGTTCCCTGGACTTGATGGTTTCACATTGCTTACAAACCCACGTTTTTTTCATATGAAATCCCGTCAGATCAATGTTGAGACACTTGCCGTGAAAAGAGAGTCTACAAATGCTGCATTGAAATACAGTTTTAGGGTCTTCAAACCCCATTTTACAGTCAGAACATTTCAAGTCCTCGTCTTCTTCCATCTCTAGGGTTCCGAACTCGTTGCTGATAAAAACGGCTTATCAGTTCCAAGCGTTATCAGGTTATATTCATATAATAGGACGTTCAAGTCTATATCGAGGTGTATAATATTTTGTTTTTATAGCATCCACAATTCATTATAGCACTAACGAATGCCTCACAAAAGATATACTGATTTTCGCGTACTTTATATCGAGTAAAATATGATTAATCCACGGAGCTATAATAAACATATCCGTACACATGAACGGTAACACGAGGATTACGTCAATACTTCGAAACCATAGATTTATTTCACTTTTTCATAACAATGAATTAGTATTATTCAATTTATAAAATATCAAATATCTTTTTATACATCAAACTTAGGTATAGGATATGCTACATAAAAAATGATTAAAATTTGAAAGAGAATCGAAACATCAAATTAGACCTCGCCCAGACTTTTTGGAACACCCTGTATATGTGAAAAAGGGTTTTTTTCAAAAATTTGATCTTCAACCATGAAACTTTCATCCGGAACACTTTTTTCTCAAACGTCAAATTAAAAAGTTAGATGGGGGGGGGCATTTATAAGCAATAACCCTGTACAATACATAATGTTAAAAAAAAACAACCTGTGGATACCGCGTCTCCATGGAATCTCCAATTGTTCTGGTGAGTCCTTGTCATCAACCATCCTTGGTGAGCGCGTTCCAATGTTAATTTCACGGATTGTATTACAAGACTTAACACCCCGGCCAATCATTTCAATAAAATAATATGACTAAATCAATTAGTCATTGTCCTTTTCTATTGGCAATAAACACAATTTAGTAAGTGCACGTTTGGTTATAGAACCATCTCTAAACTTTATGCCCACTACGCGAGTTACATTGTCCTCAGGAAAGTGGTCTAGAACTCTGGCAGTCTTCCATTTCAAAGTTGTAAGGTTATCTTCTTTCACTTAATCTAGATCACCTGATCTCAGCTTATTGCATCCACCATGGAACCATTTCTGTCTTGATTGTAATTCTGATATATATTTTTTGCTCCATCTTATCCAAAAGTGCTGTTGAATTTGCTGGAGTCTCTTTAAATGTGTAAGACGATTTTCTGGAACTTTAGTCAAAGCAAGTTCTGGTAAAGATAGAATAGGTCTTCCGATGAGGAAATGTCCGGGACTTAGAGGGGAATAGTCATCAACATTTGAGGACATCGGAGAAATTGGACGTTTGATACTCCTTCAACTTGAGTCAAAATCGTCACAAAATCTTCATATTGTAAATTAGTATTTACTATAGTTCTTTTAAGATGAAACTTGCAGCTCTTAACGCTACTTTCTCATAAACCACCGAAATTAGACGCTCTAGGTGGGGTAAAATGAAAATTGACGCCATCATTATCAATCTGACGACCAATATCTGATGCATTTGATTGTAATTTTTTTTTAAGATCAGAGTCAGTCCCCACAAATGCAGTGCCATTGTCACAGTAAAGTTCAGTTGGCTCACCCCTCCTCGCAATAAACCGCTTAAAAGTTGCAACAAATTTGTGAGTTCGCTCACCAGTTCGAGATGAACAGCTTTGACAGTCTGAACAGCTTTGACAGTCATACATACGAAAACAACCACGTAGGCCTTAATCAATTTTGGGTTACGCGTTTTACGATCGTAGTCACAGCCAGTATGCATAAATGGAAAAAACGGATTAATTCTGTAGTATGGCAAATTACCCATCAAATAATCAAGATTTTTTGGTTTAGCTCTAAAACAAATCACACAGTTATGCAAAATTAATCTTGCAAGACTGCGACCGGATGGGGCCCAATATTTATGTCTGATAGTGTACGATGATTGTTGCGGCCCACAATGCAATAAAGCTTTTTGATAAAACTCGAAAATCAATTTAGTCAAAGCATGATTTTTGCCCAATATTATTGGAAATTTCTTACTGTAGCTAATATTAGCATTCTGAAGCCGGCCACCAACTCCAATTGATCTACTATCTTTATCAAAAAATGGATTTAAAGACAAGATAGGATTTTCTTTGTCTTCAGAAATTGGTTTGTCGTTTAATGAGTTATAATAAACTTGTTTGAAAGATTGAATCTGAGAAATTCGAACTAAATTTTGCATCGCTAAGTTTAATTCATTAGCTGTCATATAAGGCTTGCAAATTGTATCAGCCCCAAATTTTAGCTCTGCAATTAATAATAAACCGATAACAATAATAGCCTAGAACAGTAACCAACCTTGAAAGTGCAGAAAACTTCGAAAATAAATCAAACTCTAAAACATACTTCAAAATTGCAACATTAGTTACGATTTTCTCTTCGGGCAGTATCTCCAATATTCCTTCATTGCTAGTTGAAGGTAGAGTTTCTTTTGTTAACCAATTAGGTCCATGAAACAAAAACTTATTCCCAATCAGACTTGATGCAGTACAACCACGCGAAACAAGATCAGCTGGATATTCTTCAGATCGTACATGATACCAACTGTCAGAATTTGTCAGTGATTGAATCTCATTAACTCTATTTTCAACAAATGTCTTGAACCTATCAGCATTACCCTTAATCCAGCCTAAGCCGATAGTAGAATCACTCCAATAGTATACTGCATGAAAGTTATTGTGAATCATATCAATGACTTTCTTTGTCAGTCTCGTAGCTATCAACGCCGCTGACAATTCCAATCTCGGTATAGTTGGTGCTCTGACTGGTGCAACCTTTGCCTTAGAACAAAATGAGAAAGACGAATAACTGCCATTAGAATTAATTGATCTGACATAAATTGCTACGTAACTTTGTTCAATCAATTTAGCTACTATAATAACCGGTTGAACCAATCCCAAAGGGTCAAAAATTTGACTTTATATTGATAATATCTTACGTTTAGTCACATGAGTTTGGCCCGAAAAATCTCTGATTTTATACTGAATACAATCGGTATATGCATTCCAGTGCAGACCCAATGTCTTATTCTGCTCATTATCACCTAACTCTAAAATACTATACATTGACCTGAAAACTATCAAAGAAATATCTTTTGTTCGTCAACCTTTTTCCTAATTCGAAGCCTGCACTCCGTAAAATCATGGAAATATCCTTTCCAATGTCAATAATTCTGTCTCGCTTTCAGTACCTGTCAATAAATCATCCATATACATGTCGTTCTTAATCACACGCGCCGCCACTGGATACAACAGACACTAGTTTTAGTACAATCATTACGTCATAGGGCCACTGCGTTGTTTACATGAAAGTGAGGTTATGTCGAGTTGTTATTGTCCTTTAATTATTTGGACAAATTTTGGGACATGTCGTATAGATTTAACGTAAGTATATAAGAAGTATTTTTACTACCTACCCAATAATGAGGAAAAAATCTTGATAGTTAGGGAGGTGAAATGCGATTTTCAAGATTTTTGATGCCTAACTGAATATAAATATTTTTGAAATTGTTAAAAAAAAGAAATTGAAATACATATAAAAGTGATGGAGAAGAGGTTAGACATAGTTTTCTCCAGAAAATGGGACAGACATAAATAATAAAAAAACAGTGTAAAAAAAACTCGAAAAAAAATAATATACAGGGTGTCCGGAAATCATGAGCAAAAGATCCAGGTGAGAATTCAAGACGAAAAATGAATGATATTTTTGGAAAATTTGATGTTACGCTGATGGTTCTAAATGACAAAAATACTAAAAATAAAAAAATAATAAAAATGTGAAAAACTACTAACTGTCAAAACTTCATCTAATCAAATTTGTTTTAGCAAAAACTTATAGCGCATGATTTCAAAGCATGCTATGTTAAAAGTTGGAAATATGTTAAAATAATTTCGTATTCATCACATGCAAGCGAAGTTATTTTAGCGTATTTCTCGAAAACGGTTGGATTTATCGAAACAAAAGCGGTTCACCTTTTTTATGTCAAAAGGTTTGGAGAATAAAAATATACACTCAAAAGTCGCATACAGTGTAGCACAAAAAAGTTAGGACCATTCAAATCAAAGCATAGGTTCGTATGTGGCGCCCTCTACAGAATGCGAAAAAATGGTGTGCAAATTTGAAGTTCTCATCCCGAAAAAGTCCAAAATACAAGATCTCGCCTTAAAATTTTGAGCGTGGCAAAAGACATAGCCAAAAAACTGCAAATAAAATTTGAGATTAACACCATGTAACTCCGTTAATAATCAATTTTTGAACAAAAATGTTATAGAGAAAGGTAGCATTTATTTTTGGTCTAGAATGCTCCCCTGATTTTTTTGCTCATCATTTCTGGACACCCTGTATAATAAATACAATAATAATATAATAATATGTGGATAGGTACATGCATACATAATTTCTGATTCCTAAAATACTCAATATAATTTATCATTAAAGGTGACCAGCGATAGATCTACTTGCATATTTTTTTGTCGTTGATCTCTTTTTTTTAACTAATTTCAAGTCTAATCATAACAAATCTCGTTATTACTTAATTTTTAAATGGTGACAATTAGGTAAATCAATTTCCAAACTATACATTATATTTATATAGAAGTCTTTCAAGTCAATATTTTGAAGAAATACAATTGAAAAATATATTCGAGAAATGCTTTCTATGTAAACGAAAAAATAAGCGGTTTTCTTTTAATCTTTTGAGTAAACTGAGTTTACTGAATCTTCTGTGAAGTGGCAGTTTGGAACCGGAAGCACTTATACAAGTTGTACTTGTTTTTGAAGTTTTAATTATACTTCCAAGTATATATCAACATATATTATACAAAGAGTTTAACTCGCTATTATTCAAATTCAAACTGGAGGGAATATTCTTGGGAAGGTGTTGCGTCATAAGTATGTTTAGTAGTCTTCATAGTGTTTAAGAATCCCGCAATAAATTGTCTGTCGTCTTGATTGTAACTGCTTGTCTCTGCGTTTTTCAAATATTGGGATACAGAAATTAATTTGAGATTATTTTTCACTTGGGCTGCATTCGGAATAATCTGCTTGCTTCTTAGCAGACAGAAAAGATTTTTTAAGCAATCTTGGGAGAAGCGACTAGTCAATATAAATTTGTATTTTTTTTGCTCAAGTAAATATTTTTGTGATTTCAACATTGAAGTGGTGGAAATTGGCACTCCTTTCTGTGAGGGTTTCCAAATTTTCTTTTGTCCGACATGTATTTTTCCAAAAAGTTGTATGAAATCTGTCAGAAAATTTACCGATTTGTTATAAACGTCCACATTAATCAAAAATCATAAATTGAACTTGACAGATCAAAATTGTGGGTTATAACCTAGGAAACGTAATTTCTTCATGACAAAATAATAAGTATGTTCGAAAAAAATGTCAAATCATACGTGCTGCAAAATGGACGACATAACACAAGTGACCAATCAAAAATGATGCCCTCACACGTCACCACTCTCTTGTATATAGACACTGTAGTCCTGAGTTTATGTATTTTGCTGGTTATAGCGGGGATATATAAATATTTTGACTGAACTACGGAGGAGATAGGTTCGAGTGAAATTTTCACGAAAAATTGTAATTTTGCAATTGGAGGTGTGAAAACGAAGCGGATTAGCAGGCTTGACATGTAATTTTCCTGAGGATATTTATCAAGGGGATGAAGGCATCCAAGACACCAAAACATGGTCCCTTAAGGGCATTATTGTTGTTATACGACATGGGGACCGGGGCCCTCTGCAACATGTGAGAAAAATCGCCAATATTAACTGTAACGCACAGGAAAGCAACCTTCTAAAGACCTACAAGTCTCTTTTGTACAACTTAACCGTAACCGGCAAAGTACAATGGACAGGTGCGGGCCCTTTTTACGGTTTTCCAGTGTTGCCGCTGCATCCCGACCAGTATCAGCTCGGTCAGTTGACGATGCAAGGTGTCAGTCAGCATTTGAATTTGGGAAAAAGGCTGCAGAACACTTACAAGGAAATTTGGCCAAAATTGCTCGGTTTGAAGCGGTCGTCAACTCACTCGCTACTTGGTGCAAACAATGGATCGCTAAAAACGAACTACTTGTCATGCCATAAACCACTGTATTCAATTCATGACATGCCAAATCACCATTATATTTACGCCATAATATGCGCTGATATGGTCTATGCTGAGGATTGATTGAAATTTGTCTAAACATCTTTGAAATGTCCGCATTCAATACATATTTGTACTTACGAATTCGAATCAAAATTGAAACTAAGTCATTGCTAATAGGAGGCCCTGTTTATTGTACACAATTCAAACTTAATCCACTGTAAGTTTTACTGGATGCATTAAAAACTACACGTAAACGACACGTTAAACTATCCTCTTTAATGACTGCATGATGCGGTAACAAGAAACTCTCATTCATTTTACTCTGTCTTCAATCGCACTTTATTTCAGTCATGTGTCCGAGATTCTCATATTTCGAAATAAATTCTGAATATTTTTTCTTGAAGTCTGCATTTTTCGCGAACTTCTTTTCTAGAGATTCTAAACTACGCAAGGCTGCTACTTTTGAGTCACCTGAATCCTTCAAATTTTCCTCAAACGGAATCTGAAAAATAAATCTGCCTGAAGGATTTTCAAATGTTTCTAAAAAATGTCTCTCACAACAATCATCTGTCACCTTAGAAAGTAAAGGTTCCTCAAGCTGCTTAAATTTCATCAATGTCTGATTAAGTGTAAAAAAAAGGTCCATCTTCAGTACTAGACAAAAAGCTTAACTCACCACCAATTAGCCAACCTAACTGTGTCCTTTGTGAAATGGGTTAACCTTTGCTTAATCTAATTTGTTCCATCATCAAAATATCATAAAAAGTGTCTACGCCTAATAACATGTCAATATCTTGAGAAATATTGGAAGATGGATCTGCCAATTCAATGTTGTTGGGTGTCTGTATCAATTTACCATCTAAGGAAGACCAAGGAATAGGTGAAGTAACTTGCCTTCTAAGTTAACTAACCAACTCAGTTCTTTGGTATACTCACTAATACAAGACCGAATCTCAACCATATTCTGGTACTTGATCTGAACATTACTAACACTTCCCACTCCAGTAGTCTGAAAGTTAGCCGAAATCAATGACGCACCAATATTTCTACCAAACTGCTCAGATATATAATTACTCTGCGAGCCCTGATCTATTGAACATCTTGCCTGATATGCCTTATTATCACTGCCTATCACAATTATTATCGCTGAAGATAATGATGAACATTCAGTCTGCTTGGTAAGTTTCTGAAAACCTGTGTTACACAATGTCGCGCCCACAGCGGAGTTTGGACCAAGAGTTTCGCTTGCTGAACCTGTTCTGCTTTCTTCATCTTCTTCTGAAGTCGGCAATGTTGCCACATGAGTCCCATTGTTTCTTCCTGTGGTGGGACTTTTGTAACACCGACATAATAAGGAATTATGCATGGAATAACTGAACCTACAGCGAGCCTTATGCAGCCTGATACATCATGCATTAGATTGAAACAGTTTAGACATAGTTTCAGCTCTCTAACTTCAGCATTCACATCTTCAACACTCAAATCTTTAAACTTATCGCAGCCAAAAATAGAGTGATTAGCTTTGCAGTAATTACAAGCGAACGCATTTCTAGTTTTTGAGTCAGAAGTAGTGACGAATGTTCCACGCTACCCAGAATATTAACTATCCCTCACTTCGGTTTTCTTATTAACTTGATTACCAGGTTAAACTATCGAATTTTGAGTTGTCAACTCCAATTTCTATGCGCATTTATTTTTCAAAAAAATATGAACCTCAGTCCCTGTAGAAAACGTGTCCTTTTTTTGTATGCCTCCCACTCTCGCCTAGTATGACTGTCAAATTTATTATTCAAGATTGCTATGAGCAAGGTGTCCCACTTGTCAGTAGGTTGTTTTAATGCTTCTAACGACCTAATGTTCCTATTGAATATATCAAAAAGTTCTCTTAATTCTATGTAGGACTCTTTTGTCACAACTGAGATACCCTGAATGTAAGTGTCTACAACAAGTCTGTTGTTCTCATAACGCTCCTCCAAAAGTGACCAAGCCACGTCCCAATTGGCCGCAGTTATTTTACAGGAAGCGGTTAAGACTGCTGGCCCGTCACTTAAACTAACCCTCAAATACTGCAATTTTTGCACTGGTGAAGCATTCTCAATCATAGCCAAGAAGATGTCTCTAGATTTCAACCAATTTTTCTCGAAAAACATGGTAAATTTAAAACCGGGTGATTATTTTTAAAAGGGTTAACCACTTGACCTTGACCTATACTCCAGCGCATACCATCCTGCTCAATTTTTACTGTCTCAAATTTATCAATAGCTGTTTTAGCCTGAGCTAGTAACTCAAAATAATCATCAAAATGACGTCAAGTTCTTGCTCTTTCTGCTCCTCGGTTAAATCAGCCATTGACTCTGATAAATATGAAATATTCAACTGCACCTGAGAAAACTCGTCATAGCCTGGCTCAAACTTATGAAATCTGCCCTTTAAATCATTATATTTTAGCTCTGTCAAGCTGTCACAGTCTGTGTTTTCCAAAAAATTCTCAAACAACGTCAAATTACGTCTTATTTGTTTTCTTTTTGGTCTAAGAGCTGAAAGCTGTATTTGAGCTGTCATTTTCAATAATGAATCAAGACTAATAAATTATTTCACAATATGAAAATTCGTGACGTGACTTGACAGTCCTTGTCTTGTCAAAAATGATGAATGCAATTGACTCACTGCCTTTGTTCCTGCCTTCTTGTACCAGCGTCGTGGAAATTCTATAAATGCCAATTCTTCACCTGTGACGGAGATATTCCTTCAAATTCTAACTTTTCACTCGCTCGGAGAATGATCCATGTACTGTCCAAAAACTGCCAAAATTGTCCTCCCAACTTCTACTGCTTATCCATAATCCGCGAGAGTACCAAATTTTATGTTATACAGGGTGCCCTGAAAAGACTGTACAACGCTTAACCACAAATTCCTTGACCAAAAATAGAGCGATCTAGGTGAACTTACCTATATCCAAAATTGCTTCGTCTACAGAGGGCGTCAAAGTTTCAAAAAAATTTTGGTTTTTCCTACATTTTTCAAAAACGTACAAATCGATTTTGATAATTTTTGGTACCTAGTCTTGGACCATGAAATTGCGTTTTTCGTTTCTATAGCGAACGGTTGTACTTGATCGGAAGTGTTAAAAAAGTTACTTCACATGTTATTTCTTTTGATTTTTTTTGAAATTGATTTTTTGATTATTCAGATGCTTTTATCTTATAGTTCAATGTATTGGGGAGTTTTTCTCTCTTGAGAAATTTCGCTGGAATAAGTGGTTGTGCCAGAAAAAAGACTTTTTTCAACTAGCTTCACAGATATTTTACTATTGATTTATTTTTTCTAGCATAATTACTTATCCCAGCATATTTTGTCACGAGAGAGAAAAGCTTTTTTGCACACTGGGTTATTAGGAGAAAACATCTGAATTACCATAAAGTCAATTCCATAAAAAATTAAAAGATATAGCTGCATATGACGTCACTGATTTTTTATGGAAGTGACTTTCTGATGATTCAGATGTTTTCATCTGATAACACAGTGTGTAAGACAAAATTTTGCTGGGATAAGTAATTATGCTAGAAAAAATGAATCAATAGTGAAATATCTGTGAAGCTAGATGAAACAAGTTTTTTTTCTGGCACAACCACTTATCCCAGCGAAATTTCTCAGGATAGAGAAAAACTCTCCAATACATTGAACTATTTATTGTATAAAAGCATCTGAATTATCAAAAAGTCAATTCCAAAAAAAATCAAAAGAAATAACAACATGTGAAGTCACTTTCTCAACATTTCCGATCAAGTACAACCGTTCGCTATAGAAACAAAAAACGCAATTTCGTGGTACACGACTAGGTACCAAAAATTATCAAAATCGATTTGTACGTTTTTGAAAAATGTAGGAAAAACCAAATTTTTTTTGAAACTTTGACGCCCTCTGTAGACTTAAGGGAGCAATTTTGAATATAGTCAAGTTCGCCTAGATCGCCCTATTTTTGGTCAAAGAATTGGTGGTTGAGCGTTGTACAGTCTTTTCAGGGACATCCTGTATACTTGAATAAGTGGACTGTATTTTTCTGGTCTTTGGATCGAATTAAAACGGGTTCTCTCAAACCAACGATCTAATCAAATCGAAGGTACAATACATAGTGTCAAAAAACAACAACCCCTGGATACCGCGTCTCCATGGAATCTCCAATTGTTCTGGTGAGTCCTTGTCATCAACGATCCTTGGTGAGCGCGTTCCAATGTTAATTTCGCGGATTGTATCACAAGACTTAACAAGCATAACATGTTGTACGTCTTCAATGGTGAAATGCATAATAAGTACAAATATGCACTAATAATATGAAATCATCAAGAATAATAATCAAACTTATTTCTTTTTCAACCTGAAAGTACACCTGCGTCAAGTTTTTCTAGTTGATTTTTGAGTTTGATTCACTATAACGTGATAGAATAGACATTTACGTTGCGTGGAAGTAGAAATAAACACATCTTTCCCTATATGCCTCGTAGAAATGCAATCCAGATGAAATGGAATATAATCGCGATAAAAACTTTATCCGGATTACATTTCTATGGTGCTTTTAGGGGTTAAAGAAGCGTGATGTACTGACCTGCATCTTGTGATCTTCTTGAAGTTTCTATTGCTCCGACGGGGATGTTTGCTGCACGAAAAAAGAGAATACGAGAAAATTGAGCAACAAGTTTTTCAAAACATAAAACCAGACTTACATGACTTACTAGGAAACTTCGCAGGAGCAGCACAAAGAGATTCTTCTGATGAAGGGTTTTCTGATGAGTAAACCCTAACCTTGCGTTTTTTTTTTCACTCAATGTGGAAAGCTGGTCATCCGCTTCAGAAAAATCCGATGTGACATGATTGGTACTGCTTCCACTTCTTGACTTTCCACAAAGGTAACAATAATCCAAGTCATAGTGAACCGAGTAGCAACCTATATGGGTATAAACATAAATAATATAAATTTGTTTGTATATTTAATATTTGAGTATATTACATATTTATAATGTAATAAAAATGTCCAGCCAATTGTGGAAAAAGATTTTCTCCTAACTTCTAGTTATATACTCCAAAGATACTGATTCATTTCCGCAATTTTTTTTTTTTTGATACTTACACAAATAAATTCAAACAATATCATTAAAAAAAATAGAGATATTAAATGTTGGTTATTCAAAAAGCACATTAAACGACCTAGTCTCTAAAGATTACACTGGTATGACACTTTTCTTGAAAGCGACAGGTTCCCATTTTCCCATTTCGCATGAACAATGAACACTCGAATGAACATGAACCCCACTAAATTTAATACTTATCTAAGATGCTTCCAGCATCGTAGTTTCCACGAACTAAAGGTGTAATAAGGATTGTTAAGATTATCATTAATCCAACGAATCGAATTTGCAAGATAGAAGTTTCGAACATGACGCTTAACTGATGTGAAATCTACAGATGCCACAAACAAGAAAGTTTGCACTAAACGTAAAAAAGTTATAATTCTACACCACACCAAAATTAAATAATAGAATTCAACTTTTCTAAACACAAAATGAGTTAATTCCGTTCAGCCTACCGCCATTTGCATTACTCCATACCAAAACCACGACAAAATGAATAAATGAAAATGACATGACTTTGACAATATTGACATAAG
This sequence comes from Orchestes rusci, assembly GCA_958502075.1. NCBI lineage: Eukaryota > Metazoa > Arthropoda > Insecta > Coleoptera > Curculionidae > Orchestes > Orchestes rusci. The sequence goes on along the minus strand of OY293303.1, from coordinate 48,159,147 downwards.
CTGCTTTCGTAAATAGTAATATCCGATTAACCCGATCATCAGCTGTCGTATTTTCATTTCTTTTTATTCCACGTTTATAAAAAGAGAAAGAAGATGACAGCGGATGAGGAAGTGATCTGATCACTGTTTTCGAAAGCGCGTATGAATGAGAAATGTGACATGACCGCTGTCACAAAAATGACAGATCATAGATTTTTACCATGTGATTTCTATCCCGTTGAGGTGCCTGATGATCACGTGAGAAGGTTTTTGTTTGCCAGGTCTTTTTCCACATTTTCCATTCATATTTATTTCAGTAATGGTGCTGATTATTATTTAAATATGGCCCCATGTTTTAGGAATGAGGAATGATACTTGGATTGGATAGTTCTTTAACGTATTTGCAAATATCTCATCGATTTTCCTCGTTATAAGCAAAAAGTACCTAGTATGTGACGTGATGTGAAAAGTAATAGGATGTGACAAGTGAAAACCTTGATCTGTGAAAACGAATAGATTCAGAAGCATTCATCATTCATATTTCTGATTTTATAATAAATGAAAACCAACATTCAAATTCCAAATACCCATACCATAGTTACTCGATCTCTTTTGAATGTAATAAGTAAACATAAAAAAATTACTCTATGGATATGATTCTCCGAATATTCATTTTGGAACAATTCTGGGATGTTTTTTTCCGAATATCCATTGTTTATGGATTTATAATGATCCCAGAATATTCCATGGGAAATGAACATGAAAATAATATTCTATGTATATTCCAGTATCATGTGGAACATTCATGTCCTCTGCTGGATAAAGATAAGATATTCTAAGAATATCTGGTGCTGTCTGGGATGTCGAGCTCACTATTTCCATAGACAATATACAAAAACAAAATTTAAAAAACCTTCGTTTAGTTTAGATCATTGCAATAAGGAAGAAAATAAAACCATTCGGAAATTATGTTTTGAATATCGTGACATATTTTATTGTGAAAATACCCCTCTGACATTCACAAAACAAATTAAACATAAAATAAACCTAACTGGAGAAACCCTGATATTTACCAAATCTTATCGTTATCCTGAAATCCATCGACAAGAAGTCAATCGACAAATTTCAAAAATACTGAAAGATTATATCATTCAACCATCTTCCTCTCCTTGGAGTAGCCCTATCTGGGAACTACCCAAAAAACCAGACGCTTCTGGAAAACGTGAGTAGCAGATAGTTATAGACTATCGAAAACTTAACGATAAGACCATTGATGATAAATTTCCTCTGACCAACATATGTGACATTTTGGATAAATTGGGAAGAGTTCAATATTTTACAACCCTAGACCTGGCAAACGGGTTTCATCAGATCGAAATGAAATCGTCAGACACACCCAAAACTGCTTTCTCCACTGATACCGGACACTTTGAATTCAAACGCATGCCGTTTGGGTTGAAGAATGCTCCCTCCACATTTCAAAGGGTTATGAACAATGTTCTTCGAAGTTATCAAAACGAAATCTGTCTCGTCTATTTAGACGACATTATTATCTATTCTTCATCGCTACAAGAACATATCTAACGTCTTAAAGCAGTCTTCGAAAGACTTCGTCGATCAAACTTCAAGATTCAAATGGACAAGTCCGAGTTCCTTGGTGGAGAGGTAGCCTATCTTGGTCATCTCATTACACGTGACCACCAACAAAATTTCAGCCGTTAAGCAATTCCGCATTCCGAATACTCCCAAAAAAATAAATCCTTCTTGGGTCCAGTTGGTTATTATCGATGATTAATCAAGGGCTTCGCTTATATCTCCAAACCTCTTGCCATGTGTTTCAAAAAGGGTTCTGAAGTTCTTCATACAGTATTTTAATCATCTCGAAGAGTTTCTTATCAACGCCCCTATTCTGAAAGATCCCGATTTCAACAAACCTCTTGTACTTACTAACCACCGATGCCTTCAACATTGCCTTAGGTGCCGTTCTTTCTCAGGGAACAACTCCTGATGACAGAAGTACTCAACTATAGAGAAGGAACTTCTTGGAATCGTATGGACTTGTAAATACTTTAGACCATACGTACATGCTTAGTCGCAAATTCAAAATTTATACCGATCATAGACCCCATGTATGGTTATTCAATATAAAAGAGTCGAATTCACGCCTTGTGCGATGGAGATTAAAACTCGAGGAATTTGACTACGAAATTTTATACATAAAGGGTAAACAAAATACAAATGCGGATGCCCTATCAAGGATTTCTGTAAATGCTGTAGCCTACCTTTGGCATCAACAAATTTGGCTGCGGCAGCTCTTGTAGTCGTTGGCGATGGGTGGTGGAGTAGGGTTCGTTTTGATTATTAAATGTTTCAAGAGGGCGCCACTTTATTTTTATAGGTGTAAACAGAGAAACCTTTTGTTAAACAATCCACTGTGATGCCTGGATTGGAAGAAAATCGAAGAATCTCCTTTTTGACAGTTTATCGACTTGTGCACTTTTCATATGAAGCCGACGATATTTACTATTATTTACATCCGTAATAAATACATACAACAGTATTAAACATGTTTCCAGAACATGATGCATCCATATTATTAACACCTTCGACTTTGCTCATATCACATTTGAAATAATATCATCACTACTCTTATAACGACGCGACGGACGGCCTGCTTCTACTCAACGATTGATGTCATGCGTGGAACGAGAGCAAACTTGTACACAGGAGCAATTGGCTGTGAGTATCATCTGCTTTGGATAGGTTACCAAATTTGGTACGCCAACTCAATCCTTTCATTTTTTACAGATACTGATCATAAGACGAACGATATGAATTGAAATATTTCTTCAGCTCTTTAATTTGTTGTATTTTCCAAAATTATGTTCTGCAGCAGCTTGAAAGTTTCTATCTTCAAGCACTTGTGACAGTAGAATTTCAACATTCTCCGGACTTTCAGCTCCAGAACTTTGACTTCCGATCCTGAAAAATCACCACAGCAGTCTCTAAGAGGTTGAACTTATTTTTCACTTTACTGCAAGAAATATTTGATCGCTACTTTTATCGTTGTGAAACTGTAGTTAACTATCTGCTCATTTTCAGAAAATACAATTGGATAAATATGCCTGGTGCGTAGATGTCGTCTTGTTTATTTAGGAGTTTAAAGAACTTTTTGGACGGCGTTAAACCGTCGGCATTTTGCAATAATCATCTAACCCACCTCTGTGTTGTTTCGAGCAAATTAGCATCATGTTTTGAGAGGATTCAAAAAATACACTTTTAAACAATCAGTTCTGGTTTATGTTTTTTTAATTAGTATGGTTACATGTCAACTAAAAGAGTTCATGAGGACAACATAAATTTTGTAAGGTTTTTGTAAAAAAAGACAATAAAGCGAGTTAGACCATTTCAAAAATGCATTATAATAGAAGTGTTGTTGCAAAAATGGACTATCATTAGTTATAGCTAACCCACTTCTGGATCATTTCCCAAAATTGCCGATAGGTGGCGCTGCGATAACGAAGTCGGCCGTCACCAAATTTGCATGATTGTGGTGAATGCGCGAGATGTGGTGACGTCAACCGTCGGTGGTGGGTTGTGGTGGGGGTCGGCGGTGGTGGGGGTGGGATTCTTCGGTGGATGTCTTGAATGGGGGTCTTGAGTGGGGGGTGGGAAGTGGAGAGTGAGGAGTGGGGAGTGGGAGTCCTCAGTTGGTTGCGGTGAAGGAGTTGACTATAGTGCGTCATCCAAGTTTTCATTTTTCATCACCAAAATAACTTATTCGAGGCACATGGATTTGCTTATCAATATAACATTGCGATTTTAATCAACAAACAATCCGTTCTTGGATGGGCCAACTTTTTGTGAAATATTTTGGGATTTTTCCAAGGTTTACAGTGGACAAAGAAAATATTGCATAGGATAACAGAGATGGAAAGAAATCATCTGTGGGTAGGTCAGGTAGGAACCACGATGTGGCATTTTTCTGGGGTTCAGCTTTTCACTCATAGATGCGGCGAGTGATGATGTAGAGAAAACTGTAATGTGAACATTATCGATTTGGGGGTTTCGGAAATTCGTATTCATAGATTCCTGTATTACCTATGTTTGTATTGTACGTTTTGTATTTACAGTACAGAACATGGGTTTGTGTGGGAGACAGATGAATGGGCGCCCAAGAGAAATGATATATTTTTTTGTGTGCTGTGATGTAATTACCTATAATAGTAGAAAATGTACTTGAGTGAGCCGTTTTATGAGACCATAGAAAAATAATATAGGTAGGTACAGGGTGTTTCATTATCTTTGATAACATTCAATAAGCTATAACTTGTTTGTTTTTGAATGTATCGAAACGGAACAAATACCATATTGTATAGTTATCTCGTAAGTTGTTTTCTGTTTGAAAAATAAAACAAAAAACTGACATTTTTCCGAGATAATAACCTAACTTATATTTTTTCAAAATGAAATGCTCTTGTACCTATTTGTATTATTGGACATTTCTATTCTTCCCAATATTCTATGTATATTTTAAGCCTAACATATACTCATCTTCGACGGTTTGTGAGAAAATGGCGTCAAAACCTGTCACACAAAAATTTTGAAGTCTTCTTATTGATCGCAAAGTATGCCATGAACAATAAAAATTAATTAGATTTTACAATATCGCCTTTGAAATACTTTGACAAATGACAGAGTTTGCTCATTACACGAGGTGTTATGTGATTACACGTTTTTATGATTTTCACTATTGTCTGTATGTGAACCATTCAATTTTTGCAAAATGTTTCGACGTCATTTTCTCCCAAACCGTTGAAGATAGGTATATGAGATGCTCTATAAAATATAATTAGAATTTTGTGTGGAATCGGAATATCCAATATTATACAGGGTATTCCATTTAAAAAAAAAACATAAGTCAGGTCAATATTTCAGAAAATCGTTAGTCTTTTGTATTATTATTTGTACAGAAAAAAAAACTTGCTAGAGAACTATACAATCTGATATTTGTTTTGTTTCGATACCATCAAAAACAAAGAAGTTACAGCTGATTAAAATGTTATCAAAGGTGATGAAACACTAGCTGTACCTAATCTGAATACTAATACAGGGTTTCCTTAAAAAAAAATCACCACCCGCGTCCAATGGCAGCAAGCCCTGGGTGTTAGGGAGGTTGAACTAGCATCATCCAATTTTTAATAATAAAACTTCCCTCCAATAGATTTGTGAATTGTTTCGTCGAATTTCAAAAATCTGTCTAGTTTCGCACAACGTGGAGGGTAACTTTTTAAATAAACACTCTGCCTATAAAAAAATATGAATTACTTTTCCATAAAAATGACTTAGTACTTCAGCTTTATATTTGACAGTTACCTATTTATATTCACGACTACAAATCGATGGTTCCAGGTATTGACTTTTTTCCAAATTACTAAAGAACCTACCTATTTAATTTAAAGGAATGAAAAAAGAATATTATTATTTACATTTTCCACGATTTGATAATAATATGACGATGAAATGCAAGTATCAACACCTCAAATATTTTGTTTTCTTTTTCAATTTTTATCGTGATTTGATTCTTATTATAAATTGCTGTAGAACAAGTCGCCGAATAAAATAATAATTGATGGGAAAATTGAAAAAAGAAAGATTCGTTATAGATTATTTTCATAAAAATGAGCGTTCACATAGGTACAGGGTTTTTTCTTATAATTTGCCACCCCTTTAGAAACTCAATTTAAAGAGAAACGAAAAAAAATCTAATGAAAATTTCATGATTTTTCTTGAAAATGTTATGATAACTAAGCGAAAGAACAAAATATCAATATTGAAAATCAGGAAAAATTGAAAAAGTTATTTTTTTTTCAAATGACCAGTAACTGCTTAAACAGCTCTTTGGTTATGCTGATGGTCGTTGTGAAGTGCAAATCGTTTCTGCTTCGGGTGACCTGCGACGTCTCTCTCGCATCTATCCCCTTTACTATAATAAAATATATGTAGTGTATTCAATTTATAAAAAAATGATCTTTTTGCAATTTTCCTGATTTCCAATAGTTATTTGTTCTTCTGCTTAGTTATCATAAGATCTTCAGGAAAAATCATAAAACTTTCATTTGAACAATTTTTTGTAGGTATATCTGTAAATAGAGTTTCTAAAGAGGTGGCAAATCATTAGGAAAAACCGGTTAAAAACCCTGTACATAAGGTGAGATAGGTATTCACAACAATCATAACCGCACATTATAAAGACTAAGAAAGTTTCCTGTTCCAACAGAAAACCCGCGGCACGCTGCTGAAAATATTCATTTTTTTTTTCATGATATTGATTCTAAACTGTAAATCTAGAGTAATCTAGACAATAAATATTTTTAGGCGAATAGAGAAAAAAAAAAAAATATGTTATTTTGAAGTTCATTATTGCCATAAGGAAAAAATCAGCTTTCTCGATTTATTAATAAAAATCAGATCTTTTGTTTTTTTCAAAAAAAATGCGATTTTTAGCAACCCTGCTATTTTTTTTCAGTCTATTTCTCCCCTTGGTTCTATTCGTTGGCCTATATGAATGTCACATCCTTAGGGTCTACTTGGAGAATCTCCAAAGATAACCTTGTCAAGTAGAATGAATATCTGCCTATATACAAAATCGGACAAAATTAGAGCAACCGCAGTCCACGCGTCCTGACGATTTTTTTCAAAAAATTGTTTAGTGACCTTTTGAAAAAGGGTTGAAAATAAAACTTTTTTCTGTGTGACAACTTTTGATTAAAATAATTAAATAAATAAGTTTTCAGGCAGTGGCTCTAATTTTGTCCGATACTTTGTTCAGGGGTAGAAATACTGATACTGATCCAATATCAGCTGTACATAATATCCGAAAAGGGTTAATTAAATAAAAAATCGATTGAATCTGAATTAACTTTATTCCATGATTTTGTAAATAATAAGAAATATAGTTGTTTCATATTCCAACACTGTCACAACAAATCTTGATTTTTTGCTGAAAAAGGAATAAGGATATTTACATAGCATTGAAATTATATGATATACATACCTCTGCTCTGATGTTTTCGTCTCTGTGAACTTTTTTCTTGTGCTGCCAGAATATGTGGGGGATCTACATAAACATTTTATCTTTTTTGATCCTTTATTCAAAATAATTTCCGGTGCTACAGGCAGTTGAGGTAAACCAGTGTCACAACTTATCTTGTTTTTTTGCTGAAAAAGAAATAGGGATATTCACTACGTTTTCATGTAGAACTCTTTTTTTTTTTACTTGTTATATCATCAGGATAAATTATATTCAGATATAATCTCGGATATAATACAGGGTCCTTCATTAGTGCGTCGGGCAATCCTAGCGTGGTTATTTACAAAAGTAGAAAAAAAAGTTTTATACAAAAGTTGTAGAATGTGACTTTATGCATATTTTAAAAATATTTTCAAACATACAGGGTGCGTCACAAAAGTATGGCACGAAAAAGTATGATTTTTTTAAATGGAACCCCCTGTATATTAATTGATATTTCAATTCTTTCTTCAATTTGGAACAAAAATTGTGCTACAACTAATGTTCCTAAATTCAACCGTTATCGAGATATCGCGTTTTAAAAATGGAATTTTTGCAACTTTGACATGCTATAAAACTCAAACTATTCAAGTTAGAGAAAAATGGATTGCACATTCCTATCTTAACTTTTCAAGAGCTATTCAAGGAGATTAAATCCATTATTGTGAATAAATGTCAAAATGTGCCGAAAAAAGTTGACAGTTGACGTTACTTTCTATCCAAATGACAGAAGAGCTCTTGAAAAGCTAAGACAGGAAAGTGCAAACCATTTTCCTCTAACTTGAATAGTTTGAGTTTTATAGCATGCCTAAGTTGCAAAAATGCCATTTTTAAAACGCGATATCTCGAAAACGGTTGAATTTAGGAACATTAGTTGTATCACAATTTTTGTTCCAAATTGAAAAAAGAATTGAAATATCAATTAATATACAGGGGGTTTCATTTAAAAAAATCATACTTTTTCGTGCCATACTTTTGTGACGCACCCAGTATGTCTCCAAATATTTTCAGAATGTGCGCTATTTACACCCCTAACCTGTGACGCATATTGATTTTGATATTTTGCATATCCTATATGATAAAACCTACTTTACTCTATCGTTGGGACACCCTGTACAGGGTGGCCAACTAAGAATGCGAGGTACCGTTTCTCGGAAACTCTTTATCGTAGAGGCTTGCGGCAAAAATTTTTATGACTTAAACGGCCAAGAGAAAAACCTGGAAAATATTCAACAACTTCATCCGATTCAGATAATTCATTTGATGCAATTTTTCGTTTCTTGAAACCCAATATTTTGGCTATGGAGTCATTTGGTGTGGAATCTATTTCCTTTGTGCAATGAAGCTGACATTTTGATGTATTGGGGTTTGCTTTCATCTTAAACCCAACTTTTTCTCCAAAAATGTCGTCAATTACATAATTAATTTATGTTTCAATATCTTTTCAATCGTAAGTTCCTTCTGGAATTGTAATAACTTTATCTGCTACATATATTTTATTGCTGTCCGGTTGTTTGTTAGGTATACTCATAAACGATTCAAAATCAGCTAACCCCAGAAAATATTCTTTTTTCTACGAGCGTGCGCAAAGTAACCACTTCGCACACTCATTTGCGTGTGCAAAGTTACCTTTTCCCGCACTCAAATGTCAACTCAAATAACTACCTACCAATTTGTTGTTTTAAACTTCGTTTCCATACCAACCAAACTGTAGATAATGCACTTTGTAATGCACAAAATAATGTTTTTGTTACTTTTCCCTTTTCAGTCAAAATCAAAATGAAACACACAACTCTTTTTTTGCGTTAAAAACGCATTCGCCAGTAACGTAAACAAACATTGATAATGACGACTTTCAATCGGCATTTGTGAGTGGTTCTTGCTTGATTTTGGTGCAAATTACTGTGTTTATCGGAAATCTTCGAAAGATTTGAGCTGAATAGTGGCATCAAAAAAACCTGATCATGTATACAAACAAACGGACAATCAAATTTATAAAAGTATGAACGATTAAACGAAGACTGACTGATCTTAATGATGCAGCTGTCTAGAGTGTCATGTCAAATCAAAACAGTGTTGCCAATAGCAGGGAATAAGGCGACAAAAGAGGAAATTTTATGAACAGTGATCGGACATGCCCTTGCATTTCAAATATAAAATAAATCAATTATGATTTTGATTATACTCATATTATCCAATTTCCAGCTGCCGCCACAAACTGTTCTTTCAATATAAATATATTGTTAAGCATAAATAATCATTATTCTCAAGTTCTATGTTCTTAAGTGCGTTCAAATAATATATTATCTAAAGTTTTTCGTGTCTAATCTGTGAACGCTCGTAGAAAAAATATTGTTCCTAACAAGTTCGCAAAGTGTCTTTCCCGCCCTTAAAGCATATCCGAACTCCGCTTCGCGTCGTTCGTCTAACTGCTTTTGCGTGCGGGAAAGCATCACTTTGCGAACTTGTTAGGAAAATAACTATATTTTCATCCAAAAATATAGGTGGATTAAATTCTGCTTTCGACCCGTTATTGTTATAGTTCTATTCATGATGACACTCTCAACGTTACTGTTGGTCCTCAATCATGTCATATTATTATATAGAAATTCGATTGACAACTGTTCACAATTATTTGTTTGAATTTTTGTACTGTTTCATACGAATACCAGATTTGGATTTTGTCATAAGTTTTCAAATAATCAACAAGTTTGATAGGTGGTCCCAAGTTTCCATAAGTATCAAAATAAAACGCCTAATTTTTATTTTTTGTGTATGCAGTACAATGAGTTCCATGATTTTGTTCACTTTCTAGATTCAAAATACCACATTCCTTCACTTTACATTTTTTGGGGAGGTTGTCACGCATAAATACACCTCTTTAATGTGGGATATTCAATATTTTCACATATTTTAGTATATCGTTATTTGAAAGGGATCTCTGCGAAAATTTTATTTGTTTTTTTTTATTGTTTTTTCTGGATAGGGCCTTCTTTGTAGGGTTTAATGTATTATCCACCGCCCTGCTTGGAAAGATTTTCCATTTCTTTATTGTGTCGATGTAATTCTTCGAGTTGCTCCTTTGATACTTTTATATCATTAACGGCCTTAGCTATTTCAGCTGCACCACCGCCTAAAGCTCCTAGTGCACCCAAAATCAGAAGTTATAATGGAAGAAATCCACACATTTTTGTAGAGGGTTTGATGACTCGTGTTGTCTTTTTTCTTTCGGTTCTCTTGATCCCCATTCCAAGTTTCCGTTTACCTTTCATAATTCCACTCACTGTTAGAGCAGCAATTTTTTCTCCTACCGAGGAATCTTTTGCTCCAACTTTATGCCAAGCTTTATCTGCTAGAGCTTTATCCGCTTGGTGTCGTTGAGGTAAATCAGTTGTTTGTGAGGATGCGATATCGTGTTTTCGACACGCAGCATCCAATGGATTGATACCAGACTCTCCCCTATTCAATTTTTTTTCTAAATTGGTACCAGGACCACAAAATTGATAGCCAGGAATATGAAGCTCAACAGGTAGTCTATTAATTAGAGTGTTTAGTAGACCTCGACCTTCCCTCTTGAAGTGTTTGGAGGATGTATACTTTCGTGAAGCGTGTACAATCATTTTATACCTATAGACGTTTGTGTGTATCATTTAAAAACTATTTTCAGTTTAAAAATTTGCATCACGATTGTCTTTCGATTTAATGCTATCTGATCAATATGTTCATCTGATTAAGGTATAATACTTTTGCAAAAAACCATTCTGTTAATCGATATCTAGAATGCGGAAAGAAAAACAATCGTTTTCCTTACCCATCACAAACCATGATGTGAAGAATTTTACGAAACCAATCCAAAAACATGGTGATTTATTTGGTGGGAAATCAAAAAGATGTCTCATTGTTGGACCATCTGCTTCAGGTAAAACCAATGTGATGTTGGCTTTACTTGAGCATCCAAATGGAATAAGATTTGCAAACGTGTACCTTTATTCCAAATCACTACAACAGCCAAAGAATGAATATTTAAGAAAACTATTGGCACCCATGATTGAATATTTCGAGTATGAAAGCGATGAAAATATCATTCCTCCTCATGGAATAGCACCAAATTCGGTCATCATATTTGATGATATACCATGTGGAAGTCAAACTATAATAAGGGACTATTCACGCAAGGGAGGCATGAAAATACAGACTGCTTTTTTATTTTTCAAGGTTATTCATCAATTCAGAAAAGACTTATACGTGAGAACGCAAATTTGCTAATTTTATTTAAGCATGATTATATGAATTTGAATCATATATATAATGATCATTGTATGCTGGATATGTCATTTGAGCAATTGAAGCAACTCCGCGCACACCGTTGGAAAGACCCTTATAATTTTCTGGTTATTGATAAAGATTGTGAACTGAATTGCGGAAGATATAGGAAAAAATTTGATTCATTCATATATCTATAAAATGGATAAGCGGTTGGCTGAGGAATTGATAAAGTCAAGAAAAGCTGTCAAGGATAAATATAATAGTCTAAAATTAGCTATGACCACTACACAATCACAACCAGAGCAAGCTTACAAACCAATAACTCAACCACTACAACAACTTATTTCTAAAATAAGTGAACCTTTCAACATAAAGGAAGAATTCAAAGAAGAAGAAGAACCTGAAACTTCTATGTTTTACACAACACCATTAAAACCTAAACCAAGTTTTTCAAGATTATTTTATGAGACATCAACACCTACAAGACCTACAAGAACTGGTAGAACTCCTATTCTACCGATGGAAACACCATCATTTTTTGATACAAGCCTTGCATCTGTTAGTCAGTTACCATCTATACAAGAAACTAGTCAGTTACCTAATACTATACAAGAACGTAGTCAGTTACCAACTATACTAGAAACTAGTATTATAGCTCAAACCAACCCCTTCGAAAGCTCGGAAAATCAAAATCTTTCAGATATATTGGAACAGTCAAGGCAATCGGTTCAAAATTTAATCGACACACAACCATATGAAATATGGTTACAAAGTTTTGATCCACTACCAAGCTAGTGTGAAGGATACTGAACATAATTTTGATCATCATTATGGAATAGTACAAGATATAGATACTTATAAATTCTATTTGGGGACCACACTTAAATTTGTAGAAATTATTGGAAAAAATGTAAAAGTAGATGAAAAAATGTATAATGGTACAAAAGGATTGCACGAATTACTATTTAAAAATATCCTGAAGACTATGAAGATGAGGATTTGGATAATTATATGGATATTTTAGCTAAAACCAATGCATATCTATGAAATTATGATCCAAATGAACGTGTGCAGGAAAATGGATCTTCAAAATATATTACCATAATAGGACCATACCTACAAAAACATGGCATAACAAAAACACGACAGATCAAGCCATTATATTCTCGTTTTTTTAAGAAACTGAAACCTCCAATAACTAGAATGCAAACGGGAAAGGGGTTGTGGAATATTAATAAACACGATATAGATTATGTTTATTGGGATAATATCAACGAACTTGTTGATAGATTGAGACCAATAACAGCTTCCATGAGAGCTGGTTATACTGGTCATTAAAATGAAATACTATCAATAATCGAAGAGTTACGTGAAGCCAAAGTAATTGCATAAATACATCCTCAAATACGTTGAACGAATCAATCCGAAAATGTCACTCAACAAGTTCGGTTCTCATTTATTCAAGAGAGATGAAACAGAAAACAATATCCAGTTATTTAATCTTTCTGGAGTTAATTTATCTTATGTAATGGTTTTACCATTATTGGTCCTTATGTAGAAGGCAAGACAAATTTTGTTTTAATGCCGGATGGAAAACAATCATATAGATTTCTTTTCGAACAGGGAAACATTTTGTGTGGAGAATATTTAAAGAAAGATGTCTCATTGTTAATTAATGGTAAAGGGGGAAAATTAGAAAACAGAAGTCTTAAAAAAAATGACTTGATAGCGTTTAGACGTGAAACTGGTAGTAAAATAACGGAATTTTTGGCGAATTACAAATAAAATGTCCTGTATTGATTGAAAATAAAACAGTTCAATAATGAATACTATCAAAGAAGATGTGGTGAATGAGCTACACAAACCAACAAACAGATTTAGTTGAAATGTAACCATATTTAAAAATAAACAAAGGATATAGATATATTTTAGTCATGGAAAAACCACATTTTCTATACGATTTATCATCACCTACAATGTGTGCACTCACTAATGTTTATAATTTGTATAAAACATGTTCAATGCTTGAATAAATCACATTTTTGATTACATTTTTTATTTTATTTCAAACACCTTTTTATAAATATTTACAGGTATTCACAAATTTTCAACCCTCAAAACTTCAAAATAGGTGTCCAATCACACACAGTGATTGTTCTCATCACAAAGAAACACCTCAAGCAGGCACTGTTTTGTTTTGAGTGTTGAATTCGAAACAAATAATGATAATACAAAAAGGATACATCAGTATATTGTCTGATTTCACATGATAAATCATTTAGCTATAATCCTTTGACAAAATTAGTCAAGCAATAATTGTAATACACATGTTCTCAGAAAAGAAAATGACTAGATTGAAGGCTATTTGTGATTGACAGCTCCTTGATTTTGAAATCTTGTGCCAAATTGAAGCCCTGCATGTTTATTGCAATGATTTTCATGATGGATTGGTTCTAAAAAAAAAAAAAAAAAATTGTAATGAGATAATTTTAACTAGATAAATATCAATTTATAGTTGCTGGGACTTGTTATTGATAAGAATACCACATTCAACCTTAATTTGGAACTGTTGATAAGAGGAGTGTGACGTGAAAAACACATCCTGTTTACTATTGATAAGAAAACCACATTCAGGCTAAATTTAGAATTGTTGATAAGAGTGTGACGTGAACAGCACATCCTGTTTACTGCTGATAAGAAAACCGCATTCAACCTAAATTTAGAACCGTTGATAAGAGTGTGACGTGAAAACCACACCCTGTTTACTGTTGATAAGAAAACCACATTCAACATAGATTTGGAACTGTTTATAAGACTGTGTTTGGTGTGAAAGGAAACCCACATCTGGTTTAAATATAGAACTGTTGCGGTTGGTGTGAAAACCACAAGCCTGTGGTAAACGATGATGATAACACTTACCCACAATACTCATGTTTTTCAAGGCTTGAATCATGAACTTTTTTTGTTCATAGAATGTGATGTCATTCCTTAGCTGTTCCAATCGTCTACAGAATTCCTCAATTTTTTCTGCATCTGTTTTATCCATCGTCTCGCATTGATTCTTAGTAATGTAGTACTTTATATCAAACAATGAATCCAAATACAGCAATCTACGAGAGAGTTCATTAACATGCAATGATAAGCCATGTGCCTTGTCTGTTACATGCTCATTACCTATTAATTTAACACCTGTGATCTGCCACATATGAAGAAGCTGCTGACGCCTGCGATATGTTTCTGGATACTTCAGACTTGCATAGTTTCCTGCAGACCATGAAGCGTCTAGATCTCGAGAGCTATTTAGAAGATGTGAGAAAAGTTTGTACTTATTTTGAAATAAAAACAGTTGAACAAGAGTGTGTTTCACTTATGTGTTCAACCAAGGACCCCCACTCGTCACTCCCCACTCCCCACTTCCCACTCCCCGACCCCCACTCATGACCCCCACCGAAGAACCCCACCTTCACCACCGCCACCCCCACCGATGGTTGACGTCATTACATCTCGCGCATTCACCATAATTATGCAAATTTGGTGACGGTCGACTTCGTTATCGCAGCGCCACCTATCGGCAATTTTGGGAAATGACCCAGAAGTGGGTAAGCTATCACTACAACTATCCCTAAACAAAATCAAGAATAATGAAATAATTCATACCAATTAAACGCTATATTATGATCACATGAAAAACCCCAGACTGGCGTGAATCATTTGCAGCCGCGGCGGATTTCGATCATTCTTGACACTTCACGACACATTTTTCATGCAGATGCAAAACATGATCACACTGTTGTCCAAATTCGATATTATAATCACTTGATGATGCAATGATTATTAGCTGACAGTTGAGGAATGACTGTATCGAAGAAAATAATATTATTGCAAGAAACGTCTAACCCACATTCAACCAAAAATGTGTCTTAGATCATTTTAACCATTTCTGTTCCGTTGATTCAGCGATTGTGAGTTTGAATTATTTTTTTCACAAATGCCGCTAATATGCTGGATAAGGCTCAAATCAACAGTTTAGTATAAAATACTCATATGTAAACAAAGTCTTAGTTAGACCATTATTGCAAAACACCGTCCAAACTTCTGATTGAATAATGTTTTTTTTTTAACCAAACTTTCAATTAATAATTCTTTTGTTCCATAAAATCGATAATATAAAGTTTTACACGCTGTATAGTTGGTAGTTCATCACTGTCCATTCCATTACAGCAATTCCAGAAGATCCACCAATCATCGATGGGCTGAAAAGTACCTACTCCCTAGGAGACTCTCTCGTGGTTACTTGTACATCCGGCCCTGGTGACCCGAAACCAGTACTGGAAGCCTTTATCAACAAACAGAAAGTGAGAAGCATTCAAAATATTATAGACTCCAATGATTGTGTTATTTACAACTTCCAGATATCCACAGCATTCATAAAGGATATTAGTCCCGAAACCATTTTCTCCGATACAGATTCTGGACTTCAACTGCGAAAGGCCAAAATCCAAATAAGAATGACTCTAAGTCGCAAACTGTCGAGTTCAAACATTCCTTATGATTTTTCATGCATCTCCTCTTCGGATGGTTTGCACCACAAAGGAGCACCACAAGTAATAACTACACGTCAATTCACAATAATTGACCACAACCAAGTCATCAACAATCAACAGTATCGATGGGCTGATCCCGTATCCACATCTGCATCACTCAAAGTCACACTTACGCTGATAGCTATTTTTTGCGTTTTCTCGTCGTTCAATTACTTGCAATAAAAATCAGCTTTTACTTTTAGCGGTAAGATTTTGATAATTAGAAAAGTGTTTATACACCATATCACCGTATCCTACTAGAACACGTTTAGACCAAAGTTTTATATGTGATGAATGTGGTGTGTGTTTCATTTTCTACTAAAAAGACTGACGGCAGACGTATGAACAATTTTGAATAAGTGTCCGATTCAGCAGTGAGCTCAAGTATGTTTGATTCCCAAAGCATACGTATTTTTCTATGAACAACAACTGCATTATTGAGACGCCAACTCATATTTATGATGTCTTGATCAAATTTGAAGTCTAACCTGTATGTGTACTGTATTTTGAAAATGTATTCAAAGAGGACTTATCAAAATATTACAGGATAATAACGCAATTATGCCGGCAATTCTGGTTGGGCGTAAACATGAATCAATAAGCATCTGTTGATAGTCCATGGAATATTCAAGAATATAGTGTCCCTTGTTATTTAGGCTATTTTTTTTAAGTTTTGCTTCCATCTATTAAAATATCATCTATTGCCTTTCTTTAAAACGATATGAATCTGCAGTAACTAAGCTGTGATCTTCCCGATTATTATCATGGATTATCAAATAAAACAACAGAGGCCATCTCACCAAGCCATAAGATTGACAACTTTTCAGTAAAAACACCGACACTTCGCATCAAAATTAAGGTATGTACCACACAAATTTGGCACATTTTCAAAGTTTATTTTCTCGCGAACTGCTGAATCAATCTGGATATTTTTCTTTAGTTGTAGCATGGATATTAATGGATGAATTCCAAATTTAATCAAAGTTTTAGACCTACACAGTTCTTTTTTTTTTTTAAGCCAGTTTGAT
Organism: Orchestes rusci; assembly: GCA_958502075.1. Classification (NCBI taxonomy): domain Eukaryota; kingdom Metazoa; phylum Arthropoda; class Insecta; order Coleoptera; family Curculionidae; genus Orchestes; species Orchestes rusci. Next base: position 48,142,219 of record OY293303.1, on the reverse strand, counting down.
GATAAGTTTTTGTCACAATCTGTGAGAGTCTGTACCATTGCAAGAAGAGTTAGAACCAAGATAACTCAAATCTAATGCCTTCACATTGAAAAAATAGTGGAACAGAATTCGAGTAAGGTGAATATTGAGCCTCTGGACTGGCCACTACGCTGTACCGATCCAGACCCTATAGAACATTCATGGAACCAAATAAGGGGAAGGTTATAAACTGCCTCTTTGGATGATTTAAAGAACATTTGTAAAGAAAAATGATTAAATTAATATCCATCAATCACCCATGAGACGTCTGGTTCCAAGTATGGGTCGTAGATGTCAAACGGTTATTAGAATCAGTAGAGGAAATAACCGATTTTTATCTTTCCAATGACTAAGATTTGTTTCTACTAACTTTCACAACTTTTTTTGATAGATGCCTTTGACATTTAATTCCGTACTTCAGTTGATAACAGAGATAAGAACAGACACCTATTGTGGTAGATGGGAATTCCCATAGCATGCGATAAAAACCAAACATCAAATCTTTTGAAACACCCCGCTTATCTCTTAGACTACAATTCAAATAGAAATTTCTTTCACAAGGTCATTTCTGAAGAGTTAAGCTTTAATTTGAAACATACATTATCTCAATCGGTTCACCAGTTTGCGTTAATTTTGATGCGAAGTGTACATCTTTTTCTTTTGAGGGCGGACATTCGCCATGATCTTTAAAAAAAATGTAAATAACTCTGAATTGTATATATTTCGACCACTGTTGGCAATAATACCGAATCTACCATATACTCGTAGATATTAAATGTGAACGTAGAGTCTACTTATCTTTATACGTATAACTTTGTGATTCGTACTATAACTTTGACATGCTGTGATGAATACGAAGTTGAAGATACTTCAAGACTGGAAGATTTCACAATGAGGGGATAGTGAGATTGTATTCTTGGGACATCTGATGAACGTTATGGATGTACAGATAAATGGTCAGATAAATAGTACATGCCTAAAATCTGATAAAACTGTGATAACTGTGATCCTGCATCAGTTATCAGAAAATTATTGGTGCATTCAAGAACTTCAATCCAGTTGTTCATTCACGGGTTTTGGTGATTTTTGACAAAAAATTGTTTGAGGCCTTTTTGTGTCGTTAGAAAAAACCTTTTTTCTTTGTAAAATTTGATAAATATGGCTATCACCATTCAAAAGAAAGGCAAAATGTATGTACTTCCTGAATATTCCACAATAATTGAACAAAGCATAGTTGGAGCAATAAAATTTCAAACTTGACAAAAATTACTCATTCTTCATGACTTCTTCATAAATTGGCAAAAACGGGTTATTTTACTGATAACTGATGCAGGATTTCTTAATTTGTGTATCAAATCTTATATATGTGCCATTTATCTCAACATCAGTGTATTGTATGTTACAGATAAGGCCCGTGATTGGATAAATCTAGTTTTAACCGGATATTTCGCGTATTATCCAAACCAACTGAATAAAACAAGGAGAGTTAAACGATTTTTTGCATCATCCGTGTAATTATTCTAGATTTTGCAAGGTGCAAATCTACAATTCACGTGAAATAACTGATTAAAAGTTCAAGGAAAATCCATTCCACTTGAAGTGGAATATAAAAAAAAACCATTGCCATTAAATCACCCAATAGGTTGATGAACTTACACTTGTCGAGTCAAGCGCTCTGAGGTGAATTATTTTGTAGTTCGCTTTGAATTAATAGTTTTATTCAATAAATAAATCATTTTCCAGTAGACTAACTAACTAATTAACAAGCCTAGAATCTGTTCAGTGATCATCGCGGAGGTTATAACGTCAGGAATAAAATCCAAAGAAGTCCATCCATTGACAGCAATTGAAACAATCAGAGATTTGTTTTTTTGTTCTTCAGGATAGGAAAAAAAAAAAGTTAAACTAAAATTTCCGAAAAACAATCAAAAAGTTACTAGGAGGAACAATCAGCTTACTCAATAACAAATCAAATATCAAGCAAAAGAATACTTTGTCTTACCTCAGGGCGGCTATCAAACAACGTCGTTCGATATATTTCTTTTAAATTCTGTCATATGCATGTTAGGCCGGCAAACAAAAAGATGTTTAGTTTTACTTAGTAATTCATTTACACGTCCGTCGTTGGATAATAATTTCAATATTAAACGGTTTATTTCCGAAAAACAACATACGCTTTTTGAACTACGGACCTTATCTACTCTGTTTGGATAACTCTAACACTATCCGATTCATTCCAGGCTTATCCAATATTAGGCCTTCATCCTTCCTAACATGTATCGGACAAAATGAGAGCAACTGCCTGAAAATTGATAAAATCAGCCCTGCATTGGTTATCAAAGAAGTAATGGTGCATTGGAAAGGTTCAATCTATTTGTCAGTTTCATGTCCTTGCCAATTTTTCCAAAAAATTATTTAGTGCCCTTTTGTCACGTTTAAAGAAGGGTTGAAATAAGAACTTTTTTCTGTGCAATTTTTTAATAAAGTGGTTATCACCATTCGAAAGAAGGGCAAAATGTATGTTCTTCCTGAAAATGTCATTATAATAATTGAACAGAGGATAGTCTAGCTATGAAATTTTCAACTTGGCAAAAAGTTTCAGGAAGCGCATATGCATTTTGCCCCCCTTCCGAATTGTGCCAGCTATTTTTATCAAAAGTTACACAAAAAAAGTTTTGCATTTAACCCTTTTTTAAACGGGACCAAAGGTCACTAGAAATGATTTATTCCTAGACCGGAGTATAGGACGGATCGGAACAGACCAGCTCAATCACGAAAAGGGTCCTGGTGGTTTACTGATGGCACCAAGCATCAAATAGGCCTTGGAGCAGGATTCTGCAAGAGCAAGAAGAAACAACAGAATGACCTTCTTGCTCGGGATTCACGCTTCGATCCAACAGCCCTAAATCTTTGCCATAACGCAATGTGCATATAACATTCTTGAGAGCGGCACAAATCACAGAACTTTCAACATTTGTTCAGATAGCACTTCAGCATTAAAGGCGGTTGTGAGGAAGGCAGTGGACCCCAAATCATTCCTAGTATGCAAAGAGGTTCTGCATAAGATAATTCAAAACAACAACAGAGTTAGGCTTATTTGGGCACCGGGCCATAGTGGTATGAAGAGGAGGCTGACAGACTTGCCAAAATTGGTTCATCGCACAGGCCGATAGGACCCTAACCAATGAATGGCATCCCTAAAGCAACCGGAATGGGCAAGGCGAAGAAACTTTTACTCTATGCTGGAACAATGCCCCAGGCATGCTACATGCCTAGGCAATGATGACAGGACCTGATACGGACAGAACAAAAGAGCTCCTAAATTTGAGCAGGAAAGACCTCCGCACATTGATCGGTCTATTAACTGGTCCATGAACCTGAAGGGTTACCTCCACGGAATCGGAATCGGGAAAGATTCAGACTGCAGGTGGTGCCTTGAAGACGAAGAGATCGTAGCCCACATCCTAATGGATTGTCTGGCTCTTCGTAGCACTAGGATGGAATTCTTTGGAGCTGAACTCACAACAGTCCAGGAACTAGAACTTCGCGAAAGCGTCGTGCCTTCAATTATCTTACTTCTATCACTTGTGGACTGCAACGAGACCAGGAGGCCTAAGCAGGTTTGTGCGTGAGCCACTCACTTGAACCTATACATCCACATTTACAAGGTCACTTGACAATGTTTTGGAAAAAAGGATACGTGAACTGACGAATGGATTGACGAATGGATTGAACTTTTTAGATAAATCATCACTTCTTTGATAGCTGCGGTATCAAAGTTTGTGAAATCAAGAGGCGGTTGCTATATTTTTTGTCCAGGGTGCACAATATGTGTGGAAAAAAGTTTATAAATCTTTAGATATTTGTGAAGGAAAAGAACTTCAAAAATGAAAGCTCATACTTCTGCGTACAACGATATGAGAATTTTGTAGGGTTTTATAGGAAAAATCAAAAAATGATCTCACTAACTTTTTTTTATGCAATGAGTTGATTCAAAAAAAAAAAATTATGGACTGATTGAGAAAATCAAAGTTGGTTACCATAACAACTAAGCTATGACAGCTAAAGAAAAACTGAGACAGTCAAAATTTGCACTAGAAAGCTCTAGGGACGAGCTAGAGCTTTTATTTGAAAAGTTTTTTCATAAACCAATATTTGAAGATTTTCAGTAAGCGTGCTTCCATACATAATGGACACCTATTATACAGTATTGACCAAAACTTTATCCACCGCCTAACATTTGATACCACTTTGATCCTGTATCATTATCAAAAAAAGAAATGATGCATTTCAAAACTTCAATCCATTTCTCAGTCGACGTGTCATGGCGATTTTTTTTAGTGTTCAGTGCCCTCTTGCCACGTTTATAAAGTGTTGGAAATAATACATTTTTCTGTGTAACCTTTGATTGGAAAAATAGCCAGCACTATTTGAAAAAGCGGCAAAAATTATGTTCTACCTGGAAATTTCATGATGATTGAAAAAAGAATAGTCCCGCTATTAAATTTTGAGCTTGGCAAAAATAACCAATTTTTTATGATTTCTTGATTTTTGCCATGTTCAAAGACAAGACTATCCTCGTTTATCTATAATGAAATTTTCCTTTTGATTGCTGCTTATCATTTTTATCAAAAGTATACAGAAAAATGTTCAATTCCAACCTTTTTTAACGTGGCAGAAAGTCACTAAACAATTTAAAAAAAAAATCGCCGGAACACGTCAGTTGGGAGATGAATTTAAGTTTTTGATCAGACCTTTTATTCTTTGATAACTGATGAGCTTTCAAGGTTTTATCAAATTTCATGCGGGTGCTATAATTTCGGTCAATACTGTATACAGGGTAGTCCAATAAGCGTGCCGATCTATAGCCTGTTAACCGTTGGACGTGTGGGAAAACTTTCTTTATTCTGTTTTGATGTTCCACCTCTGCTATAACCCAAAAATATTTTTGATTCCACAGAGTGTGACAAAAAGGACTTCTCCATAAAATGTCAATTTTTAATGGAACACTCTATATTTATACATCTTTACAATTTTTCTTGTCAAGTTATTCAATAAAATAAAAAGAATTCTCCAAAATCATTGTTTTTTTGAAGTGTTATATCTCCCCCAATATTTATTATTACTTCTTCAAAATAAAGGTGCTATGCAATCATGGCCCAATTCATTTTGAAATATCATCATCACTTAATTGTGCTATACAGAGTGTCCACAATATTTTTTCAATCGTCCCTGTTTTCATCTCGGTTTTTCTTGATTTTTTCTATATGCAAACCTCTTGTACGTTATTATATCGTTAGAAAGCTTGAACGTAGTCCTATCAGAAAATATAACGGTTGGCTATCTATCGCATTTTTCATTTTGAAATCAATTGGCGCGACTCAAAAAATAGAAACAATTTCCAGTTGAAGTGAAAGCAAAAGTCTTAAAGTTTTTTGTTTTATTTTCACTTTAATCTCGATCCAAGTCTCTTTGAGAAGAATGGACGACTTTTTTTTATTAATTGCCAGTTGTTGCCATGCTACTGTCAATAATAATTGCTTCTAGTCGCCTTGTGAGAGACGCCATTAATACGTACGTCCCTTTTGATAATAAGTGTTTGAAAAAAATTAAGGATGCGATATATAGCCTACCATGAAATTTTCTAAAAAAGCCACTGTACTGGTTTCAAATGAGTGGACTGTACTTTCATCTTCAATAGAACATATGTGATGCAAAAATTATAACACTTTCACGACAATGCGTCGGTTATACAAAACTATTGGTGACTTTTTTTTACATCAATGCCAATATCTCATGGATAAACGTGGAAAGTTCACATTCACATTCAGTCAGTCATTCAACGTTCAAGACAACACATTAAAAAATTAACCAAAATTAAATTGAAACTGGATTAAACATCACAAAAAGGCAATGGGCTCAGCTTTGAGATGGTAAATGCCGTTCTGGGTCTTCACACGTGCCACACGTACTTTTTTGTCCTTGCCTTCAAGTACTTTCATCTGATACCCTAGCTAACTTCCAATTTAGTGGTTCAAAATCTTTTTTATCAAAACCAAATCATTGACTTTCAGGTTCGTGAATGGTGTCCTCCATTTGGGTCGATTTTGTAATCTATTCAGGTATTCTACTGACCTTTTCCAATATAACTGTCGCTTCTCCTCACTTTGTTTCCTAGAATCCAATTTGTTATTGATTTTTTTTACTGCAGTCCTTTTCAGAAAATGATGTAAGAACTTCTCCGATCAAAGAATGACTTGAGGTGAGATATGAGAAGTCATTTCGACTTGATGAAACAAAGTCAATGGTCTTGAATTTAGAATGGCTTCAACTTCACAAAGTACAGTTAACAACTGCTCATAGGTTAAGACAGAATTTCCAATGACTCTTTCCAAATGGTACTTCACGGATCTGATATTTTCCTCCCATAGTCTACCCCAATGGTGAAGTTAGGGGGCATACATTTCCAACAAATGTTTTTGAGGATTATAGAATCATCAACTTTTGATTTATTTTTCTTGAAATAAATATAAATATACCTTGGTGAATTTCGTGCTCCTTGATTTGTTGCGATGATTAATTCAACAATCTTTCTTCAAATTACACAGCTCTCACCTCTATTTTTATTGATCTCAATCCATTTAGTTGCCAAAACTTCAATCTCAAGCTTGCTAACACCAATTGAGGTCCAGCATGGTGTAATGGGTCTGTCGGTAAAGTAATTTCACAACATGATTTTTGGCTGGCAGAATTGTAGGTTTTTTTTTTAAAAAGCATAAGAGAAAGCCTACCATTGACTCTTAAAATTCCTTCTTCATCTAAAAATGAGGATCCTGTCCCACGTTCTACTCTTCGTTGCCTTACATTGAAAAGCTTACTCAAAAACTTTGTAACGTTTTTAAAGATTGTAACATCAAAATTGCTAAAAAGCAAACGAACACTATTTCTCTTCTCTACTCAAAAACTAAAGATAAAATACAAAAAATGGACACCTGGAATGTAATATATAAGATCTCTTGTAATGACTGTCAACAGTGTTATGTGGGTCAAACTTCAAGAAACTTGAAACGTCGGATTGCATCTCACAAGAGTGACTGTAAAAGAAAAGTAAACAGTTGTGCTCTAGAAGATCATATTATTGAAAGTGGCCACGGTATGAACTGGAATAGTGCTGAAATTTTGGACAAAGTAAACTCATATTACAGGAGGATTTTCCTGGAAATAATCCACATTAATAAAGAGTCAAACACGCTAAATAGGAAGACCGACACCCAGAATCTTAGCACTATTTATAGTTATATTCTCAAACTGCAGACGGACAGATATGTCTCCTTAAACCAGTCAAACACATAATATATATATTTATTTCTCGGCTTTATTATCTCTTCATAATAAGTGAACCAGTAATATGTTTGTCTCTCTTTGCTCTTATTGTTGGTATTTCAATAAACTTGTAATCTGAAACCTGTAATAATACTGTATGAAAATCGATATCATCCAGTTACTGATGAACTCTCATACACCATATAATTGTAACGTTCAGGTGAGCCCTGGTATGTCAAGGTATGGAAAGGTACGAATGAACAAACCAAAATTTGATATATGTCAAAAGCAGCCGGATTTCCGGTGGAGTCCTGCGCATTTTCGCCTACCAACGACTAAAATCCCTTCTTTTACAAAAAAAACATCTCTGACCACCATATTCGTTTGTTCATTGTTCATTTCATCCTGCACATTTCCACAGTTTGGTCGTAATGTAGTAAATTAGTAAATCCTGCATTAGGATGTGTGAAATTGTGAGCTGTGATCGATGATGGGTTTCGGTATTTTCTCATATATGTTAACCTTCTTTAGTTCAAACCCGCAATGGTGAGTTTTTGTACAAAAAAATGTCAATTGTATTTGTAACACGTTGTCATTTTTACTTTATAGAAAATCCTGATGAAGAGAAAATGAAGTTCTCGAGAGCTTGATTTAGCATTAAAGGGTTGTTTTTACTTCCCCTGCCCAAGTTCTAACTGCATCTCCACTATATTGAGACTGTTTGTTCTTAACTAGTCAGTCAAGACTACCCATCCACTCTATATATATATATATATACCTTCTACAGCCTCTAACTCTTGTATATTGATGATTTTCCACATTTTCGTCATCAATCCATGTATCTACTTATATCCTCCTGGATTTTGCAAAATTCCTCATAAGAATCAATAAACATCGATTTCGGGATTTCTACTTGATGAACATTGACAACTTCATTTGAATCAATCGAATTAAAATAATGTTCTATCTTTGTGATATTACCCTCTGCACAATTGCACAACTTTTCCACTTTTTCAGAGCCTTCATGATAGGATTCAAACGAAAAGCGATAAAAAGACAAGATTTGAAATGTTATGACTCCAAAACTGTAGACTGTCAGTTCTGAATCTGCTTGAGCACTAGGTGGCAGCTATTCAACCTTTCTTTGACGTTAATAGTTTGAATGTTACCTTGAAAGCTGGACTTCACCCGAATATTCCAGGCAGCGTGCGAATTCCTATTCCAAACAAAATATGTACTGGTTTCAAATGAGGGGACTGTATTTTGAATTTCAACAGTATATATGGTTATTTATTTGCAAAAATTACACTTTTACGACGATGCGGCGGTTATACAAAATTTTTGGTGACATTTTTTTACATCAATGTCAATATCTCAAAACACCTTATTCTCATAAATAAACGTAACAGGTACAAATGTTCAAATTTGGTCAGTCATTCAACGTTCAAGACGACATATTAAACCATTATCAAAAATAACATTGAAACTGAATTAGATTCTTTCAACAGCTACGTTTGAGCTCTCAAACGGTATAATAACATACATAGGAGGTTGCATTTGAAAGTAATAAAAAAAAAAACTGAAATGAAAACAGGGACATTTGAACAAATATTATGGAAACAATTAGATATTGATAATATTTCAGGAAGAATTGGGCCATGATTGCATAGCACCCATATTTTGAAGAAAAAAAAAACGAATATGGAGAAGATCTAACACTTAAAAAAAGTGTGATTTTGGAGTTTTTTTTCTCTTATTGGATAACTTGACAATGCAGCATTCGATAAACATGGAAATTTGTGGGTGAATACAGAATGACCGGAGGCTTCGTTTGCAACATAAAAATGTAGGATGGTCCATTCAAGAAATTTGTCATTTTTTGGAGTTCTTCTTTTTCCCACACCCTGTAGACTCAATAAAATTTTTGGGTTATAGCAGAGGTGAAACATCAAAAGTTTTATTTAAAAAAAAAACATACGTCCAACGATTAACAAGCTATAGACCGATGCGCGCTTAATGGATTATTGAAATTCATTTTGTTTGACGACAGTATGATATTCAATTAAAAATAGACCGATTTGAAAGAGAAAAATTCAAGTACTCGAAAAAGCTCAATCTTGTCATGAAAACATGGTCCATGGCTTTTTATAACGTACACAGACTGTGTACGGATAGGGAGTCTCGGATAGGGTTCACAAGAGCACAAATGGATGAAAGATTCAACCTTTCGGGAAAAACTTCCTTGTAAAAAAATACGATTCACGAAGAGAAATTTTTGATTTTTCATACAGGGTTCGTAAAAACTTCAATAACCAGAATTTTTCCTGAGAGTAAACTACTTTTATTCATAATTATTGCGCAGAATGTAATTAAGAAAAGTTATTTAGAACAACGCTCGTGAGCGAAATCCAAGATTTGAAATAAATCTTACATCTTCCTGGTTTTTCTAAACTTTGGTCAACGTCCACACTTGGACTGTGGTCTGTTGTAGTATCTAATTTTGAACTTAATCCATCTCAACCACTTTTTCGAAAAACAATATTTTTGTTTTTAATAAATATTATTGATAACACAGATATGATTCTTTGAATCTTTTTGATGCCCCTGTATTGGAGATAAAGTCATTGATGCTGTATGCATTTTAACCTGTGACGCTGTCATAAAGCAGATTAAATTGAAATTTTGATTAAAAATGAAAATTAAATTAGTTTACTCCTGGAAACAGTTCAGGTCTTTGGAGTTTTTGCGAACCCTGTAAAAAATCAAAATTTTCTCTTCGTGTATCGTATTTTTTTAACAAGCTATTTTTTATCCAGGGTGAGTTTTTCCCGAAAAATATTATTTTTATCCATTTGTGCTCGTGTAAACCCTATCCGTGGACAGTCTATAGGAAGGCCCCAAAAAAATGAAAACTTATACCCAAGGTATTTTTAAATTTCAAGAATGCATTGGGCATATCCAAAAACCACTATAACGATAGTTTTCTAATAATATATTACACAGAATGTTCAAAAGGACAGGTCAAATTTGAAAAAAAGAATCATCTGTCCACCCCGTATAATCTATGGCAAAAATTTAGCAAATACCTTCTGTCATTTCTTTAAGCGGCAGTTACTCATAGCATTTGACTGCTATAACAGTTCAACTGCGAAGTGGAAAGTTGATGTTGTTATAGCAACTATATGAAATAACACCTACTGCGATAATTTACTGCTATCACGGTACTATGTTTCTCTCAGTAAGACCACGCCTACAGTGCGACAACCTGGTTAGAAAGAATGAGGGCCATGCTGCCACATTTTTTTCCCGATAAACCTAATGTATTTTGTCTATAGTTTTGTATACTTGAATGAAATAGTAGGTGTTCACATTTCTCACTCAAGTACTCCATGTCATGAATTTCCACAATGCTATTGTCTGATTTTTGTCATTCATAATTTTATTTACATAGGGAAGTCCGGAATCTTATTTGAATTGCTATGAATATGATTGCAACCGGCAACTGGTGCTACCCTGAAAATATTGAACGCGTATTCTGTAACGTCATCGTAATAGAGAAGAAATTTCTTTCTACAGAGCATTTCTCCCTTTGCTTTATAGCAAGAAATGTTTTGCCCATGACGTTACAGAATACGCGCGCTGAGCCGCTTTCCTGCCAGTGCTTCAATTTCAAGCACCTATTACACCGTATTTGAAACCCAAAAGTGATCCTGGAACACGTTTAGCTACCCACATACATCAAATGACAAAACTGTCAATTGGAGAGTTTGTTGAAGTTTAAGCCGAGGCATCCCGACATTTTGATTATTGTGAAAATTGGTGAAAATATTGTTTATAAGAGACTTTGAGCTGACTTTTGTATGTTTAAGCAATGATCCAGACTTCTTAGGTTAAATAAATACAAACGTGCCGTGATTGTTAAATATGACGGACTCCACACGCCTGTGAGATAACAAGATTGTTCACAGCTCTCCCTCTTCCCCTTCAGACGTTGTTAAGGTTCATTTGTCGTCGCACTGTACCTGACAGTCGATGACATTGAAAATTGAAATAGACTGCTATTATGTGAAACTGCCGCTTTAGGTATGATAAGAACTGTACATATTCGATAAGTTTTGTCACTCTAGCCATCGAGCAAAAATTAATTCAAATATTAATATTGAGCTGATCAAAACCAAATAATGTATATTGTATAAACTACCTTAGAATATTGTTTCAAATATCAGTGAATTCTTGTTACTTCAGCCTTTACAGGGGATATTCAAAAAGGAAGCAAACATATTTGTTTGGTGTTCTTTTGAAATAGACCTTGTATTAGCTAGAGTAGCAAAACTACCGGAAGGTACTTCTGAATAGTTCATTCGTTAATATTTTGGCTCTAATCATATTGATATCAGGCTAGTACTTCAATAGTTTCAATATTATTTCCCCTCAAGTTTTGAACGCTCGTTACAAGCTGGACCAACAAAACACATCGGATGTTGTCATACCTTAATAAATGATGAATGGTTTTCGCAAAATCCTTGCTAGACATTATTCAGGGCGGTTGAAGATACTGATTCTCTTTCAAGTTTGGCCTGATAACATCTTGTATAACATTTAATCACAAAATAATCGTTCAATTTTGGAATTTGAAAAATGCCCATCTCCGATATTCTATTGAACATATTAAGCCTTGGAAATGACATATTATGACAAATTCATTTTATTAAAAAAATGAAGCTTCCAAAGTACTTACTTTAAACTTTGAAATAAAACTCGATCGGTCTATTTTCAATTAAATACCGGCTTGTCTACAATCAAAATAAAAAACACTGTATGTAAGAAAGTTCCATCGTACTGCTACGGCTTTACGATCAAAAATATCTATACGACATATATTTATAAAATCTCCAGAAGTATGTCATTGATGAAGTTATAAAAACTCATTCGCGGATAGTGATTGCAATCTCCTTATTTTCAATGAAATCTTACTAAAAAAAAGATCTCAAGCGCCTAATGTAAGTTCAAAAATAAACAGTTGCCACGTTATAAGAAGGTTAACAAAACTACACGGTGTCCCAGATCAACTGGTCGCTACTCATACTGCAAATAGAGGAACCATGAATAAGATGTTTGAGATGGGGAACCGTGCCACGTTTCCTAGATACAGGGTGTTTTGTTAGTCGAGAAAACAAAAATTTCAAGCCACTGTTTTTTGGACAAAATTTTGTTTTATTTTAAAATACTCATTCAATTTCTGATGAAAAGAGTCTCGAGTTTTTTTCTCCGACGAGTAGAACAGTAGGATTTTCTTCTGTTACCAAAACTGAAAATTTTCGGTTATCAACGCTTTCTTGGACACTAATATGGTTTTTATTTTTTTACTCGAAAACGCGGAGAGAAAAATATCAGGAAAGCTATTTTGTTGAAAACTGAACGAGGTCTTCGTAAAAAGTATTATTGTGCTAAAAAAATTATGCTACCATTTTTTTTTAAATAGTGCAGAAATGTTCTCTGACTGCGGCCCTGGATGCAGTATTTTTTTTCAAATATTCAGAAACATGCAATATTATTTAGTTTTTAAGTCCTGAAAATTTCATCTCAACCGGTTGAGCGGTTTTCAAAATAAATTCAGATATTAATTTTTTTGACAAACTTGTACACCCTGTATCTAGGAAACTGGGTACTTGCGGCCATGGGTTTCCCATCTCAAACTTCTTATTCATAGTTTCTCTATTTGCTGTATAAGTAGGGTCCAGTTGATCTGGGACACATATTTACAAATAATACAGTGTTTACCAAAAGGAACATCAGAGATACAAAATATTTACTACAGAATAATGAATATTTGATATCAATATTTCATATTTTGCAAAAATAGAGCAGTGTTACCCACTCAAAAGCCAGCAAATGATGAATAATTCAGAGTTTGTCTAGTGGGCAATCTTCACGTACCCCATTTTTTTCATTGTTTTCGAAATCGTACAACTGCACTCAATTGGCAACCATTGAATGATTTTGATTCACGAACTTTGGCGGTACCGTCGAATGGGCTGAAGTTAACGATATTTTAAGTTTAACTACAGAGCATTATTTTGAGTTTTAGGAAATTAATCTGACCTTGAGATGATGAAGATATAGTTTTTACTTATACCGTCTATGGAAAGTTCCTTCGATTAATGCTTATACTTAAGACTCAAGAAATAAGTGGATGTTGTCAACAATTTAACTCAAAAGTTCTGCCCGATAGCCCGATGACCACCTCATAAAGGGTGGTTTAAAGATGTGCAGACAAGAAGTCAACACTGATCTCAGTGGATGATTTGTTTGAATTATGTTCGATAAAATATTTTATTGTCTTTGTATTCTGATATTCCACTTTATTTAGTAAATCACTCTATTGATCCCCCTCGAATTATATCTCCGAAATATTGTCATTTTCTGAACATAAGTCAATTTTAAGGAAATTTTCTTTTTCGCAGCGTCAATGCTTGTTGAAGGTTAGCAGATCTCACTTCATTATGATGGTAGGTTTTCGAAAGGTTCGGATCTTCCTGGAGCAACATTTAGCAACGGTGTTAGTTCGCACAACGTGGCATTATTCTGGACGTGGCTTAACAAGTACGCCAGCACGAACAATTGGTTGAAACTTCCACAAATGAATAGAAAAGAAGCAGCAGTCTCAACGCAATAAAAGCCAAATTATGTATGCATTTCATAGGAGCGCCTCGAAAACTCAAGGTTCCTTTGACTTTTACCATTTCTTCCAACAGAAAATGGGAACGCGACGAATGAGAAATAATGATTATACAAGTAAACCACTCACACAACATGGCTAGTATATGCCAACAACAAATACTTAGCATGTATTCGAGTCGTCTAAGCCTGACTTTGGTTTGTGGCTAGGTATTGATCACTCGTAATTGAAATGGAGCTTTGTTGGTAGAATCATCCATAAGAACCTAATTACACTGGGCCAGCCTCAATGCACATTAGTGAAGGTTATGTAAATAAAAATCAGACTGGATTTTTTTCTCAACCCTTTGATCATCTTCACCCCCGTGGTCAACTATACTTCATTTTACGGTAATCCCCCTATCAACTTTCTCTCAAGTATACAGGGTTTTTACTTATAATCTGCCACCCTCTCATAGCCGTTATTCTAGGAGTTATGGAAAAATCATAAATTCAAAAGTTGTATGACTTTGTTCAAATGTGTATAATCCGTATAATAACAAATGAGTATTGGAAATATGTAAATTTTGAAAATACTTTTTTTTTTTAAATGGAATCCCCCTAATATTTTTATATAAAACGAAAGATATTTTTCTTGTGATTTCAAAAATACAATAGAAGCTTATGTTTGGTTCAGCCGTTTTTGCGCTGTTTCAGTTCAAAATTTCATTTTCTACCATTTAAGCTATCTTATCAAATCATGGTTGCTATGGGAAACGTAAATTCTAATGGTAAAAAGTTTAACATAAATAGCGCAAAAACGGCTGAACCAAATACAAAAAAAAAACGTTTTATTAATACCAAAATAACGGTAAAGAGGTGCTGGCAAATTATAAGGAAAAACTACCCTTTGGATACAAAACATATCTTAGTTCACCGACAGATATATTTTTGTTATCTTCCAAAATTTAGCCCTTTTATTAATAAAATTCAGTATAATGGTTTAAATATTAGCACTGCGAGACCAACAAACAATATAATAATTGAAAACTAAAATATGAATTTTCAATATTGAAGAAGCTTTAATTTTATGCCTTTGGCAGTTTTGGCACGTTTTTTGTAACTGGTGGTAAAAGATATAAAGTGTGTCTGCTCAAGTTTGCACCATACGGAAAACTTTTTCACCAGGAATTTTATGAGAAGAAGTTAGTTCTTATGAAAAGTTCTGACAGGTCTGAAACCTGAAATGCATCCATCAGATATCAATTTTTCCAAGTCGTGTACGAGGTATCTCAAAAACATATTTCTCGCTCAGGAGTAGAGAAACTTTATTTGTGACAAAATGGAAGTTTGTCATAATGAAAAGCTGATTAGAAGTGAGAAATACGTTTAAATATCACTCCAATACTCCCACTATCGACAAAAATAAGGTTCTAGTTATATTAGTGATTTTCTCAGTTGAACATAGATATTTCAATTAACATATCGGTGATTGGTTAATTGTTAGATTGATCATTTTATTCAGATCATTTATTGAATAAACAAGACAAAAAAGACAAAAAAGTTTTCCGACGTTGAAAACATTGTAAAAAACATCAAAACCTGATTTTCATCGTAGATAAGTGTAATTGGATATTTGGACGTAGTTTTCAATTTTAATATTAACTTTTCTTGATAGCAACTTCCAATTTTGTCACAAATATAGTACTCTTGAGCAAAAAAAATATTTTTTAAGAAACCCCGTATAAGACGAAGGCGCCACGTCATTAGCCACCAAAGTAACGTGGCTAATGACGTGGCGTATGATCTAGCTAAGTTCAATTAAACAGATGAACAGGAACCCAGCAAAGTAACATGCGTGATATGACGCGTAGCATGCTATGTCGCTGCATTAAAAATAGGACGTGTTCTATTTTTTGTCACGTCAGAAGCTCACGAAGTTGTTTTTGGTTTGTATTGGTGCTTTGACAAAATGAAAGATACTGCACGTCTAAAATTTTTTTTTCGAAATCACATTTTTATAAATAATACCTGAAGAAGTCTTTTTTTCAATCTATAGAAAGACCAAAATTCGTATAGGTATAGATTTAATTCTTTGAATAAATTGAATCCGCCCATACCTCCAATACGGATGTATCCGATGCCTACGTTTCGAAAAATTTTGATTGTTATTGATTGATTGTATTTTCAACTAGGTATTTTTAAAAGTAAAATTTAATAACAATAAATTAAAATATACAGAACAGGCTGGACGACCAAAAATCCAACATTAAATTTGTAACTTTAATAGAAACATATCCCTGCGTCCGTATGACAATTCCCCGGAGGATTACCTTATGAGCCCTGTGCAAGAGCGGGCCGGGGCCAAAATTGCGAATAACATTGGAGAGGGATGAATGACACCAGACGTTGTTTGCCACTGCAGTTCGCTTTAAACCACTTCCCGCTTTTGCATCGCCACGCCAAAGGATCACGATCTTTATGCCACGCATCATACCAATACCACACCACTACCATACCACTCCAGTGCGCGCCTTGCCTTATAAGCTTTGCCACTCCACTGCCATAAGCCATTTGCCACTTCTGTTGGCGTTCCTAACTACAAGGCCATCAAATGTGATGAAATTAGGGTTACGTCATTTTGCGGGCGAAAATGATCAGAGTTCTTGAACATTTTTGAAACATCTGATGCATACATGTAGTGATTGTCCTACTTATGGAGACATCTATGAGTAGCTCTTTCTTGCAACTAACGACATGTTTATAGAAAAAAAAGTTCATCTGAATGACTAGTCAATAGTTAACCACCTTTTGAATACATTCCTAGAAATCTACATGTGCCCAGAATATTTTGCTATTACGGTTCTGGATCCTTCTTTTGTACACACTGTAGCACTACACTTCTATAAACTAGTAGTCTCACGATAAACGCACATTGTTCATCTGGTACTTGATTTATCTAGTAGACGTTATCAAATAACATCTTTTCTTTAGACGACATAATTGCTAATGATGTTATCGTTATATTATGTATTTTTTGACGCCTTCTGTACTTGTTGCTAATGTTATCTCAACGATTTTATGTGTTTATCAGACAGATTTGTGAATCCGCGCTTTACGGAACTGACCAATTTCAAAACTTCATCCTTTTGAGGTAATGCCACACTTAAATGCTGACGTTTCAATAAAGGCACTGATAAACTTTCAATGGCAAATTCAGCAAGCAGGGAAACATTAAAATGCTATAACTGTCCGTGATTGTATCAACGATCACAAAATTCTTAAAACATCCCATAAACATATGTTTGCACAAGATTTGTGTACAGCACAGAATAGGTGAACATTTTTGATGTTGACACTAGCTCAATCAGTCGTGCTTGTATATTTTGTCAAGTAAAATTCTACGGTTTTCCAGATTCTAAGGATGCATACGTTGAGATTCATACACTGTGGGCCAAATCAAGTTAGAACATTATTTGACGCTTGATAACTTTTATTTGTGTATTGATTCAGATGATTTTTGGATATGATATTAATCGAAACGTTGGGAATGCTACCTCGCTAATGAGCTTTCGAATTTTCGCCAAGATCTAACTTGTGACATTTTTATGAAATTAATGCATTTATCGTTGCAAAAGCGAACTGCGCTACTTACAGACCAATTGATATTTTTTTCAAGAAGGCCATTTGTGAAAAAAGTTATCGTAAAAATATGAATATTTTAGAACACTAACCTAATTAACGATTTTTTTTCTGTATGATGGTGCTTGTTGGCATCAAAACCATTTCACTTCAATTTTATCAAAGTTTCTTGAAATTCCATAGCAACGTGGATTGTTTGTTGAAAATTTTTAAAATTTTTGGGATTCTAGAGTTTGTCTGTTTAATTTCAAATGAGTAGACATGGTTTTATCTTTGAAAGATAGAATCTAGATTAAGCGATTAACCAAAAAAAATATAAGTGAGTGAAATGGTTTTGATGCCGACAAGCACCATCATACAGAATAAAATATCGTTTCTTAGGTTATTGTTCTTCAATATTGATATTTGCAGGACACCTTATCCCACTAATGGCCTTCTCAAAAAATATATCAGTTGGTCTGTAAGTAGCGCAGTTCGTTTTTGCAACGAGCTTTAATGCACCAATTTCATAAAAACGTCGTAGGTCCGGTCCTGGCCAGAATTCGGAAGCTCAGCTTTGGAGGAACATCCAAAACGTATTGACCAATATCATATCCAAAAATCATCAAAAGCCATAAACAAACAAAAAAGTTATTGAGGATCAAATTATGTTGTAACTCAATTTGGCCAACAGTTTAGACCACAAAGTTAATAGTGATGATACACAGTCCGTCTCCGTAAGTCAAAAACATATGGAAAACTTCTTTAATATCAATTTTAGGGTAAAAGTTATTCCTCATAAAAATTTCTACATGGTGTAAAACCTAAAATGCAATCATCAGTTATCAATGATTTTTAGTCGTATACGAGGTATATGAAAAATATATGAATTCTACCCAACGGCAAAGAAGTGGTTACCTTTATATTTGACAATTAAAAAAAGTTGATGAAAACTAAAATTACGTTTGATTATGCAATATGACATATTTGATTTGAAAACATTATTTGAATGTATTTTCTCATTTGCTATTTTAAATGCAAATACATATGATTCATCACGTGTTTGAAATGCAAAACTGCTATTCAAAATCGTGAAATCAAAAGGTCATCATATTTTTGATAATCCCAAAAGATAAATGTCCGTTCATGATTTATACAGTGTGTCTCACTTAGTTGGAACCATATGGAAAACTTTTTCCTTATTGATTTTAAGAAAAAAAAGTTATTCTTCATAAAAAGTTCTGGATGTTCTAAAATATAAAATACAATAATCAGATATCAATTTTTTTTAAGTCGTATACAAGGTTTATTATAAAATATGAATTTCGCTCAAGAGTAAAGTACTTTGGTTTTTGCAAATATCGAAAATTGTTTAAAAAAACAAACTGATCAGAACCAAAAACCATGTTTGAATATGGAATAACACCCATATACTTTGAAAACATTATTTGAATGTATTTTCATATAAGCAATATTAAATGCATAAAAATAAGCAATCATTACGTGTTTGAATCGCCAAATTTTTGGACAAAATTGGGAAACGGAATGGTTATCGCATTTTAATAATCACAAGAGCCAAATCTTCATTCATAATTTGAAATTAGGAAAAATTAGTGAACATTGTGAAATGGTGAACTTGCATATTTAAACGTTGCTTTGAAGTTCTGATCAATTATTTCAATAACAATTTTCGATATTGTCAAAAATAAAGGTACCTTACTTCTGGGCGAGAATCAATTTTTTGACAAACCGCGCATACGACTAAAAAAATTTGATATCTGATGATTGTATTTGAGATTTAACACCATGCAGAACTTTTTATTAACAATAACTTTTTCTCCTAAAATTGATAATAAAAAAGTCTCCCATTGTTTGTTTTCAGTTTTGATCAACTTTTTTCATTAGGAATTTTCGATTATGTCAAGAATAAAGGCAGGTACTTTCGGATATGACTATAACATTTTGATATCACTGAAAGGTGTGCCGCAAGGAATTATCAATCAATACTTATGATATTATTTACTGATGTTCTTGTTATCAATATAGCTTATTTATATTTGTAAGGACAGTTTTTCCAGATTCATTGAATAGCAACAGTTTCCACCACTAGAGCATTTTTTGTATGAATATTTTTCTGTGATACTTTATTGTAAGTATATTTGAATGTATGGAGTACCTGATTTTCAAAATATTATTAAATGTCTCATCTGAACAATACGATATCATATTCTATAGACATAACAAGTGAGCATGATTTCCTGAATAATTGAAAGTCAACTCTCGGAAAAGAGCGAGGATTTATGATGATAATTTATTCGAATAGTTGGAATATCATATTCGGTAATGTTTGTACACGATTTTTATAAGATGGAAATCAAAATTGACTTGCACATCTTTGTGACACTTTATACTATTGGTCTTCAACTCAATTATTAGGAAAACTCATATAAATAGATCAAAGTCGGACGAAAACCTTATTATAAATAATTATATTTGTGATGCATGTATTAAATAATAAAAGGAAAACCAAAGACTTGTTTTATTGAGACGCACAAATTTATCCTTGTAAAACAATATTCTGGATTGGTTTAATGGATCTGTTTTTATACATTTGTCTTACATATAAGATATGACAAATGACTGACCTTCCTGTATCGATGAGTATATTTAAATTTAGATCAGGTAGGGGGATAAGGAAGTCGACTTACAACATTTTCCAAATTCATCAACTCAAAATGGTTTTCGATGGGTCTATGTTGTTGAAAAACTGTAACGTCAGTTATGGTTTCGTTCGGATATTCAATTGTCTCGATATTTTCTTCAATACCAGTGTCTAAGAATTGGGTGTTTCCGCTTTCGAGGTGGTGATCGGAAATGTTATGCAACTCTTCAAAGTTGAATTTTTGGTGATGATTCTGTGAAAAGTTTTAAGGGTTATTTGAATTCCTTTGATATGAGGGTCTATTGGTGAAGGTTGAAAATTCGGAATCTGAAGGAGGAAGGAATTGATTTTGAGTGGGGTCGAGAAGAGTTGTTTACTCGGTTACTCGGAGAATATTGTATATGTGGATGAGTATCTTTGCCGCTTCAAAACTTGAAAAATTCCAAAGAATTCCGGAGATATCTGACAATAACAGATTTTTTCGAAATCCTTTTTTAATTTGTCCTGGATTTATTTTGAGAGATAATCGATACGGATGACATTTTCATACCCACTTTTTCTGCTCTCCAAGATTGCATGGTCAAAATTGAAATCCGACGTTTCGAATTTTCGCAACCATCATCAACTTTTTTTTCAAATACGGACCCAACTTTATTAATTTATTTTAAGATAAGTCTTTGCTCCTTGAAAATAGTGATGCAACATTCTCCACTTTTATCTTATTCAACTTTTTTTCGTTATTTTTTTTTAACTTTTTTCAAATCTGGAGCTTGGAGCTTCTGGATTCAAGTCATAAGTTATTATTGTTACCATGTCTACAATCCGCGCCACGCGTTCTGAGAGGATCAACAACTTTCGATTTTGATAATTCTCGTATCAACTTTCTGCATTATTTCAGAAAGGCAAGTGTGTTATTTTCAGCAAGCGACGAGTTATTCAAAAATATAATAAGAAAGTTGGGTTCGAAAAAGAAAAGTTGAGGATGGTTGCAAGAACGTGAAACGTAGAATTTCAAGAGCAAAAAAAGTGGTCATGAAAAAGTGTCATTTGTTTTCAATCATCTCTTCAGATAAATTCAGGACAAAATAAAAGGATTTCGAAAAAAGGTTATTGTCAGTTATCTCCGGAAGTCTTCGGAATTTTCCAAGTTTCGAAGTGGCATTTTTGTGAGATTAAAATTGCACAACTTTACCTTCATTTAACCGACGTTGTATCTCTTTTGGTTAACGAGTTACCAATGCTTTATACTCGAATTTATTACACTCTGTATAATATAAGAACAAATAAAGCTCATTATCACGATCTTAATTTTCAACACTGATGGGGACCTATCTACTATTGCCGCCTCAAGCCCCTGAGAGGCTAAGTTCGCCACTGCGAATGGCAGAGAGCTTGAGAGCATTATAGGTGTTGAGAGAAAATGTTGACCAATGAGAATGTTAATCTATATGTTTACTATCAAATTTGACAAGAATACACGTCGTAAATGGGAGTTATACAAAATTGAAGATGACTATGTTAGCAACTGTCCACGACCAGGACATTTTGCTTGAAATTGTACTCATTCAGGATGTAAGAAATGAAGTTCCAACCTCAATACACTATTGCATATCAACAATCAAGGGCAATCAGACAATTTTCAAAAAGAAAGGAAAAGAGAAGTCTCCAACGCGGAACATTGTAAAGTTGAACAGATTATATGTCCTTTATGTAATCAAGATCATGAAAGTACAGAGTGCGCAGTCATTTGAATGTACAAATTGTAATCATGCCTCTCAAGTGTTGAAAATACCAAATATTCAGTTTAATCATACGGTGTTTGATAGAAATTGTGTATGCTATAAGAGAGCGCAAGAAAAACAACAAAATAGGACACAATACACATAGCAATTAAAAGGGTCATCCGGAGTCTCTAGGGGCATAGATTTGTTGCACGTCAATATACAGTTCATGACATCGAATATATTGGAGCTGGCTGATTTCCTAATTAAAAAACGTCCAAGCATCATGTGTGTCACGGAAACTCATGTTACAACAGATATTGACAATGCAGAATTTGATGTTTCCGGTTATCATACTGTTGTGTGTTACTCTAACAGTCGACATACAGGAGGGACTATAATCTATCTGAAGAGTGATTTCAGGTTTGAAGTACTGTTTAATGAATCAGTGAATAATACATATTGGATTTTAATTCTTAAAATTCATATCGATCTGAATACAGTGATAGTTGGAACATGCTACAGATCTCCTAATTCTAGAGCCAATGTTTTTTAGAAATGCTACAAGGAAAATTGAACGAAGACATTATTCAAGAAAATACTTCATACATATTAGGAGATTTAAATATTGACATGATGACAGATACAAGCAAGGCAAGAAAGTATAGTGAAATTCTTGAGGCTGCTGGATGTAGGCAAATTGTAACAAAGGAAACACGGGTGACAAACACCTCATCAACCCTGTTGGATCACATCATTACTAATGATTATGATGCCATAGAATTGCCACGGAACTTCCCTGTTATCAGTGATCATCAAATTGTGGGTACTGAACTGCTGATGAAAAATACTACTCATTATCAGGAAAAACCAACCTCGACAAAATATCGGCACCTCAATGACAATACGATCTCAGCGTTAATCTTAGAACTCATTGGGAAAAACTGGAATTATACATCAGTTGATGTAAACGTGTTATATGCCGACTTAATGCATAATATACAAAGCGCTCTCAATACTACTGCGCCAGTTGAACAATGCCAGGCGAAAACATACACGTGGACATCGCAAGAAGTACGTGAAGCTCAAAACGAAAGAAATCTTGCCTATAGGAGATTCTGTATCACTCAGCAAGAAGAAGATTGGGTGGACTATAAGCAAAAAAGAAATAGAGCCACTTCAAAGCTACGCTCTGAAAGAAAGAAGTTTCTTGAATCGAAGATTGATGAATGCAAAGGAAATGGTAAAAAAATGTGGAAAACGCTTGAGGACTTGTTGGGGCGCAAAGAAAAAATCACCGATTTATCAATGGTTAATTTTGGAGCATATAGTGGGGAGATTGAGGATAATTTTTATGACTTTTATCTGGATAGCTTGAAAGAAGTGATTGAGAGTATTGAGGAAGTAAAATGGAACTGTCCTAACCCCCAAAATCTCAATGAAAGTGAAAAAACAAGCTCTACAAAACTAAGGACAATCAATATATGAGAACTTAAAAAAATTGTGTTTAATCTTAAAAACAAGGGCACGAGCGATAATGATTTAAACATCAAGTTGTTAAAAAATCTTTTTTGTGTGATCGGGTATCCTTTGTTGCATTTAATAGCAGTTTCCTTGAAGTCAGGTACATTTCCTAGTGAGTTAAAAATCAGTGTTGTGGTACCAATAATACCAAAAGTAAAAAATCCAGGTACTCCCGAGGAGTTTAGACCTATTAATCTGTTGCCGACTATAGACAAAATCTTGGAAATGATAGTTTGTTCCCAACTAAGGGCATACTTTGAAGAAAATAACTTACTTTTTGAGGGTCAATCCGGATTTAGGAGCAGCCACTCTTGTGAGTCTGCTATCCAGCACGTAATTGCAGCATGGAGGGAAGAGATCAATAAAGGCAAGGTTGTTTTGAGTGTTTTTGTGGACTTGAAACGTGCGTTTGAGACTATTGACAGGGATATTTTGATAAACAAATTACAATTTTATGGTGTAGGTGATGGGGCTCTAAAATGGATTCGTGATTATCTTGAAGACCGATATCAAAGACTGAAAATAGGAAATAGCCTGTCTGTAAAAAAACTCAATAAATGGGGAATTCCGCAGGGTAGTGTACTGGGACCTCTATTATTCATAATCTACATCAATGATATGTATATTGTCCTAAATAACAGTGTCATAAACCTGTTCGCTGATGATACCCTTATCTCTGTGTCTGGGACTAATTTTGAAGAAATTACTGAAACATTGAATGATGATCTGTCAATATTATATAAATGGCTTTGTGTAAATAAGTTAAAAGTAAACGCTCAAAAAACTAAATGTATGATTTTAGGAAGTAAGATAAATTGTAAAAAGTTTAATGATACTAATCTGGCAATATGTTTGGACAAAGAGAAAATTGAATATATACAAGAAATCAAATATTTAGGAGTCTTTCTTGACCCACAGCTTGCGTTTGGCAATCATGTTCAGTATCTTTCTAAAAAATTAGGAAAAAAAATAGGATTTCTGAGAAGAATATCGGTAAATGTATCAGCCTGGACTAAAACAATTATTTATAATACAATTATTTTTCACCATTTTAACTATTGTATGTCACTTTTGATTTCTTGCAATAAGGATGTTATAGATAAGCTTCAAGTGCAACAAAATAAAGAGATAAAGATAAAGAGATAAATACTTGAGAAAAAGAACGGAATTCCACTCATATAATATAAGATCGAAAAACAATTATAATATAACACAAGTAAGAACAACCAAGCTTCAAAAATCTTTATTTTATGAGGGAGTTGCTCTGTTTAATGCTCTTCCTGCAAACATTAAAGCAGCATCAAGCTTAAAAGAATTTACTAGGTTAGTTGATAGGTATATTTTGGATTTTTAAGTTTAAGTACCTATATATTATATCTTTGTTTACGGTAAGTCAGATGTTAAATAAATGAAGTGGTGGATTTAAAAATTATTGTAGTCTATAGTAGCCAAGTGTGCTGAATAAATAACTATTTCATTTCATTTTATAACGATGATCAACTTATCGCTCATGCTGGTCGAATCAGGGACAATTCGGAGGAACATATCAGCTGCCACGTGAACTCAATCGATGGAACAATTGAACAGACACAAGTACTGCTATCTACTACAATGGTTAAAATTCATAACGATCAAGGGAATTTTCATGAGTGCAGAGCACTATTAGGCAGTGTCTCACAAATCATTTTTATCGCCGCGCCGAGGAGTTTTGCAGACAATCAAATACTCCAATGGACAAAAAACAATGCAAGATAGTGAGTGTGGGTCAAGTCATTCCAAACATGAACAATAAAGCAAGAATTGATCTTTTGTGCATGTAACACATTCAGCAGAATAGCAGTGAGACTACCAAACAATATTCAATTAGCAGACCATAACTTCAATAAATCAGAACAAATAGATCTTCTGATTGGCGCATCACTGTTTTGGAAGATTCTGCGGATGGGGAAGATACAATAATAATTTATTTCTACAAGAAACATCACTGGTTGGGTAGCAAGAGAAGCTGTATCATCAAAGTCAGATGAATACAATAATCCGAGTCAAATATCAATAAGCTGTCTCAGCACCGAAGCAGAAGAAACCAGAAAGAAAATGGCAATATAATGGATAGATTTTGAGAATTGAAAGAAATCACCTTCAACCAAGATCAACAAGCAAAGTTTTCAACAGAAAAGAAATACTGTGAGAATAATTTCTTAGAAAATTTCCAGAAAGTGATGAAGGAAAGTTCATAGTTTCTATACCTTTCAAGATAAATCCAATGAAAATATGTCTATAGGCCGCATGTACTTGTTAGAAAACATTTATTTATTTGTAGATGATGACATGTTTCGCCCCACAGGGCATCATCTACCCACAGGGTTATTTTGTTTTTATCTTTTTAATAGGTCCTATAAAGATTAAAACAAAATAACCAGAATGCACTAAAAGAACCAGAATAAAAAATCACCTTAGTCATAAAATAAGTCACAAAAATACAAAGCATACTACTCAACTGATCAGTAATAACACTTGCACAGTACATGAATACAACAGAGTGCCTACTTTATATCTCTGGTGGATAATACGACACGACGACACAAAAAACGTTCAACAAACAATGTTATATCTGTAGTTCATATTTCTACAGTGCTTTTTTGTTTGGTATAAAGTTAGTAATATATATTTGTAAACGTATTTTTGTAAAATATATTTGTATAGGGATCCCAAAACAATTACCGATAATGACGAAAAATTCAAATTAATACAGCAGTAGTTGCACGACAATCTTTTGACGGGAGGACACAGCGGACACAAAAGACTTCTGAAAAAGTTGAGGTCGAAGTATCGTTGGAAAAAAATGTCAAGAGATTTTACTAGATACATCAAAAATTGTAGAAAATGTCAATTCAACAAAAGCAAAGTCAAAGACATTGAACCCATGGAAATTACGCCGATTCCATAAAGACCATTCGATATTGTTTGTGTTGATACAATCGGCCCATTTTCTAGAACCGAAAACAATAACATGTATGCAGTTACCATGCAATGCAAATTGACGAAATATGTTATTGTACCAATACCAAATAAGGACGCAATTAATGTTGCCAAGGCTATATTTGAGAAATTTATTTTGATATTTGACACCATGAAGGAAATTAGAACTGACATGGGAACCGAATTTAAAAATGAAGTCTTGCAAAGTTTGTCTAGTATGTTGAATATTGGACATAAATTTTCAACGGCGTATCATCATCAGAGTATTGGAGGTTGTGAAAGGAATCACAGAGTGCTAAACGAATACCTTAGGTCGTATATTAATGACACACACTCCGACTGGGACAAATGGGTAAAATTTTACACATTCTGCTATAATACAACTCCAAGAGTTTTTCATTGCTACATGCCGTTAGAGCTTGTTTTTGGTAGACAAATTGAACTTTCTCAAGAATTAACAGACAAAATCGACCCATGTTATAACATTGACGCATATTATCAAGAAGTTCGGTTGAGACTTTAGATTTCACATCAGAGAACAAGAGATTTTATAGTCAAAGATAATCAAAACCGTGAACTTGAGTACGACAAAACTTCTCAAAATTAAGAAAATAAATCGAAATTTAATCCTTGGTTCAAAGGTCCTTTTACTGAAGTTAGAATTAATGGTGTTAATTGTACGGTGAAAAGTGAAAAAGGGAAAGAGTTAACGGTTCATAAGAACAGAGTGCAACTTAACAACAGTGCGGAATAAATATAGATATATGCGTAACTTGAGATAAGAAATGAGTGAAACGGACAGACTGTAGCAAGAGGACTGTAAAAATATGGTTTTTTGACAAGAATTATATAGCTATAACAGATTTATTATATTTTATATTGCGTTTGCTTTATCCTACTCTATAGTATACTATTTCAATTTAAGATTTATGTTAAGAATGAATTATGAACGGAATATTACTGGAAAAGAAGTATAGTGTTTTCAGGTTCGTTCAGTTTTGATAAAGGTATTAGCGCATATTGTATCGTGGTTATCATATTTTACGGTAGATCTTTTTAGTTTTTTATCCTAACCTCTAGTTTTTTTTATTCTCAATGTGGGAGGAAAGTTATAACTGTACAGGGTGCCTCCGATTAAGTCGGCACTATTGTTAACTTCTTTATTGTTGAAGATACGAGGTCGTTCAAATGAGAGAACTAGAAGTATTTTTTTCCGCTGATGAACGTGGTATTAACAGAATAATAATAAAACATCGCGTTCTCGGTTTATTTAAATAAATACTTTTTTTGAATGGGACATTTTGATGGAAAATTTTTTGGAAACTTGGTCATGAAATTCAAAATATTGACAAAATAATACATATCGGTTGCCATATTTGCTATCAAAGTTATTATATCGTTCTAAACATGTTTTGTTTGTGAAGCTCATCTTGAAACAGTTAAATCATTGAATTTCGTTACTTTGACGTTTATAAATTAGTCGAGGAAAATACGCATAACTCCGTTATTTTTGGCTTTAGGAAAAAAATCATGATAACCTTTCATGTTCAGAAAAAAGTGGTAGATCAATTATGATAAAAATATACACGGTGTCCCATTGAAAAAAAATACGTTTTTTGGAATAAATCGTGAACGCGTTGTTCAATTGTTTTCTTGACAGCATAATGTTGATCCGCAGAAAAGATACTAATAATTCTCTCATTTAAACGATCTCGTATCTTCAATAATAAAGAAGTTAGCAATGTATAATCATCAGAAAATTATAAGATTCGAATTATAGTGTATTAGGATTTATTTGGTTTTGTTACTGATTACTGATTACTGAAGTACAGGCGCTACGAGTTTCGGGCTGTTGCGATACTATGAAACGCACCTAGTGTTCCAGTGCGCAATTCGAAAACGGATTATCTTTATTCACATTTTTCTTGGTGGCGTCGATTTTTACGTGCGCTGAAACCCGTTTTTTTACCCATAGGCTGCCACTTCTACATAGCTCGAGAGACGGCTATTGCTTATCCATAGTTATTTAAATCAATGGTTACCACCCATCAAAATTCCCAGTTTTGATAGACAATATAGAAATTGGTTGGGGTTCAAGAATGCATTCATTGCACTGGTTGATGGAGATGGTTCATTGAACGACATTAAAAAACTCTACTATCTAAGGTCATCCCTGGATTAGGAAGTGATTGAGATAATCAAATAAATTGGATTATCTGCTAGTTATTATAAAATTGGCATGGGATTTTCTGGTTGATAGATTTGAAAATAAGGCCATATTTGAACACCCATGTTTAACTAGAGGTTGGAAGATTTTAGGTGAAAACACTGGTTCACAGGACTGATAATTTATATTATGAATAATAAATTTGACTCTATCACCAGACGTTATTGGGAAACTTATATATCAGAATGATCTGCCGTCTATGCAAGATATGAACAATTTTCGAAAATCGAAATGTGAGGTTCTTGAAAAACTCGAGGTATCAGGAAATGATGAAAATCAAAGTTCAAGTCATCAATGCGGTAATAAGATTGGTTAAAGGGCTCCTATAAGAAGAGATAAGACAAGGCGTTTTATTGTCAATATTCAATTCAAGAATAATTCAGATAAACTTTGTAAGTTTCGTGATTTGGCAATAAAAAGATTTCATTTTCTGGAGAAGAAATTTGAAAAAGACTACAATTTAAAAAATAGATAAACGGCATATATGATGAAAGTCTATGGCACATGCCAGAGATATCCGATGATGGAAAAGGCTATTTAATTCCTCATCATGCAATTATCAGAGATGATAGTCTTACGACCAAATGTCGAGTTGTCCTCGATGCTTCAGCCAAAACCACCAAGGGTATTTCTTCAAACGATACTCAGTTTATTGGACCAAGACTACTGCAAGACATTTTTACCATTTTATTGTGATTTCGGTCTTTTCTGTATGTTTTCACAGGTGATATTTCAAAAATGTTTCGATTCTTATCAATGAAAATGAGAATGGGAGGAACTATCAAAAAATAATTTGGCGTTTTAGACCAGAAGATGACTTGAAAGTATATAAATTAAATGCTGTTACGAACGGGACAGCTCCGCATCATACCTCGCAGCTCGTTGTCTCTTCCAAATTGCAGCTGAAAATGAAATTCGTTTCCCAAAAGCAAGTAAAATTATTAAAATAGATTTTCATATGGACTGGTTCAAATTCTTTGGAGGAATTATTGGAAATTCCACGAGATGTTGTGGAATTATTGTCAAGATATGGATTTGAGCTTCGCAAATTTCTGTGCAATGAGAATATCTTGAAAAGATTTCGAATAATTGAAAATTTGGAGGCAAGTATTTTAAATTTTGGTAAAAATGATCAAAATATAACCTCAGGAGTGTATTGGGACAATAATAATGATTTAATTAAATATAATTTCAATTCAAAAGATGACTTATATGCTAAGAAAGTAGCAAAGCGGAGTATGCTTTCATTGATTAGTCCGATTTTTGATCCTTTGAGTTATCAGGCCCAATAATAATCTAAAACTAATAATTCAAGAATTATGGAATTTCAAATAAGACTGGGATGAAGAAATTCCGCCAAACTTATGGGAAAGTTGGATTCCATTCCATGATGAAATGTGTAATATTAGTGATTTGAGCATTCATGAATGTATTATTTTCTCACAATATATTAGTATAGAAATGCATGGTTTCTGTGATGCCTAAATAAAGGCCTATGAAGCCTGTATTCGCTCAAGATGCTCATTAGCTCCTGTTAGCTCCTGGGAAACACATAAATGATTCATTCTGTGCAAAGTCCCACAAGTTAGCTTGCCACGTCTAGAACTATGTGGTGCGTTATTGTTGTCTAATTTGGCTAAAATCACTTTAAACTCGTTGGAGATTGCATTTGATGATATTTTCTATTGGAGTGACTCAACTGTGAGATAAAAGGTGAATCTAGTGGGTGGACAACATTCGTGGCAAATAGAGTAAAGTGAAATTGGAATCATGTTAGATGATAATAATAATAATAATAATGATAATAGCTTTGTTGCCCAACAGTGTTACCCATTAACAGAGCAATTTTAACAAATTGATTCTATATATACTTTACTCCCAATACTATAAATTCTATATATACTTTATACTAATACTAATACTATGACAATGATCCATACTACTACTCATTGGACGTTTGAAGCAGTTGAGTGTTTATGACTAAGACTACAGTTGAAAATATCATACAGATGACTTATTCTATTGAGGTGAGTGCACATCACATTCACCGGAGACCTTACGAGGATATTTGTTCTAGCTCTAGCAAAGTAAAAAGTAGGGCTGCTACTACTGTTACTGTGATGTTCCAATGATAATCCAGCTGATCTATTATCTCGCGGCACTTCAGTCAAGGACTTGGGGAATTCTGAGCTGTGGTGTTGACATCGCGGAAATTCCAGAACAATGCAGTATTTCTTGTGTTGTAGTTCATCATAATAATGAGTTGAGCGATTTATTGAATAAATATTCAAATAAAAAAATACGGATCATATCGTACATTCGAAGGTTCTTATCAAGTCGTAAACTTGAAATGATGTACAGGAAAAACTCTTTCTTCAGAATTAGTGAAAGACTCATTGCATTTGTTGATAAGAACGTACAAATAGAATGCTTTCCCCATGAATATGATTGTCTCTTGAGTAATAAACAATTATCTAGAACAAGTAGACAATATCAGATCCATTTCTGCAAGCTGGACTTATTGTGTGGATGGAAGACTTGAAAGTTCTTTCAAAAATTTTAAAAATAAACATCCAATCATTTCACCTAGTCACCATATATTGACAAATAATATTTTGAGAGACGAACACGAACGACTATTACATTGTGGAATTCAAAATTTACTTTATTCTATTCGGTCAATATCAGGTCGAAATACTTGTAAGTAGATAATTCGAAGCTGTATAAGATGTTTTCGTGTGGCTCCGAAAACTTCCACCTATTTGATGGGAGACTTACCTGATTGCGTGTTGATCCATCACCAAAATTTTTGAATGTTGAGACAGATTTTGTTGGGCCATTTCTGATAAAAGATCGAAAGAATCAAGGTGCTAAATTGATAAAAGCTCGTATTTGCTTATTTTTTTGCATGAGCACTAAAGCCATTCATTTAGAAGTTGTATCTGACCTGACTACAGCAGCCTTTTTAGCGACATTCAAACGTTTCTGCACAAGACGTGGAAAGCCCAAAAACGTGTATTCTGGTAACGGATCTAATTATTTAGGGGCAAACAATGAGTTGGTTGGAATGTATGATTTTCTTAAACATAATTCAGATTCTATTTCCAGTCAATTAGTAGGTGATAATAAAAAATGGCACTTTATGCCTGCTCAATCTACCAACTTCGGAAGGATATGGGAAGCTGGTATAAAAAGCGCAAGGAGTCATATTGAAAGGGTTGTTACCGACAAAGCTTCAACTTCTGAACAGTTCAGCACCGTATTGACACAGATCGAAGGTATTCTGAATTCGCGAACGCTCTGCCCAGTGACAGTGGATCCAGACGACATATCTGCACTCACGCCAGGATACTTTCTTATTGGAAGACCAATAACAAGCCTTCTCTAGCTCAATATTGTCGATGTTCTTGAGAATTGCCTCACTAAATGGCGACATCTACAGGCTCTGACACAACACTTTTGGCCCCGTTGACAGAAAAAATATTTATAAGAGCTACAAACTACAAACCAGAGGGAAATGAAAGCAGAATTTGCAGAAACTGTTGAAGATTGGAACTCTGGTGCTTATCAAGAATGATAACCTTCCTCCTTTAAGTTGGCGGTTAGGCAGAATTGTAGCCCTACATCCAGAAAAAGATGGGTTCATTCGTGTTGTACACTTGAAAGTGAGCGGTGGTGTGCTTACTCGTGCAGGGAATCGCATATGCGCACTTCCATTGGAATGTTGAACCAAACATTTTTTTGACTTTTCTTGCTGATTTTCGAACAATGCGAAAAGACTAAATAATGTCTAGAGTTGTGTTCCCAATAGGTTGTTTTTTTATCACTTTGAAAATTGTTAATGATTTACTGAAACCATCAATTGGATACGTTCAAGGCGGGCGAGATATTTAGGCCTCACTGATTGGACTGTAACGTAAAGCAAATCAAGTATAGAAACCGGACGCAGTGACTACCTGGGCACTATCAGCCTAAGTGACATTGAAGTCAAAAAAGTAGAAGAGTTTTCCAAGCTTTCCAATAAAAATTGTACTGTTCCTGAGAAAACTATTGAATAATACAGTCCACTAATCTGGTTTGACCTTTCAAAACATTTGGTTTGTGAATAGAGTTGAAACTATTTTTTTTTGCATGTTTAGCAGTGTAATCCTACTGAAATTTGTAGGTATTTAATTTACATATAAATCATAAATATGAACATATCATTTTTTATTTACTTCTTTCATCGAAATACATTCTACCGATAGTGTGCGTTTCATTTTTCATTATATGATCAAATGTATCAAACATCACAAGTTCTGCCAGAATTTTAGCAGAAGTAAAAAAAAACTTGTATTCTAGCGTTATGTCATATTCTGCTTTTGTTTCTACGGTGAATTCGGAGGAAAATTCAGCTTCCTACGAATTTCGCATTTTTATCAGTTATCACTTGAAACGCTGATATTTCGAAAACAATGAATTAAGGGATATCAATACCTATAATGAAGAAAAATTTGTAAAATACATTTTTTTATTGACTTAATCTCACACCCAAAATAAATGTTGAGACGTAGAAAAACGGTTTTTAAAAAAGATTTTATTTTAGAGTATGTGAACTTTAAAACATCTACACTTTACTGGTTAAGAGTTTACACATCTAAGACTAAGGCTGGTCACGATACTTATAAACTAACAATTGCTGACTAAGCTAAATTACTGGATTACTGCACTAATACGCATACATTGAATACAATAGAAAGGGTGGTTCAGCATCCCATAACTCCTCCGCCCTTGGTGGAAAATTCTGGGGTCTGGCACAGAATTTTCAGGTACCGTGGCTTCAAGTGAGTGTGGGCTGCTGATGTCACAATCGGGTTGTTTGATTTTCCTTTGGAAGGTCTTCGTGAACTTGAGGTCCTTCCTGTAAATCTTAAACCCAAGTACAAGAACCACAATTCCAAAAATAAGGTACAATACGAGAGTCCAGCCATGAATAGTCGTAAATGTGAAAAGTCCGGTTCGACAGTATCTTATTTTCGAATATTGTCATCAAAAGCACTTTCTATCGCACTAATTCCACTTAAGTTGATGTTGTCCAATTTTATAGGTTTTGACGTAGTCACAGCAGTGGTTAGTAGTATATTTTCAGGAGTTCTGGCTTGAAAAGAGATCATTGAGATCCTCCCACTCCCTTCCCAACTATAAGTGATATGGGCGTTCTGGCTTAAAGAGAGATCATTGAGATCCCCCCATTCCCACCCCACTATTAGTGATCCGGGCATTCTGGCTTAAAAAGAGATCATTGAGACCCCCCTCAATACTGTAGTAACCCATTTTTCTGGTGACAATTTCATGTGCTTACTGATCATTCTTCTCTACCTTGGTAATCATTTTTGACAGTAGTCAAAGTGATATTTGAAAGCTAAATTCCTTTTGATGGTATTTTGAGTGCAGAATGCAGAAGATGGGCTCTTATGCTGCCAATGTGCGTTGTAATGATGAGCCAGATACCTATTTTACTGATTATGGTGAGTGGTCTCACAGAGTTACCTTACTTAATTTAATATTACGCGTTTTTAAATAATTAAGAGAAATCCTATTGTGTTTCTATTCTGCAGCCAATTCTGGCGAACTATGGTGAGACAATCTTACCAGCCGTCTAAAGAGTTTGATTCTTGAGCTAT
The DNA here is from genome assembly GCA_958502075.1 of Orchestes rusci. Taxonomy (NCBI): domain Eukaryota; kingdom Metazoa; phylum Arthropoda; class Insecta; order Coleoptera; family Curculionidae; genus Orchestes; species Orchestes rusci. Next base: position 48,107,824 of record OY293303.1, on the reverse strand, counting down.
CAAGAATTAGGTTGAAACGATCTGCCGCCGCCCCTTTTTCTGAGTGATGGAGATTGAGGAATGACTCACCATCGGTAGTCTAAAGAGTTTGACACTTGTTGAATGATCTGCTATAGCTCACTGTTCCTATAGCGTAGTGGTATGAAATATAATCATACTTGTGGTATGGGAGTTTGGTCTTTGTGAATGGAGTGATTTTTGAGTTATGAGTAGTTAAATATCATTCATAAGGCTATATCGACTTGCCACGGCCCTTTTTTGAGGCGATTGCGTTAGAGACTAAACATATAACGCGTAGGTTTCACATATTGGCTTGACGCATTTGGCTGTGAGTTGATATTAAAATTGATTAAAGAAGAAAGCTATTTGTGCCAAGTTATATGGTTGTCCTGCAGCCTAGGGACGCCTTGGGGGACGCCCCATATTGTTGTTTATTTTTGGATTATGTGTAGAATGCTACACCAATTCTTGTTAGATGGTCTACTTTTGATCAAATAGAATATAATGGAATGTCTGTATTTCACTTGCATTGTATTCGGAGGTTGATAATCACATTAGAGGAAGTAATATCCCTGGCATTGTACAGTAGTATAGATTTCACAATTGGTGTATTTCTCTTATTTTGATTTTAGTTTAACCCATATTAAAATATCTTAAACGTGACAAATACCTCAAAGTATGTTAACATCAATAAGAAAGGTGACTCAACCTACTTTTTAGTTTCAGGTGCGTTTGTTCTGGTCAAGAGTGAAGCTGAGTTCGGTGAACCGGTCAAATATTTTGTTTGTTTAACAAATAAATCCTGACATTTGTTGGAAGTGAATTTTACTCCACAATTTATCAGAAGTGGGATAATAGTAAAAATATTCCCAATCGCTCATTTTGAGAGATGAAATTTCGAAATTATCAGCTTCACTGTGGCTAGAAGTGTTGGATGGTCTGTTTTTCACTACATTGATAATCAGCTGACGTCTGACGCTGTTGTTTGAGGTGCGACCAAGACAGTTTCCTTCACGATTTGCACTGCAGCCCTGTGGCTTATTGTGCTGACCTTTTCTTGCCAGACTAAATCAGTTCCTTTGATAAGTTCCAGCGACTTATCAGCAATCTTTTCATGGAAAAGTGATGTATTGCATCGAAAATGTCGTATCTTCTGCGAGTCAGAGCTTGAAAAAGAAAGACAAAACCGCCTCATTCAGTCCTCTCTACAATGCTGCAAGTTGTGGATCTGTCATAAGCACTCTATTCCCTACATAAATCTTTTGAGTGTGAGTGATCCGTCAGTAGCCTCATCATTTGTCTTCCGAGTACGATAATCTGCTGATTGTTTTCTTGTAGTGTCTTGTTGTTTTTTTTTGTAATGGAGTGTTTTGAATTTTTATTCATTGCGTAAGTGACGTCAAAGTATTTTAATTTTCGAAGTGTTAGCGAATAGTTGTTGATGTATACTACCGATTTAGAGACTTTCAAAATAGTTCCTGTGATTTCGAGACAAATATCTAAGAAACAGTCGAAATAGAAATGCGATCAAAATAGTTCTTATGTTATTGGCGATAAGAACAGGGATTACCGAATCCACTAGATATTTTGTGTAAAGAAGTAGCCCACTTTGGAAACAAATGATATGATACAAATGGGGATGTTGATGAGGAATGTTTCAAATGCAAAAATTCAGTTTGATGATGTTGAGCTAGTGATAGAATGTACAATATGTAAAAAAAAACTTGCCTATCAGAAAGGGATCAAAGACTTTGGAGATTTGTCAATGTCATGTCATGTCAATTTGATTTTTGTGCCTACGCTGATTATACTATGACATTTGTCCGAATCCGATTTGAGCTATGAAGGTTGAATTCTAGATGTGGAAAGTCCAGTTTTTGACATATTAGAAAAACTCAATTTTCAAGTCTTAAATCCAAATGTTCCCGCATCACTTTCAAAATGGATACCTGTGCCTCAATTTGTGATACAATAGAAAAGTGAACCTGGATGCACCTACTTGATAAATGAATAATTATCAGTCCTCCTTAATTTTGATGATATCATGTCTCATTGAACATGATCAACATGAACAGAAGAAATTTTATAAAAAAAGTTGATATTCATGAAAATTTGCACGTATCGGCAACCGCGGTGAGGAGCGCAAGTCAGCTGTCGGCGAAGGAGAAAAGAATAATTCAACAAAGATAGCGGAACAGTGGAATCTAAAACATAAGATCAGAATTATTGGAAGATAGATGCTACTCTAGTCAATGTTGAACTCGCTAATACATGGAGAATTAAAATGATTTCAACAAGCTACCTTCCAATCTGTAACACTGTGATGGTCCTGAGCATTTCAAATGTATTTTGAGGAAACATCTTCAAACAAAGTTGTGAATTATTGATCTTATTCTCGAAACTGGGATGGAGTCAGTGAGTGTCAGAGCTTTGTAGACTGAACGACTCTATTCTGCATGCTTAAGCAACGTGGATATTGTTTTAGTTTTACCATTTCTTTCAATTAATAATTTTGTTTTTTGAATATTATTGTGGTGCGACACTTTGTGACATTTATGTTACCGCTAAATCGGAATAGGTTGTCTCTGTTTAATCAAGAAAGATGGAAAAGCTGGGAATAGTACGTCAGAGCCCGCCATGGAAATTGGTTTCAAATTTCTATCAAAATTTCAAACAGCTCTAGTAAATTGAGAAACTCACCAAATGACTTGAAACTCTCACAGAGTACTGTTTGAGCAATTCTAAAAAACATGTTCATATATTTTTGTTAACTTTCGAATTCATGAAACCTCCCTATTGTGGATTTAATTTAATTTCATTAAATGTATCGTTATTGGATGTTACTCCGATTTTGGTTCGGTCAATTAGGCTTGTTTAGTTGTGCAGGTTTTTTCATAAGAATAACTTGTCGAATAAAGATGGATTTATGAACTAAACTATTAGTTAGGGAGAAAAGGGTTGCCTAACTAATTTTCTCTGGTATTATTTTTTAAATGAGTATTTTCTTCGACGGTTGCGATACCTCAATACATTAAGGACGCCAAAAGATAATTAAAAATAGAATAAAAAATCCAGGTCCGTATCTAAAAAAAATGAATTTGATGTTGGCCGCTCAAAGACGAAACGGTCAGATTTTCAATTTGATACCGCCATCTTGTAGAGGAGAAAAAGTGGCGATGAGAAAGTGTAATTCATTTTACAATATCTTTTCAAATAAACTCAGGAAATAATAATAAAGTTTTTGCGAAATCTCGGTTTTTTTTCGAATATCTCCGGAAGTAGTCGGAATTTTCCAAAATTCAAAACGGCATTTTGTTGAGCATAAAAATGCGCAACTTTGCAATCATTTGACCGACCCTGTATCTCTTATAATAACTGAGATCGCATTCGAATCTGTGGCACCCTGTATAGTGACATCAGTGTAATTTTTTTTTTAAATCATATCAATATTCTGTTTCAATAACACATTTTGATAAACAAATCTGCAAAATCGACCTAACAATTTTACATTTACGTGCAAAAAAAATAATAAAAAGTTATCCCCACCACATTTTCCAATTCTGTATTTATTCTCATAGATACAGGTTAATATGATCAATTCATCCAACCACAATACATTCAACATGTCATACTAGATACTTGAAAAACATATATAATTTCTGAAGTTGAAAAGTTGTCCAAAACATTTAGAGATTTGGAGTTTGATGCTATACATGAAGCTAACTATGGGATGGGGAAATGATATTCTGAAGAAGAGTGTCAAAATCTGTCAAAACGATACCGAAAAGCAGGTGAAGCATGTGATTTGTACTTGGAGAGTACTTGTATGAATTTTTTGGAACATGTGGAGAAATTTATTACTGTAAATATATATAGAACTATTTGAATTGAAATTAAAGACAAAATCATAAAAAAAAATCTTTGTGTTTTATTCAGTCATTAAACAATTTTTGTATAAATAAAAAACATTAGTAAGTGCACACATTGATGGTGTCAAGGAATGGTGAAAGCAATGTGGTTCTTTCATAGGTAAAGCAGGATTTTCATCAAGTTCTATTACTGGTTTGAGTGAATATTTCCTAAGATACTGAGCTTTTTCTTTTCCTTTCACATAAACATGATCCACATTCCTCGTTATATTTTTCACAATGTCGGAAAACTTATGCATTTGAGTGAATCCTTCATTCCACAAAATACCATGATGATTCTTCATTAAACAATTTGCCTGTTTATATAGTTCAGGACATAAATATTTAATAGGAAAGGAAGGTTTAATTATGTAATGACATATTTTAGTTCCATCATAGGCTGCCATTTCTTTTGGTATAAATTTGTTGTTCTCAATCATAAACCCTTGCACATCCAAAACTAGTAAATTCATATTTTTAGTTTTGAAAATTTATTCATCATTTGTTTTTTATCACTATAAAGTTGAATTAGTCTTTTTAATTTTTCCAATCCTTTCAAATAATTTGACAAACGAAGCTCCAATTCTGAGGACATACTGATTCACATTTTCAGATAGAGATAGTTTTTATATAGTTTCAGAAAGCATGCGCATTATAACTGCTTCACTATTTTTGTTAATGGATTATAGCTAAATACTTTATCATGTAAAATAAGACAGTATACTGATGTATCTTTCTTTGTCTTGGAATTTGTTTCGAATTCTACTTTCATAACAACAGTTCCAGTTTGAAGTGTTTCTTTCTGATGGGGGCAATCAATGTGTGTGATTGGACATTTGTTTTTAAATTCTATGGGGCTGAAAATTGGTTCATTTTGTAAATCATAGTAGGATTTTTTAAAGTTTGCAAACATTTTATAAAGTGCCGAGAATTTGTTATCTTTGAAATTTAAATATAGATCATGGTATGGATATCTTTCATAATTTAAAAATACTCTGATATTCGTTAAATCAATGTTGTCAAATTGACTCATATCTTTTGTAACCAATCCTTTTCTATTCTCTTGAAAACCAATGATTATATGACGAGGTGCTTCAAGTTTGCTACTGGTTTTTACAGGCCATGTATGACGAGATGCTTCAGGCAATGAAGAATATTCCACAATTTCCCAACTACGAAATCCAATCAATAAATCTTTATTTGTTTCAACAATTTTTGTTAAATTTGGTTGTTGCGGTATATCGACTTGAATATGTGGTATTTTCCAATAAATTTTATCTAAGTTGATCTTCGGATTCTCCACTTTAGTTATTGGAGGTTGAACATCATCAATAAATATTACAGCATCCAAGTCATTACTTGCTCTAATCAGAACTAATTCTTGCTTCATATTCAAAATAATTTTCTTATAGTCTTCGAAAAATCCCATTAACATTTTTAGAGGTATAGATACATTAAATTTTCCTGAATCATCCACTAATATTTTTTCTTCATCTTCTCTGTTTGGAAACCAACCAGCATTTTTTAGCTTTAAACTCTCATTAGTGTTATATGAGAGATATCCTTTCAACGTTGAAGCCAATCCGACATTTCTCACGGAATCTATAGTAACTCCATTGAGTTCATAACGGATTTGTCCGAACAGATATGCAATCCCATTGTTGATAAATCGCAATCTTTTTGTGTAGACGTCCTTATCATTTGCTAATCGACCTTCAATATAAAGATGACTTTTTGAAGGTAAAGTGTAGATATCCAATTCTTGAACAGGTATTCGAATTTCATCGTTGTATTCAAATTTTGAAGAGACGAATGGTTGGTATGAATGCAATTCAATGCTTATGATTGAATTGTCTATAAACAATTTTTCATTAACATCCAGTATATCCATTATTTCAATAGTCTAAATCCTAGAGAGAGTAGAAATCTACGATTTTTCAATGTTAACTTGGTAAAGTTTTGTTTTGAACTAGTTTGATTTGATGAATTATTCTCTTTTATATAAGTTATTGAATGAGGATGATAATTATATTCAATTACCATGCTTATATATTTTTTAATATTTCAAATGTAATCGGATAGTGATGGTTTTGTTTCGAAAATTAATCAAATCCCCGTCTTGATCAAGTATTTTAACGATAATGTTGTTGATTGCTTTGACGCTGATGGGGAAATAAAGTATTGGTAATGGTGATTCCACTATTTTATACCCTGGAGGAACAGATGGAAAAAACTGATGAATAATATGTACAGGTTGACCATTGTTGTATGATCCAACACAAATGTTACAATCGATAAAAATTGCATTTACTTTACAAATATTCACAACTTCATCCGACACACTTAGAGTATTGGAAGCTATCTTTTGATTTTTAAAACCCAATAATTTGGCTATGGAATCCTTGTGAGTAAGATCAATGTCTTTTGTACAATAAAGATGACACTTTAATGTATTGGTATTTGCTTTCAATATAGATTCAACTTTTTCCTCAAAAATATCACCAATTTCATTTTTTATATATTTTTCGATATCAGCCAATTCATAGGATCCTTCAGGGATTGTTAGGACTTTATCTTCAATATAAATTTTATCAAGACCTGGTTGTATGTTAGGAATACTCATAAATGTTTCAAAGTCTGCAAGCCCCAAAAAGTATTCTTTATCATCATCTAAAAATATTGGAGGATTAAAATCCGCCGATAAAACAGAATTATTCCCTGTTATTGTAATGTTTGTAGTCATGACACAGTCAATTCTTATACTATTATATTTTTAATTAGATCATAATATTATATAGGAAGGATATCGCCAATTGACCACAATTGTTTGTATTATATTTTTGTATAGCTTCATAAGAATACCAAATTTGTACTTTTCCGCACGTATTCAAATATGTTACAAGTTCAGTAGGAGGTTTCAGGTTTCCATAACTATCAAAGTATAAAACTTTATTTTCTTTTTTGATATATGCAGTCCAATGTGTTCCTCGATTTTTCATACTGTCTAGATTTAATATACCACACTCATTTATTAGACATTTTTTAGGAAGATTATCTCGCATAAAAACACCTCTGAAATGTGGAATTTTCAACACTTTAACAAATTTTATTATATCTATATTAGAAAGTGCTCTTTGTGGCAGTTTTATTTTGACTTTTTTTTTTTTTTTTTTTCTCTTTATTTTACCACCTTTATATGGTTTTATAAATAATCCAGCTCCCTTGGTTAACTTTTCCATCTCTTTATTGTGTCTATGTTATTCTTCAAGCTGTTCCTTGGATACTTTAATGTCATTAACAGCTTTAGCTTTACCAGCTGCACCACCTCCCAAAGCTCCTAGTGCACCCAAAATTGGAAGCAATAAAGGTAAAAATCCACCAATCTTTTCAGATGTTTTGATTATTCGTTTCTTCTTCTTTCTATCAGTTTGCTTAATTCCCATCTCAAGCTTACGTTTTCCTTTCATTAACCCTGTTACTGTTATTGCAGCAATTCTTTCACCTATGGATGAATCTTCACTCTTTGCCAAGCTTTATTTTACAAAATACTATCAGCTACGTGTCGTTGAGGTAAATCGCTAGTTTTAGAATATGCTATGTCGTGTTCTTTACAAGCTGCATCTAATGGATTGATGCCGAGATCACCTCTATTCAACCTTTCTTTTAAATTTGTACCTGGACCACAAAACTGATAGCCTGGTAAATGGAGCTCAACTGGAAGTCTATCAATAAGACGATTGATCAATCCCTGACCTTTCTTCTTGCAATATCTAGATGTAATACACTTTGGTGAAGAATGAACAAGCATTTTATACTCATGAAGGTTCAGCTTTGATTAATAAATTTTGTGATTATACTTACTATTTATTCAGTTTTATATCAAATAAAAGTGTCAATCAATAATTCAAAATTTTATCACAAGTATTATTCAAAAATCAATCTCACTAAACTACTTTGTTTAGTTTTTAACAAATACTCTTTTAATACAATCACCTTTCTTTCCTCTAACAAATTTAACAATATTTGACAGTCACGAACCCCCTCTTCATGCTTCTTCAATTGTGATTTTACTCGAGAGGATAATTGATCAATTTCTTCAATACACATTTCTTTGTCCATGGCTGCATTCACTGCTTCTTCTGGTATTTCATCCTCCAATGATGATTCTGAAGGCTGGTTGAATGGAATCAAAAATGTTTGAGCAGGTTGAAATTCCGTTTCGGATGATGAAGGTGATGGGAACACATACAATGGACTCATTGTATCCATAATAGTATCTGCTTCTTTTTGGAAATGTAGAAAATCGTTTAATACATCTTTTATACCATAAACATCAGCACAGGGATTTTCACTGACGTCACACATGTTCTACTGTAAATTTGTTCTACAATGATCATAAACCCATCCTTATATACGAATATATACGCTGACCAATCTGAAAACTAGTTAAATAAAAAAAAGCAGTTGTGAGATCTCTTCGCTCTCTTCAGTATCATCATAGATTTATTATCTCAGTATCCTATGATCAGTAACATTATTGATTAGCACAAAGCAGGTTGTGTCAATCGATTCTTAAGCTTTGTGAAAATGTTTAAATGTAGTAGCTGCGATAAAACATTTAATCACAAAACAATAATGTATCGACACAAAAAATCTTCAATTAGTTGTCAACAATCGAATTCAGTCTCCATGACAACGAAGAGAAAAAGTGAAAGATCAGTGATGTATACTTCTTCTTCAAAAAAGTGCAAAAGTGATAACCACTCCAAAATTAATTAGCTGTTGTTAAAACGGTGTAATGATTGTAATATATGGTTCCAAGAAAAAAAATTATTTGGACACTTACGTTCAAAAATACATAAAGATGAGGTAATGAAAAAACATTTCAAAGATGTGAAAATTGTGTATTCTGCATTTAAAAACAGAATTAAAACATATATGTTGTCTCCGACCAAGAATTTTGTTATATTAGATGAATTTTTTGATGATGTAAAGCCGAAATTAATCAATTTGGTTAATCTAGACCTAATTAGTAATAATTCTCTAAAAATAAATTTAGAATTATTAGCTAAATTCATACTTCAATCCAAGCAAATTGAAGAAATCAAATCATTTAATACACAAAACAAAGTAATTGTCTTATCGAGTAATTTGAATAAAATTTTTGAGCAGTTTTGTGAAATAATAAAAGAAAAGGTTTCAATATTTGCTGAAAATGGATCAGGTTGGGTGTTGTTAAAAATCATGCATTTGGAAGTAAACGTTAACAAGTATAATGTTACCAGAGCTTCTTCTTACATTCCACTTCCCAAGACAATAACTAACAAGAAAGCATTCATTAATGTTCAAAATAGTGATGAATATTGTTTTTGTATGGAGTGTGATTAGTGCAATATTTCCAGCTCTCAATAATGTTGAGAAAACATCATCATATGATAAATTTTTTAATAAATTCAATTTCGATGGTATAGAATTTCCTGTGAAGTTAAAAGATATTTCAAAGTTTGAAAGTCAAAATAATATCTCAATCAATGTGTACGGACTTGAAAGTGTTTGTGAAAACAATAGAGTTAAATATGAAGTAGTCGGACAACTCCATTATACTAACCACAAAAAATCAAAACATGTAAACCTACTTTTGATAACTGATGGAAAAAATAGTCATTATTGTTGGATAAAAAATATGTCACGATTATTATTCTCTCTAATTAACAAATCACATTTTTCAAAATATTTTTGAGATGGATGTCCCTCCAGGAATTTGTGAGATTGAAGACTTTTTTCCCACATCATTTTTTCAATCACATCAGTTATCATTTCTTTACTATTCCTGAAAATGTTGTTCAGTTTGAAAACTATCAAAAGCAGTTGAAAATTCCATTTGTAATCTATGCAGACTTTGAATGTTTCTTAAAACCTTTGGATTATAATCAGCCTGAAAATAATCTACAGTCATATACGATAGATACTTTTAAGCATGAACCATACGCTTTCGCATACTTTATCAAATGTTCTTATGATGATTCTTTATACATAATAGATTCATATTTTGGTATTGATGCAGCTGCAGAATTTTGGTAACGTATAGAAAATCATGTTCATAGAATTTACAATGATTACTTAAAAAAAATTATACCAGCGAATTTATCTATAGAAAAAGAGGTTGCTTTCGAAAATAGTGTGATTTGTCACATCTGTAAAGAATTTTTCAAACCTGAGGAAGTAAAAGCTGAGATCATTGTCATTTGACAGGAAAGTTTAGAGGTGCTGCACATGCAAATACATGTAATTTGAATTATCAAATCCCAAACTTTATTCCAATATTTTTTGATAACTTGAATTACGATCTTCACATGTATATCAAAATGCTTTGTGATGAAAATAGTGCAATTGAATGTATCGCTCAAACCAAAGAAAAGTATATTTCCTTTTCCAAATCAATTTTAGTGGAAAGAAAAATTGTAAATGAGAAAGAAAAAAATATTTATATAAAACTTAGATTCCTTGGTTCATTTCGCTTTGTAAATTCTTCGTTGGAAAAATTGGGGGAAAGTTTGGAACCATCTCAATGCATTGAAATTAAAAAATATTTTAATGATACAACACAATTTAATGAAATTCGAAAAAAGGGTGTTTACCCTTATTCTTATGTGAATTCGATGGAGAAATTATTCGAAACCAAACTCCCCAGTGTCGATGATTTTTATGACACCCTCAGGAATGAACCTATCAGTGTTGAAGATTATGCAAGAGCAAAGAATATTTGGAAATTATTCAATTGTCAAAATATGATGGATTATACTAAAGTGTACTTATTATCAGATGTTCTCATACTAACTGATTTTTTTGAAGCATTTCGAAATGTTTCTTTAGATATCTACAATTTGGATCCAACTCAATATTATACTGCTCCAGGTTTAAGTTGGGATGCAATGCTACGCAAAACAGGTGTGAAATTGGAGCTATTAACCGATATTGATATGATTTATTTTTTCAAAAACAGTATAAGGGGTGGTATTTGTCATTGCAGTGTTAGGAAAGCTGAGACTTATTATCCTTTTCTTTCAAATTTTGATTCATCATTACCGGAATCGTATATAATGTATTTGGATGCAACAAACTTGTATGGTCATAGTATGAGTCAATACCTTCCTGTCGGTGGATTTTCTTGGTTGACAAGAGATGAAATTGATGCACCTGACTATAAAAATATTCCACACAATTCAGAATATGGTTATGTTTTTGAAGTAGATATAAAATACAGTACAAATTTACATAATAAACATAATGAGCTTCCATTTTTACCTGAGAATGTGTGTGCACCTGGCTCAAAACAAAAAAAAATGATTTGCAATTTAAATGATAAGGAAAAATATATCATTTATTATCAGAATCTTCAAAGAGCATTGGAAAATGGACGTCAATTACAAAAAATGCATAGAGTAGTGAAATTTAAACAATCCCTTTTTCTTAAACCTTATATTGACCTAAACACCACAATGAGAAATCAGTCTAAAAACAAACTTGAAAAAGATTGTTACAAATTATATAATAATGCAATATATGGAAAAAGCATGGAAAATATTGAAAAACGAACAGATGTGAAATTAATAACACATTGATAAAATATTGGAAAAAAAAACAAGGTGCAGAAACGTTAATTTCAAAACCAAATTTTCAAAACTGTCGAGCTTTTACTGATCATTTTGTTGCTATTAAAATGGAGCGAGTACAAATTACATACAATAAACCGATATATGTTGGTTTTTCTGTTTTGGAATTATCAAAAACGGTTATTTATGATTTCTACTTAATTACATAGAATCCAAATATGGTGACAATGCAATTTTGTTATACACAGATACAGATAGTTTAATTTTATATATAAAAAAAATAATAATTTTTATGAGGATATGCAAGAAAATTTAGATAGATATGATACTTCAAATTATAATGAAAACAATGTACATAATATTTCAAAAAATGTATCTATTGTTGGAAAAATGAAAGATGAATTTGCTGGGAAACCAATCACAAGTTTTTATGGGACTGGTGCAAAAGCTTATTGTGTGAATTTTGAAGATAAGTCTGAAAAAAAGGCAAAAGGTGTGAAAAAATGTGTAATTCAAAATTCTATCACCAAAGAAGATCATAGGGATGTGGTTGTAAATTCAACAATCAAATTTAGAAATATGAATGTTTTTACATCAAAAATGCATGATGTATTTACACAATTGAAAAACAAAGTTGCATTGTCTTACAAAGATGATAAACGTTATATATTTCCAGATCATTTTCGAACTTTAGCTTGGGGAAATAAAGATATACAGATATTGGATAAAAAGTTGGATAATGAAGATGATAAAATAAATTCTGCATCTAAAATGTTGCGAGAATTAGTTGTTAATTCATATAAATTGTAAAGAATCATGGTACATAATATATGCAAAAGTGGATGGATGGTATATAAAAGTTTTTGTTTAGAAAAGTTTCTGATAGATTCAATAACTGATTCATCCAATCATAACGACTCTTGGCCATCAAATTGGAAAAGATTAACATTCAATATAGTTATAACTTTAGTGAATTAGTTAAAGATGTATCATTTTTGAAATATAAATTAATACTTTACTTTGTAGATAGAAATTTTGTATCAACAGACTGTAATGTACGTTTTTATTTACGTTATTGTGAAAACTATGTGGAATTAGTTATAATATCTACTCTACTTGTATCATAGCTGCAGTTACATCTTTTGCTGTCTTTGATTTTAAAGGAATTGCCCACACAAATTTTGAAAACACATTTATCAATACTAAAATATATTTATATCCCGAATTCACTTTTGAATAAGGTAGCATTTCTACTAAATCTGCCTGATATAGATCATTGATTCCTTTTACAATAACGAATCTTCTTAAAAAATGTTTTCTAGCTGGTTATGTAATTCTTTTACCACATCTTCCTTGATAACGCTCATATCGAAATGATCATTTCTCAATCACTACGGGACATTTTATTTGCAATTCACCATAGAATTCTGTAATTAGACTATTTTTTTCACGTCTAAACGCTATCAAATCATCTTTCTTAATAGATCTATTTTCCAGCTTTCCTGTTTCTCCATTAACCAACATGGAAACGTCTTTTTTAGGATATTCACCAAATAAAATGATTCCTTTTTCAAATGGGAAACGGTATGAAGTTCTTCCATCTTGCATCAACACGAAATTTTTTTCTGTTGGTATACAGGGTGTCCGGGAAAATGTGGGAGATCTCTCGGATTCAGATAGAACATTAAAAAATAAGATGACAAGTTCACATAAATTTTTTTCCTAGCGGCCCTCCCTACGGAGATACGGCCCCCTAAAGGACCCCACTGGAAATCGGTTTTTCTTGAATAACTTTTAAACGACTCAATATAATTCAATGAAAATTCAATATGATAAACAGTAGTAAGGACATCTCAAAATACTTTCCTCAAAACATAATTAGCTTGTTTAGTTCACCAGGGACGGACTAGATTGTACATTTTAACGCTCAAATTTTTAACACCCTGTATGATAAGGAGTTAAAAAAATTTGGATACCTTGAACAATAAGCTAAAGAAAAGGTACTCTTGTTCATTGTCGATAAAATGAACCATTTTCGAGAAAAAACAATTTTTATTAAACAAAACCTCGAAAAAAGCCATGACGAAGTGGTGCTCTTGACGAAATTGTGAACCTAACGCTAGGAAAAAAATTTATGGGAACTTGTCATCTTATTTTTTAATATTCTATCAGAATTCGAGAGATCTCCCACATTTTCCCGGACACCCTGTATAGCGACCAATAAAAGGTAAAATCATTATATATGATAACGCAACCTCTGCTATATCAACTATTTTTACATTGTTGGTTTCATCTTTGTTGAATAAATGAGAACCAAACTTGTTGATTGTCATTTTTAGAATGTACAATTTAATTAATTGTAAAATTATTTATGCAATTACTCTAGCTTCGCGTAACTCTTCAATTATGGATATCATTTCATTATTATGGTTAGTATTTCCAGCCATCATGGATGCTACTATAAGTCTTAACCTATCAACCAATTCGTTGATATTATCCCAATATACATAATCTATATCGTTTTTATTAATCTTCCACAACCCCTTTCCTGTTCGCTTTCTAGTTATTGGAGGTTTCGGTTTCTCAAATTGAGAATATATTGGAATAAGGTGACGTGTTTTTGTTATATGATGTTTTTGTAGGTACGGTCCTATTATGGTTATATATTTAGATGAACCATTTCCTTGAACTTGTTCATCTGGGTCATAATTTCTTCGATATGCATTGGTTCTAGCTAAAATATCCATATAATTATCCAAATCCTCATCTTCATATTTTCCCGGTTCTTTTTTAAAAAGTAATTCATATAGGTAATCCTTTTGTGCCATTATAAACTTTTTCTTCCACTTCCACATCTTTTCCATTTCAGTGTTGTTCCTAAATAAAGTTTTTCATTTTCAAGATTATGTACTATGCCATAATGATGATCAAAATTATGTTCAGTATCCTTTACACCAGCATCAATATATTCTCTTGGTAGTTCATGAAAAGTTTCTAACCAATCACGATAAACTGGTGTATCCACTAAATTCTTAGTAAATCTTTTGGATTGCTCCAATAGATCCGAAATATTCAAATCTTGCAAAGTTGTGGATTCTGGGGTAGTTTCAGCTATAACACGACTAGTTTCGTAAACAGTTGGTAACTGGCTAGTTTCGTGAACAGTTGGTAACTGGCTAGTTTCTTGTATAGTAGGAAATTGGGAAGCAGATGCAAGGCTTGTATCAAAAAATGATGGCATTTCCATTGATAGAATAGGAGTTCTACCAGTTTTTCTGATTTTTGTAGGGGTTGAGGTCTTGTAAAATAAACTTGGTTTGCGTTTTGTTGGTGTTGTTTCATAGAAAGAAGTTGGATGCTCTTCTTTTATTTCTTCTTTAATATCAAAAGGTTCATCTATTTTTGAAATAAGTTGTTGCAATTATTGGTTTATAAGCTTGCTCCAATTGTGATTGTGTTGTGATTGTAGCTAGTTTCAGACTATTGTATTTATCCTTGACAGCTTTTCTTGACTTTATCAACTCTCTAGCCAATTGCTTATCCATTTTTTAGTCTCTATTTATAGATGAATGGAAGTATCAAAACTTTGTCTATATCTACCAGCATTCAAAAGGAAATCTTTATCTATTACTAAAAAACTATACGGTTCTCCCCAGCAGTGTTTGCAAAGTTGCTTAAACTGATCAAATGACATGTCTAGCATACAGTGATGATTATATGTTTTAAGTTCATTGAATCTTGTTTGAATAAAAGTAGCAAATTGATGTTTTCTCGTATTAATCTCTTCAAAATGGATGAATAGCCTTGAAAAATAAAGAAATGGTCTGTGTTTTTATGTCTGCCCGAAATAAAATAGTCTCTTATTATAGTTTGGTTTCCACATGGAATATCATCAAAAATGATTACAGAATTTGGTTTAATTTGATGAGGTGGAATGATGTTTTCATCACTATCATACTCAAAGTATCCTATTTCTTTTATCGGTTCCAACAATTGTTTTAAATATTCATATTTTGGTTGCTGCAAGGATTTGGAAAACAAGTAAACATTTTCAAACCTTATTCCATTCGGATGTTGTAGTAAGGATAGCATTACATTGGTTTATCCTGACGCTGATGGTCCAACAATGAGACATCTTTTCGAGTCTCCACTGAATAAATAACCATGTTTTTGAATAGATTTTGTATAATTTTTATCATCATGATTGGTAATAGGTAGAGAAAAAGCTTGTTTCTCAATCCACATCAGAAATGAAAATAGTTTTATTTGACAAATTTATATACATATATCATTATATACTAAATTATATTATCAAAATATACTAGATTTTATATTATTATATACTAGATTATATAAGGATAGCCAAATAATTGATTGATTAAAAATCATAAAAATATGATAATTCAACAGCCAAAAATAACAATAAAACCCCAAAATATTTCAAAGTTCAATGACCATCTGTTTCTTGAGCATGGTATCCTTATTTATACACCAATGGAACATCGTTTAAACTCTTGGTTTATTGAACTGATATAATATTTTACTTTTTTTATTGTGGCGATAAATCACACATCTGTATGTACTTAATAACATAATCATATTCGCTAGAAATGCATTCGTGCAATTATGGTTGAAGAATTTGCAACAAATTATCACATTTTTTTTTTTTCGCTTGGTGATGGGAAGATTGTTGCAATTAACGAATCCCAGCAAATATTGTTCAAATACTTGATTTATTGAACTGATATATTTTACTTTTTCATTCTGACAATAAATTACACATCTGTATGTACTTAATAACATAATCATATTCACTTAAAATGCATTCGTGCAATTATGGTCGAAGAATTTGCAACAAATTATCACATTTTTTTTTTCACTTGGTGATGGGAAGATTTCGAGTAATTCATTCCCAAGAACTATGTAAGGATCTCTATTTTCTATTGATTTTTGCTTCAGCTGAATCAACTGTCTTATACAACACACACACCACCGCTACAATAGTGACATTTTTTTTGAGAAGTTGGAGGTCCGTCAAAATGACTTTTAGAATTGGGTGTATTGTAGTGAATGAAACATGGCAATTTCGTTACCAAAACTTTTTTGGTAATCAAGTGGTAGTTTTTCCCAAATTGAAAGTAATTCAAGTGGTTCATCACTAGAATTGATCAGATATTCTAATGGTAGCTGTCTTAATTCTTCTTGAGTAAAATCGGAAAGTTTTTTGTTGGTAAACATATGCTCCAAAATTTTGTTAACCGATGGACAACAATTATTCATGTTAACACCTCCTCAACTGCTAAGCTCAAAGATTGGTAGGGAACTGAGTATGTGAGGGGGATCATATATACATGATCAGTTTTGGAAAATTGTGGGGTTGGTATTGAGGGGGCTCTTAATGATCTCTTTTCAAGCCAGAACGCCCGGATCACTAATAGTGGGGTGGGAATGGGGGGATCACAATGATCTCTTTTTAAGCCAGAACGCCCGGATCACTAATAGTGGGGGTGAGAGTGGGAGGATCTCAATGATCTCTTTTTAAGCCAGAACTTCTGAAAATATACTACTGTGGTTAAAGGTTGGAAAGTGATTTTGGAATATCAATATTTTTTAACTCCGTTTTTGAATTTCGAAAAGTCTGAATGAGAAAATTCTTCATCCGCACTTCTAATCTATTGTCCATTTCTAGTAAGTATGTTCCCTGTAGAGGCACATTTTCAGAGTGCCTAGATTACAAATGGAATAAGTTATAAACAGACTTGTAAATAGACTTTTGTAATAAGCCCTACAATTAATCAAAGAGAGAAGCAATTTGAACAAATACGACATTCATAAAGTTGATTCGCATTATCCAAATACCCCGTAAAAATATAATAAAGGCCGGTTTCAGACCAAGGGCCGAGAGAGGGCATTAGTCATCCACATTCCACCGCTACAGTCCGCGATAAATCCTCATTATTGGCCTTAGATGAATGATATAAATCGACTGCAACAATCTAGGAACTGAAATTATCATTAGCACTCAGCACTGCCATTAATAAATCAAATTAAAACTCAACGGTGATTTTTTCCATTCAGCAATTCATCAATCCCACCCGGCCATTTATTTCGTTATTGAAATGCAACGAAACCGCCCGCGCCGTAATAAGAAATGCATTGGCAACAAGAAATCGTTTGGTATCTTATTTTAGCTTTGCGCCCGAGCCATCAGCATTATAGAGCAGGAATATTTTTGAAAAACTACATTTCAGGAAGCATTCCATGTAACAATTGGAAAAACAACTTTATCAGGGTAATTAGACCTCGGTAAATACGAATCTGCCGGTTGCCAAAGCGATTTTGAAAAAAATAGTTCTCTCATAAATCCGAAGACTATTTTTGAAGGAGATGACGTGTCTTTGGTACCTCTGATAATGAATTTTCCAAATTTAGTGACCAAAAATGACATTCAAAAAATCGATAATGAATGGAGGATGTTGAAAAATTCAGATTTTTCCGAACATTATAGGGATGATGAATCAATAACATCATTTTGGTTAGAAGTTCAAGCTGAAAAATATACTGATGGCAGTCAGGTATATCCTTTGCTCACAAAGTTTGCATTAAACAAGTCTTCCCCATTCGTCGGCATATGCTGAGAGAAAATTTTCTCAAATTAATTTGTTAAAAACTAAACAGAGAAACTTACTATCTACAAATAGTATCGTCGGATTAATAAATTCAAAAGAATACTTAGACGGAGAATGCTTCAATTTAAACATTGACAAACAAATGTTGTCTTATCATAACAATAATATGTTCAAAAAATCCAAGCTTTTTTCCGATTCGGAATGAATCAGATGACTGATCCATTTTATTAACAAATAAAATGATTTTTTGTTTCGGAATTTTATGGAGAGTAGTTTTTTACTATTTATTATTAGGGCATTTTTAGGCCAATGAGATAAGGGGCACCGTCTACCGTTTTATTTTTAAAACTACCGCTTTTTTATGTCGTGTCTACCGCTTTTCTCATTTTCGACCTAACAAGCTTCACAAATAGGGCACTGACGTCAGATTATGGGTTGGTTAATTGCGCATACTCTTGATTTGTAAACCCTGCAGATACAACGATTTCGACTGCTCCAATGTCATATTGAAGAAGTTCTTGAGAGAGGAATCGAGCAAGGTCGGCTTTTTTTCCCCAGTGCTAGACAATAATTCTTCCAATCTTTTATAAGTAGAACGGCTGAGCTTGTGATGTATCTTCTTACTGGAGCGGATCGCTTGGTTCTTCTGCAGCGGGTCCCACTTTTATTTGACCTCGGGCGCTATCGGTCGGAAAGGACTCGGCCATACGGTCTCTCAAGATAAACTATCCTTTTGATAAAACTTGAAGCGAGGTCTCCAAAAGTAAAGGCGTTCTCTGGTTTTCCAATGCTGATCACTAAAGCTTGACCATCTATTATGACTTGAGATGTGCTCTGATCAAATTCGATAGAATTTGGGCATTCTTCTTCAGTAACGAGTTTTAACTCTGATGCCTTTTCAGACGAGCAAGAGCACCGGAAGAAGGTCGTGTTTCAAAATGGAGAGCAAGTCAATTTGTCTGCCTGCTTCGTGAGCAACAATTAGATGACGTAAAAAATCCCTGTCAGCCTGTAGCACTTTTTTCCGATCTTTAGTGTCCTTGATTTTAAAGAGGTCTGAGAGGGTCAACGCTGAATTTTTTGGTAATGTAGCATGAAAGCTTTTAGCAGGCTGTTCAGATGACTCTTGAACAACAAGCCGCTCGTTCACAAAATTGATAACCAGTTCACAGCCGCACTTCCTATCTTCAAGAAGCGATGCCTAAATTTCTTGGGTTGCTCGGTCGGTCAAAACAACAGCCACTTATTCACAAAACGTGAACAACAAATATGCGGTGATGGCGTTAGTCTGTGACGATTTTTACTTCCGAATTAAATAAAAAGAATTCTTAAGAGAACACTCCCAACCACTAAAAAATATCCATATTTTACATTCTAAATCAAAAGGTTGTGACAGAGCGCAGTTATGGCATTAGTTTCGGTTGCCCCAGATAGACGGCGATGCCTGTAACGATTTCCACTTTTGAATTAAATACAAAGATTTTTTTAAAGAACGCACCCAACACAAAAAAAAATACATATTTTACATTTTGAATCAAAAATACTTCTAAACTAAAACCTACTTAGTTTTGACGGCCATTCTGGGCGCCATTTTTGAACCTATACTCTGCAAACTTAAGATTAGTGAATTCTAAGCTGAGGAAGGTGTTCCACATACAAAATAAGCCTTGAGCATACGTTTAAAACGATATTTTAAGTCAACGGACAATGGAGATATACGAAAAAATAGTTTTTGGCCGTCATCTTGGATTCTGGACTTCTGGTCCAAATTTTGCTTTGGCAACAGGCAGATTCAAATTCAGTAGGGTCGAATTACCTTAAAAACGTTGTTTTTCCAATTGTTACATGAAATGCTTCTTGCACTTTAGAGAGAAGGAGTTTTAAAAAATATTCGTGCTCTATTAGTTATGAGCGTCGCTTAATGACTTTTGAAAGCCAGTAGTCATAAAGCATCGCCTTCGAGATACTTCATGAATGAGTCGCGAACCCAAAATGGAATGCGGGTGTCTTGGCGTACCACGCGCCACGCCCATCAATGCTACGACTGATGGGTGCAACACAACTTGCTCCCAAGACAGCCATCAGAAAAGTACCCATAGACTTGGATATCATTGACCTATGTGATAAGTTGTTGCCGCATTTCTGGGTAGCGACCGTTGTTGAAGGGCTGATGATGATCCACTTGTTTTCTTCAATTTTCTACACTTTCAGACGTTGAATTTGGACTGCTTTTACATGACAGTTTGTGACTGGTTTTGAATACTTCAATAATTGCAGTTCACATGGTGGATCCTCAGGAGCTTTCTCAGGAGTTAATTCGTGGCAAATAAATTCTTCAGGAATGATCTCTTTATACGGAATGTTGATGAAAATGTGATTCTGCTTATTTAAAATTGGAAATTTTGCTTGAGGAACGATGATTTCAAATGAATTATTCCTTTGAACTGGCAATGGATACAAAACATGGAAATGATAATAATTTCCATTTTCAACAATTGGAACTTTAATGATTAGAACAATTTCAGATTTTTTGATGTAACTTTCAATTGACATCATTTTCTCAAAAAGTAAGATGTTTTCTGGTTTTGGATAGAAAGGTATTTTATAAGACCCTATGTACTTTGGAATTGTCTTGATTTCGTTTAGTAGCTCATCAGGTCTGATCATTGAGTGATGAAAAGTATTCAACTTTGCAAACGTGATGGCTATTTGAAATGTTCCGAAAATGTCACAGAGTATTTGAAATTCCGCTACTATTTGGGAGACTATCATCTCGATGTGAAAATAGTAGTGAGTTGATAGATTTGTCACATGAATTTTATGAAGTGTATCCTCAATTTTATCGATGTGGACTTTCAATTGACTCTCATTTCTCGATAGATTTTTGATGTTATTTTTAAATATTTCAATCGACTCTTTAAAAAATGATATTTGATTTTTGACTACGGAAATAATGTCTTGTTGGTTTGATGACAGTCTTTTGATGACTGATTCAAAACGTTCAGCATCATTATGATCTAGATTACCAGTTATTGATTTGAGTACAGAGCCTAAACCATCAATTAGGCCTCGTTTTTTCCTGATCTTTGTTGTAGGGTTCAGTCGATCTATTTGAATGAATATTCTCTTTTCAAAAGACGTAGCTATGGTGTAGTGATCATCAAATTGTTCTTTGTAGCTTTCCGCTATTGTAGTATTTTTGTCTAGAGCATTTTTAATTCGTCTAAATTTAGTTTGAATATTTCTGATTTGTCTTGTTAGGGGTTAAATGTCAAGAATTTGTATAAACGACCAAGAATAAACCGCGTTTTGTGCATTGCCAATTTTTAAAGGAAGTAGACCTGGATTGTTTTTGAGGTCGTTGAATTTAGGACTTGTTAATTATCCGAGTGTTCCGACTAAGAATCTGAAACAAGAGGTGGTTTCCGTAATTCTTTAATATGAACAATTTCCTTTTTGTTTTCGTTGTTTTTTTGAGAAATTTCAACATTTTTTTCAGCATTTCAGTGATCACATGAGGACCAAGAAATGTATTATTCTTTCCACTACTTGTAGAAGGGTTCTGTTTAAAAACTGTCTGGCCCATATGGAAATCTTTATTTTCTTCACCGTGGATGTCACGTTTAGCGACAAGATTTTGTTTTTGATTCTCAACACTATTCTTGACTTTCGGAAAGACGCGTTGTAACTTATTTTTATGATTTTCCGCGTAGTCTGTGAAAAAAATCCCTTAAAGCAAAAATGTCATTCGGGTCGAAGTTGTTATATGCAATAATTGCATATTCTATTGATCTTTCTCCAATAGGAAAAGATTCTTTGAGAAGTCTAAAATGTTCAATGACTGTTTGACTCATGACGTTGTGAAGTTGTGAAGTGGATTTTGATCCTATGTAAATTTGGAATTTTCTTTCATTATCAAATTCGGTTCCATTATCAATAACTAATTTTTTGGGAATACCACAAAAACTAAAATACTTGATTAATGCATCTGAAATACTTATTGCATTTTTGCCAGGTATTTCGATGGCTTGTCCAAATTTTGTTAAGGCATCGACAAGAGTTGAATAACTACGATTGTCGTAATGGAAAACATCAATGTGATTGATTTGAAAAGGTTTCGAGGATGTTTCAGTTAGCATAACAGGAGTGTATGAATTTTTCCTTGCTAAGTATGCAAGGCACGTTGACAAATACCACAAGGGTTTATGAATTTTGTCACTGTATCTTTGATTCCTATCCAATAATAGTTTCTTTCAAGATATTCAAGAGTTTGATTGATACCTCTATGACTACTTTTGCCTTCATGATGGTTGCTAGTCAAAATTATTTGTTTTTCTAAATCCGTTATTGTATTTACCATTTTTGTGCATCCAATTAGTTCAGGATCTTTTTCTGAGAAATGTCTCAAGAAGACGTTGTTGAATTGAGCATATAATATAAAGTATGAAAATACATAAAGTAGACTTCTCCAGTGATTGTGTAATCTTTGAGAAATTTAAGTATTGAATTTTCATTTTCAGTTATTGGAATATTCACTCTCATTATTTTATGACGTACATTTTTTTTTGTAAAACTTCAAATTTGATTAACTTTATTATTGATCAATTTGTCAAAAATTTTTATTCCGGTGTTAGTTGTTTCATTAAATGTGGAATGTTGTGTATTTGAGTCTGAATATTGCATTTGAGAATTTGAGTCTTCTTGTTGAATTTGAAAGGGTGGTTTGATTTGAACATCTGATGAAATTGTTAATTTTTTAGGATTTTCAATTTGATGTTTACTAGTAGTTTATTTAGTTCGCTAGTCTTGGAAGTTTCAAAACTCACAGTGATCCTTTAAGATAGTCGAGTGAGTCAAATTTGTCTTCTGGATCTCCAGGACTATCAATCATTGATTCAATATCAAGAGGATTAATTTGAATTCTAGACAAACAATCGGCGTTAGCATTTAATTTTTCTTTTTTCTATACAATATCATAATCAAATTCTTCTAGTTTCAATCTCCATTTCACGAGTTCACTATTTGGTTCAAGGAGATTAAGAAGCCAAACTAGAGGTATATGGTCCTATGGTCAGTATAAATTGTGAATTTTCTACCAAACAAATACGGTCTAAGATATTTTCATGCCCATACAATGACTAGTAATTCCTTTTTGATAGTACTATATTTAGATTCACTTTCATTCAAAGTTCGAGATGCAGACGTGATCAGTTTGTCTCAACCGACTTGACCTTGTGACAAGACTGCACCTAAGGCGACGTTTGATGCATCTGTTGTTAAAATAAATGAAAAATCGGGGTACTGTTAAATCGGGGAGTTGCAAAGTAAATTTTTACAAGTTTCAAAAGATGTTATGAAGTTCTGATCATGAATCACTTTATAATTTATCTTCAAACATTGAGTCATTGGTTTGGTGACTTTGGCAAAATCTTTTATGAATTTCCCATAATAGTCCACCAATCCAAGGAAACTTTTGATTTCTTTAGGAGTTTTTGGAATTGGAAATTTCTTGATAGCAATAATTTTGTCTGGATAAGGCTTGGTAACATGACCTAAATAATTACCTTTTTTTCTTGAAAATTCCGATTTGTCTGATTGAATTTTAGAATTTGCTTGTCTTGTACGATTGAAAACCTTTTTCAATATGTCCATGTGTTCGCAAAGAGACGTACCAAAAATAACAATATCGTCAAGATAAATCAAACATTCTTCATTTTGCAAACCTCTTTGAATTTCATCCATCACTCGTTGGAAAGTTGATGGTGCGTTTTTTAATCCAAAAGGCATTCATTTAAATTCCTAATGTCCGTCTTCTGTTGAAAATGCTGTTTTTTGTATATCAGAAGGTTTCATCTCAATCTGATGAAAACCGCTTGCTAAATTCAGTGTTGTAATATATTGACATCGGCCTAATGTATCTAGAATGTCACTCATATTTGAAAGGGGGTATTTGTCATTAGTTGGTTTCTCATTTAGTTCACGATAATCAATTACAAGACGGCATTTTCTTCTTCCTGAAGCATCTAGCTTCTTAGGAACAATCCAAATAGGACTTGACCAAGGAGAGATTGAATTTTGAATAATTCCTTGTTCTAGCATTTTTTGAATTATTAACTTTTTTTTATGAATTTCTGGGTGTTGATAACTTTTAGTGAAAATTGCTGTTTTGTCACTTGAATCGATAGGATGTTGTATTTGATTAGTAAAAGTTGAGGGTAGTTGATCACAATGAAAAATATCTCTGAATTCAAAACAAAGGTCTCATAGCTTTTCTTTTCTCGAGATTGCAATGTTCTAGTCTCAGATTTTTTAAATTAGATTTCAAAGTTTTATCTTTACTTTCGACCAATTCAGGTTTTGTGGAGAATCATTTTTTTTCTACAAAGTTCACTTCATTAAGATTTAAACTTTCAACTTCAAAGGGTTTATGAAATCGAAGTTTGATTGATTCATCACGTCCGCGTCCATTAGAAATTGAAGTAAATGCGAAATCATTTCCAACTTTGACAACAGCTTGGGGAGTTTCACTAAATTTCCAAATTTCAAATAATCAAAGAAAGCAAAACCATTTTCCAAATTCACTGGTGGTTTCACGATCATATTTTGTTCTCGAGGGTATTTCAATAGAGTGATTGTCATTAAAAATTTTATTTTGTTATGGTGTTTGAACTTTATTTTGGATAACTGGGACTCTAACCAAAGGTGTTAATATTTCTTTTTTACCAATGTCAAGTACTGCTATGAGTTGTTTCAATGAATCAATACCAATTAATCCATCGTATTTTTCACTGAATTCAAAGATATAAAATTTGTGAAATTAATTTACTTTAAATATGTCACAAATTGGAATCTGAATAACTTTAACGTGAAAAGTTATCATGTGTGTTGTTTAATCTTCATTAAAAATACTGTGTGGATAAAACTTTTCAACTATTTTAGGAGAAATTGAACATTTTGTACTACGTGTATTCAGTTTTTTCGTTCTGAAAACTGTCCAAGGTAAAATTTCCGTCATGCATATCATATGGATGAATGTTATCTACATGAGACAATGGTTCATTGTCAGTAATGGTTTTTGTTTTCATTTTGTAAGTCAGCATTACCGTTTCCTGTGAATGAGTCATGAACCTTCACTTGAGGATTATCCGCAAGTGACGCATTTTCTTGATGAGTAGTTTCCGCAAAATTCAAGGGATGATTATTTCTTTTCACAAAACTTGAAAAAGATTATCTGTCCATTGGTTCCGGCTGATTAGAATTGAATTGATTATGTCTCACATTTTGAGATGGTGATTTAAAAACTGGTCTTTGAAAATTTCTCTGTTGCGAATAACTTGATGGAAATTAGTTTCTATTAAATCCAAAATTTTGACTCTGAAAATAATTGTTCATTTGTTGTCTTAGAAAATGTCGATTGAAGTTTGGTCTGTGAGAATTGGGTTTGAAACTTTGTCATTGAAAATTAGGATCAAAGTTTCGTTGAAAATTCGGATTAAAACCTTGTCTTTGGAAATTTGCGTTAATCATGTTATTTTGGTGATTAATTGGTCTTACATTTGGTTTGTTGATTAAAAGGGGTTATTCGTGGATTTGGTTTAAATTGATGTGAATTAAGTGAATGTCAACGATTTTGACTGTTCATGAAATTCTCTTCCTCTACAACTAATGCCATTGCATTTTCTAAAGTTTGAGGGTCTCTCAAACGAATATTATTTTGAAGTTGCCCTGTTAAGTTCCTCACAAATGTTTTTGAAACTAATTCTTCGTAATTCCATAATCTCATTGCCCTTTCAGCATTTGTTAAACCTGCTGAGTTTAGTTTTGAAAAAATTAAAGAACGTGCATCTTGGAAACTCATACCAAAATTATACATTTATCAGGACTTGATGCAATCAAATATTGAACTAGGCAATCTAGATTTCTTTGATCTCCGAAACTCAATTGAATCGCATTTTTAACATCTTCCCATGTAAAAAGTTCATTTACTCGCGAACCTATTAAACTTAAGGCTAAACCTGATAGTTCTTCAATAAGAGCTCGCATGATAAAATAATTGAGAATTTCATCTCCTTCTCTATGAAAATTCGTTACAAAATTAGTACAACTTGTGGTACAAATTTGCAATGTATGAGGATTACCCTCAAAAACAAAAATAGTAATCACTTTCAGAATCAGATAACGACATAAGATAAAAATCAATAAAGAGCAAAAATCACAATAATAAACAAAATGTACTCACAAAGATAAAATCACGATCTGCATTTCTGTAGTAGATATGTGCTCTGAATATAACTCTAGGGTTGCTGGTTTAAGTCCCAATATCAATTTTGTCAAATGAATAAAATAGAGATTGTGCGTTATTTATAACCAATAATGTGTAAATTACGCCACGCACATAAAATTTTTTGCATTTCAACTGCTACAAAATAAACGTAAATTAATTTTTTTTATGAAAAGAGAAAAAAGAAGAATTTCTTTATTAAAAAAAAATAGACTCAAGAGGGACTAAGATTCACAGTTCCAACTTATTAACACATCAATAGTTGGATAAGCTAAATGCAAAAAAAAAATCATGTGCATCATCGTACACGTGACAGGAAGAGAACTTCCCTCACTATTCAACTTTATTTCAAATTTTTTGATCAAATCCCCAATAGAACCTACATGTCTAATTTGAACACAATCCTTTGAAAAATCACAAAACCATTTTATAATAGCCTCACTATGTTATTTTTTCATTTTTTTCATCAAATCGCAAATAGAACCTACATATCTCATTTGAACAAAACCCTTTGGAAAATAACAAAACTATGCAAGCATAGCCTCACAATGTATTTTTTTATTTTTTTTTTCATCAAATCACAAACAGAACCCACATACCTAATTTTAACAAAATTCTTTGGAAAATAACAAAACTATTGAAACATATAACCTCACTATGTAATTTTTCTAAACATTTTTTGATCAAATCCCAAATGAAACCTACATACCTGATTGGAATGAAATCCTTTGGAAAATAACAAAACTACATATTATGTAAGTTAACATATCCTAACGAAGTAATTTTTTTCAAAATTTTTTGATCAAATCCCAAATAGACCCTACATACCTAATTTGAACAAAATCCTTTGGAAAATAACGAAACTTTGCAAACATAACCTCACTATATAATTTTCTTAAACATATTTTGATCAAATCTCTAATAGAACCTAAATACCTAATTCAAAAAGAATCCTTTGGAAAATAACAAAACTTTGTAAACATAACCTCACCAAGTTATTTTTTTTTTAATTTTTTTGGTCAAATCCCAAATAGAACCTACATACCCAATTTGAACAAAATCCTTTGGAAAATAACAAAACCATGCTCTCTTTAACGAAATCTGAAAGCGTTACCGTTACATCGTCACATTTGCGTTACATTTTTTGCAGTTCACTTTCCATTGTCGACAAATTATGACAACGCCTCAAAAGAAGTTTTGAATCAATTTCTTTTTATTCAATTCATTTCAATTATTACAAAATCTTGACACATTTCTCTCCTCGCATCTCTCTTAAGAGGCTGGCGTTCAGTGATAATCAGCTTTTTCTTTGTTTATCTTCCTTTGGTAGGTTAATACATGTTTTTCTAGAAGTGAAAGTTGTTGTATTTCCACAATCTGGCACGATACAACAATGATAAACCATTATAAAACTCGACTCAAAATCAAACACATACCAATAATATTAATCAGTTTCCAAGACAAACAAAATGAATAAAAACTTTACAACGAAGAATCCGGTCCTGGAGGACACGCCAAACGTCAGCAACCCGCTGATGAAAGAACCTCCCACTCTCCACTGGACCGATTGCGTCACTCACTGTTTTTGTGGGTATTTGGCCAGTTTGAACTTTATTTAGCAAAATGTTTGGAACGCTATAACTTTGCAAAGGATTGACAGATTTCTACGGTTTTTTCAGAGATGCTAACCTTATTCACCAATTAAAAGAAAGATTGAAATGAACAATTTTTTTCAATCGATACGGTACTAACACTCATGGTCAGATAAATAGCACAAGCCTAAAATTTACTAAAGCCTTGATAAATCATCTGGATTATAATTAATGCATTCAACAACTTGAACACATTTCTCAGTTTACGAGCCCAGGGTTTTTTTTTAAATTGTTTATAGCCTTTTTATCACGTTTAAATAAAGAAGTTGAAAGTGAATCTTTTTTGTGTGTAACTTTTGATAATAATGGCTAGCACGAATCGAAAATTTTACAATAATTGAACAAAGCAATGAAACTTTAAACTTGGCAAAATTCTGAAAAAATAATGGAAATGGCCCATTTTGTCCATGTTTAAAATGTCATTATGCTTTGTTCAGTAATTGTGAAATTACATTAATTTTGCCCCTCTTTCAAATGATGCTAGCCATTTTTTGCAAAAGCTACACAGAAAAAAGTTTTATTGTTGACATCTTTTTTTAAACGTCATAAAAAGGCCCTGGGCAACTTTTTTTTTAATCGCCAGTTTCCGTAAACTAACAAATGGATTTAAGTGTTTGAATGCACCAATACTTCTTTGCAAACTGATGCAGTACGAAAGTTTTATTAAACTCTGGGCTTGTGCTATTTATGTGACCATGAGTGTAGGTGCCTTATCCGTCGGTCCATTGTAAAGTTTTAACATTTCAAAAATTTTGCTCCATCTCCCTGATGTTTGTTAGTATATCCAATGACAACGGGCCTTGATTCAAAAACTGACAAAAACATGTGGAGATGATGGGTCCTATGATGGAACGTTTACGTTATTTTTAACACAAATCTGTTATGTTATGATAACAGGGAACAGATAACATACAAGATAACAGGACATATCATATTGGTATGATTGAACGAGTCGATAACAGAAGATGTTAAGCTGACTGTTAAGAATGGAAGAAAGTATTGATTTCCGTTTCTGCGCGTGCGCACAAAATGTACCTCACCTCAACTCAGTTAAGAAACGATGTTTGAATTTTCAAAAACAAATGTTTTGTTTGATTTATGTATGGCAGAAAGATTATCTTAGACGACTTTGAAGCAGTTCGTGGAGGTTCCCGATTTTGTTCGAAAAAACAAAGTAATACTCACGGGGAAAACTGATAAATTGGTTCAGAAGATAATTTCAAACCTTTGGCAATCAGTAAAATCAGTTGCTAAGAAAATTATTGCCCTGTGTGTTGGACCCAAAAAAGTGGTCATTCGGAATCATTTACCATAAAATGTTCATAACAGCACACATTTTTGATAACTTCCATGGCCGCAACTCGCAACTAACAATATTCAAGAACTGGAACCTTTATACAGGGTGAGTGGAAAGTAATAGTTTTTCAGAATCATTTCAGTTACTCAAAATATCACACGATTCATTCATGAATCAGTTTGAAAAATGATTGTCTAGCAGTTTTTGTCAAACTTTGACATATTCTTCCTATATAGTGAATTCGTGTTTTACGACAATTGAAGATTGATATTATGAGAAGGTATTTTCGTACATCTTTTGTGAAATCGATGTTTTCACCGTTGTTTTTGAAACGGAGTTTACCACACAATAAAAGATCATAAAGTTTTTATCAAAAACGGTTGGGTTTTAAGAGTTTGAATATGTGAAATTTTTTTTTGTAAAAAATATCAGAAATTTCAAGTACCTATGCTGTTAGATTTGTGATAAAAGTTGTGTCAAATTAAAGGCTTTAAAGATAACGCGAGTGGCGCCCTGTACGAGATGGTCAAAAATAAGGATCATATTCCTCCTCAAAAAACTCTCTCACATAAATAGTTTCTGTCGCAAGATATGTAAAAACCTATTATTCACTAGGGTAGAGATTTTAACTAACTTTGACACCCATAATCTTCAAAACTATCGACTTTTGAACTAAGTTAGGTACCTTATAATAATATGAAAAAATCGTGATACATAAATTTGAGCTACTCAAATGATTCTAAGATTCAACTATTACTTATGACTCCCTGAATAAATGAAAATATTTAAATACGTCTTATGAAGGTACTTTGAGGAGTGAAAATATCTCACACACCATCAGTTGCGAAGGGGTCAATGTAGTGATCTAATCCTATGCTTTCTTTGGACATTCAATTTAGTCCTTGAGTAGAAGATAACCTATTCGTAATAACGTTTTGTACTTAAGATCATTAGCATAAAATAGTAGATAAAATATGTTATACCTACTCAATATACTGACCTCATTATCTAACTCGTGTAGTAAATGTAAATCAATTCATATTTCCTTTTAAAATCGAATCTTTACCAAGTCTCCAGACAAAATAAAGTGATAACATGAACGTTTCACACCTTAACCGCATGTTATTCGGGGCTGTTGAGACGATACGTTAAGCGAGAATATAACAGGCGGAGAATAACAGTAATGTGTTATGAAAATCGTTCGATAATACGGATTTGCCGCGTTACTGTTAAAACTTGGCTTAACATGTATGTTACGGATAACGTAAACGTTCAATCATAGGACCCGTTGACATTACTAGATCAACAAACCATATTGTATCACCTGAATTTAATGCTCATTGGAATGGCATACTCACAAAAATTCTGATTTTTTGCATGACTCCATGAATCTCTCTGTATATCATGATTCTTTGTTTCTACGAGAAAATTCCATTTAGCTTGATCCAAATGAAACCAGCTTCAAAAACCCGCAAACCGCATTGGAATATCTCTATTCTCGTTGAAGATATTGGACTTTGAATTTAACCCAAAAATGTGCATGTATAGGTTCCAGCTCTGTATTTGAACAGTAAATTCTACAGTGAAAAAAAATATTGCTTTGCCATATAAACATAGTTGCGAAAACGCTTGGTTTTCGAGCTCTGTACTGAAATAAATAGACGTGCTAATTGAGTACGACTCATTTATTACTGAGGAGTGAAATGTGTAGTAATAACTGTGTTCAGGTTTTTATATACAATACGAGGGTCAACCAAATATACGGACAATCGTATATCACACTTCTTTTCTTGAATCTATAATATTTAACCACAACACACTAAAAGATAACATAAATGCGAAGAAGAAAGGAAACATGTATATACACGATATCTTATCTTTAGTCTAACATCCCGGTGAACTAAGCTCACTTATCTTATCTAACCCCACTACTAATCTACTAGGAGCTTGAATTCTACTTCTGAGTCTTGAAGTCCTAATCACTGTCAAATTGTCACTACTGTCCGCACTCTCAATTCTTTCACTCTGTCCCTGTTCAACATGCCCAGCACTACTATTTTCCAAATTTATTCTACATCAGAATGGGGAGTGGAAAAAACGTCATTCAAAGTCTCGAGTTCCATTTAGTACAACTTTTCATCTGATTAATTTGACGCTTCCATTCCCCACCATCCTTAATTTTGACAATATGATTTTTTGAACCCAAAACCTGAATAACAACCCCTTGACACCAAGAACATTTATTTTTTTGATAATTCTCAACCCACACGGAATCATCAATTTGAAAATATCGATCAATTTTTGCAGAGTAATATTCTTATTTGTTGTTTTGTCTATTTCGTACAGTACTTGATGTTGAGGGTAGACGAATATGAAATTTGGTGCGAGGTTGTCTAGTTGACATCGGTTTGCTGGTGTTTCACCGGTAGTTGTGTGTAAAGTGTTTCTGTGTTGGAACAAAAACCGGGAAATTGCTAAGTTAATATCAATCTTTGGGTTCTCATGCCTTGCTTTGAGTATCGAGTTTTTCACTATTTTAACAGCACTTTCTGCTAACTCATCAGTTTCTGGTTTATATGCCGAATTGCCGAGGCTTTTGGAAATGCCTTTGACTGTTCCGAAGTGAAGGTTGGGCCATTGCCGGTTCAAAATTCTAGTGTTGAACCAAAACGAGCGAAAATTTCACGAAAATGTCTTGGAGTTTTATTTGTGGTTATATCGGCTGCTTCGAACCATTCTATCTATTGCGACGGGCCTCTTGGACAACTAAAAAATTCTTCCCTAGGACATGGAAAAAATCAGCGTGCGACCAACTTCATGGTTCTTTGAGCCAGCTTCAAGGCGACAAAGAACTATGGCGGATTTGAAGAATATATAGCACATTATTTGCAACATTCGACTACATTCTACATATACATATTGACATATAGTCATCAATGCAGGGCTACCAGACAAAAGAACGTCTCAAAGATTTGGTTTTGACTATTCCCAAATGACCGGAATGTATAGTTCATTTAAAATTTGAATTTGGATTTTTTTCGGAATCATTAATCTATAACCCCACATTATACAACCTTGTTCTATAGTCAACTCGAATTTTCTAACAAAAAATGGTCCAAATTCCTCTGACGGAATCTTGGAACGCCAACCATTTTGAATAAAGAAAGATATTTTGCTTAGCAACGGATCTCTGGCTGTTTCTTGTTTAGTTTGTCTACAATCTAAAGGTAATCCTGATTCAGACAAAAGACTACTATAAAAAATGTTAGAAACTGAGCTTAAAAATATGATTTTATCATCCTGAACCGGTTCGTGGTTTTTGGTGACTTGCGACAAAAAATCAGTCGTGTTACCTTTGGAATTTACATATCGAATTTCATAGCTGAAAGCCGATAAGATGTTGGCCCATCGTTGCAACCGATTGGCAGCAAAAATAGGTAATCCTATGATGCCCAAAAATCGTTAACAACGGTTTATGATCTGTAAACAGTTAGTAGGACTATCAGGAAAATATTTTTACCCCAAAAACAATCGCTGCCGCCTTTTTTTTCATTTGAGAACATGGTCTTGATTGGGGGTGGAGACTGGGGTGTGGGGAGTAGAGGTCTTTAGTGGGTTGCGGTGGAGTTTGCAAGTTGATGGCTTGGCCTGCTCCGAATGTGAGTCATACAGTTATTGGTGCTGCAAATGTGTTTCATACATACCATCTAAAAGTCATATTGAAATAACCATTTATGCAGTCCGTATCAATGGTAATTTGCGATGGATTGTAAAACGTTACTGTCACTCTACAAAATCAAACATGGGTGAATTTATTTGCGATAAAAATCCAATGATACATCCAGAGATGTTGAACACCACCAATGGGGGCAGGCAGATCAGTTGTGTGCGAGACGATGGATAAAACAGATGCAGAAAGAATTAAGGAATTCTGTGGACGATTGGAACAGCTAAGGAATGACATTACATTCTATGAACAAAAAAAGTTCATGATTCAAGCCTTGAAGAACATGAGTATTGTGGGTAAGTGTTATCATCATCGTTCACCACAGGGTTGTGGTTTTCACACCAACCGCAACAGTTCTATATTTAAACCAGATGTGGATTTCCCATCACACCAAACACAGTCTTATCAACAGTTGCAAATTTAATTTGAATGTGGTTTTCTTATCAACAGTAAACAGGATGTGGTTTTCACGTCACACTCGTATCAACAGTTCTGAATTTAGGTTGAATGCGGTTTTCTTATCCGCAGTAAACAGGATGTGATTTTCACGTCACACTCTTATCAACAGTTCTAAATTTAGCCTGAATGTGGTTTTCTTATCAATAGTAGACAGGATGTGTTTTTCACGTCACACTCCTCTTATCAACAGTTCTGAATTTGAGTTGAATGTGGTTTTCTTGTCAATAACAAGTCTCAGCAACTATAAATTGATATTTATCTAGTTAAAATTATCTTATTTCAATTTTAATTTTTTTTCAGAACCAATCCATCATGAGAATCATTGCAGTAGACATGCAGGGCTTCAATTTGGCACAAGATTTCAAAATCAAGGAGCTGTCAATCACAAATGGCCTTCAATCTAGTCATTTTCTTTTCTGAGAACATGTGTATTACAATTGCTTGACTAATTTTGTTAAAGGATTAAAGCATAATAGTTTATCATATAAAATCAGACAATATACTGATGTATCCTTTTTGTATTGAAGTGTTTCTTTCTGATGAGAACAATCAATGTGTATGATTGGACACTTATTTTAAAGTTTTAAGGGTTGAAAATTTGTGAATACCTGTGAATATTTATGAAAAGGTGTTTGAAATAAAATAAAAGATGTAATCAAAAATGTGATTTATTCAGTCATTAACATGTTTTATACAAATTATAAACGTAACAACAAAACATGAACAACAACAACAACAACAACAACACCAACAAAAAACAAGAAAACAAACAACGAAAACAACAACAACAACAACAAAAAAACAAGAAAACATGAAAACAAACAACGAAAACAACAACAACAAAAAAACAAGAAAACAAAACAACGAAAACAAGACAAACTTCACCGAAAACAACGAAACAAGAAAACAAAGAAAACAACCACAAATCATAAACAAAAACATCTCATAAGCGATTGTTGTTATATGAAAATAAAATGAACAAATGTAGCAGTATTAGTTCACTGATTATAAAATTTCAGGTATTAATTCAGGATCGGTTTGCTTTGTGGTTTTCAGCAAGACAGGTTTTGTTTAATTCAATCACATAAAAATGATTCACATTGAAAAATAGCTAAGGACACCACATTAACTAAAGAAATGTCCATGCTATGATAAGATGTTCCACCATTTTTTATGAAATAATAATAATTATTTAAAAAGGTATAACCTTGATATGATCTTTTTCACAGTGACTAGTTTCTGTAGACGTTAGATCTATGATAAAAATGAAACTTCAAGGTTATTTTGTTGAATTTGAAAAATAATGCCTGTTAGGTGAAGTAGATAAACATTGCCACAGTATAGTAATCCATTCAGTATAAAAATTAACAATGACAACAGGACTTCCAGCACCTATTTTAACAATACCTTGTATATACAAGCAGATTTAAATATACAAAAACGTTTATTTGCATATCAACCAATCATAATGACTCTTGGCCTTGAAACTGGGAAAAATTTAATTGTTAATAATGGATTGATTATCTATAAAATTGATGAGTCAATTAGAAATTTGTCATATTTAGCTTTCAAGTTAAGACTTTATTTGGTAGATGAAAATTTTGAACCAACAAACTGGAATGTACTTATTGATTCGTTTGAATGTGAAAATCATATAGAATTAGCTATTATATCAATCTTTGCATTCATTTTTTGTATCATGCTACCCATTTTAGGAGTATATTTGTATAGAAATAAAAGAATTATATTCTAGCAAGTGTTTTTATTGAATTACAAGATATTACAATACATTATTTTTCAATACCAATGAATAATGTGAATTATTCATGCCCAACCATTCAACATAAACTTTATTTCCCTTCCGTCTTAGAATCTTTTCTACCAAATACACGTCAGGATGTTTGACTTTTTGCAACTCCTTCTTATAAAATGCACCCTGTATCTCTTTACCTCTTTGATCCTCCAATATGTAGGTTGTTGAATTTGTGATTTCATTTGACCAGTTAGGTGTATACCCTTTTGAAAAACATCTCACGAAACTTACTTATTCGCACATAGTCACCCTTTTCATATTTGGAAGGATTCACTGTTTTTATACGACCATAAACTTTTGATAGTAAGTGCTTTTCATGTTTTTTAGATACTTGTATAGGTTTTATTCCAATAACAGAATGTTTGGTGTTATTGTATTCTGATACTATCTCAGGTAATATTTTTAACCATTTATAGTTTCCCTGCAAACTGAATTTTTTCCACATTCTGTTTTTCAATGTTCTGTTCACCCTTTCTATGATGCTAGCCTTCATATTGGAAAATGTTGAGTAGTGATTGATGTTGAATTTTTTCATCAAATCTTGGAACTCTGTATTAAAAAATTCCTTTTCATGATCTGTTTGCAAATTTTTAGAAGGTATTTTTTAATTAATTTCATGACTGTGGTTACATCTTTAGCAGTCTTTGTCTTGACTGGAATTGCCCAAACAAATTTTGAAGACACATTAATTACGACCAAAATATATCTATAGCCTTTGTTTATTTTTGAATATGGTTGCATTTCAACTAAATCTGCTTGAAAAAGATCATTGATTCTCTTTACAATTACTGCTCTTCTTTTAAGAAATCCTCTTGCTGGTTTGTGTAGCTCATTCACCACATCTTCTTTGATAGTATTCATCATTGAACTGTTTCATTTTCAATCAATACAGGACATTTTATTCGTAATTCACCATAAAATTCTGTTATTTTACTATTAGCTTCACGTCTAAACGCTATAGTTTTGGTACGATTAATTAATAGCATTTAAACTCTCTACTCATACTAAATGGTTAGATAAGCGAAGCTTTAATTCTGAAGACATACTGGGCATCATTTAAAAAAATAAATGGTTTATATAATTATTTGAGAACATGCGAATTAAAATTGCTTGACCAATTTTGTCAAAGGATTATAGCTAAATAATTTATCATGTGAAATCGGACAATATACTGATGTATCCTTTTTGTATTATTATTTGTTTCGAATTCAACTCTCAAAACAAAACAGTGCCTGCTTGAAGTGTTTTTTTCTCATGAGAACAAACAATGTGTGTGATTGGATACTTATTTTAAGGGTTGAAAATTTGTGAATACCTGTAAATATTTATAAAAAGGTGTTTGAAATAAGATAAAAAATGTAATCAAAAATGTGATTTATTCAATCATTAAACATGTTTTATACAAATTATAAACATTAGTAGGTGCACACATTGCAGGTGGTGATGAATGGTATAAAGTAGAAGGCGATGTAGTAGGGAAGCAGTCAATGATAAACTTGGGCAGTAAGATGCTCAGTTTATTGATCGTCAAGCTTTCGGGAGACACCAGGACAACAAATTGTGAGTAAAAGAAAAAGCACTTATCACTCATACAGGACACAGATTAATTATTATGAAGTTGTACATTACGTATATAGTGTGTGAATTTGAAAGGAACATAGAATTGTGATTAACAGAACATAGCTAGTAAATACATGGAATAAAATAATATAATATCAAAATGTTCGGATGTGAAAGATGCATGTGACTAGAATTATGATGAGATTTAAAATGATTTGAAATGAATAAATAGATTAAAAGATAAAAGAGATAAAAATTATGAATAAAATGACAGGGAAAAAAATGAATAAAACTGGTAAAAGGGACTATGCACAACGTTAAATGACAGACACTCTGGTTTAAATTCATACACTATATACGTAATGTACAACTTCATAATAATTAATCTGTGTCCTATATGAGTGATAAGTGCTTTTTGTTTTACTCACAATTTGTTGTTCTGATGAAGGGAGGAGATGTCTCCCGAAAGCTTGACGATCAATAAACTGAGCATCTAGCTGCCCAACTTTATCATTGACTGCTTCCCTACTACATCGCCTTCTACTTGGAACTCGGCCAGTCACTAAACCACTCACTGCATAAATGGTATAGACAATGTGGTTTTTCCGACGATAGAGATGGATTGTCATCAAGTTCGATAACGGGCTTCGATGAATATTTCTCAATGTATTGCGCCTTTTCTTTTCCTTTCACGTACATATGATCCACGTTTCTTGTTATATTTTCCACAATGTCGGAAAACTTATGTAATTACGTAAATCCTTCATTCCACGAAATACAATGATGATTTTTCATCAACCAGTTTACTTGTTTACGCAGTTCTGGAGGCAAGTGTTTCATGGAAAAGGGGGATCTGAATATATAATGGCATATTTTTTCTCCATCATAGGCAGTCAGTTCTTTAGGAATACATTTTTTGTTTTCAATTATAAATCCTTGTACATCCAGAACGAGTAGTTTCATATTTTCAATTGTGAGAATTTCACCATCATCTGCTTTTTACCACTATAATCTTGAATTTGTTTTTTCATTTCTTTCAATCTCTTCAAATAGTTAGATAAGCGAAGCTTCAATTCTGGAGACATACTGAACATCATTTAGAGAAATAAAATGGTTTATATAATTATTTGAGAACATGCGTATCACAATTGCTTGACTATTTTTGTTAAAGGATTATAGCTGAATAATTTATCATGTAAAATCAGACAATATACTGATGTATCCTTTTTTGTATTATTATTTGTCTCGAATTCAACTCTCAAAATAACAGTGTCGGTTTGAAGTGTTTCTTTCTGATGAGAACAATCAATGTGTGTGATTGGACACTTATTTTTAAAGTTTTGAGGGTTGAAAATTGTTTCGTTTGGTATATCATAGTAGGAATTTTTAAAGTTTGCAAACATTTCATAGAGAGCTGAAAACTTGTGATCATTGAAATTCAAATACAAATCATGATATGGATATCTTTCAGAATTCAAAAATACTCTAATATTTGTGGGATTTATATTATCGAATTGACTAGCATCTTTCATGATGTGTCCTTTTTTTGAAAACCAATTATTATATGGTGCTTCAAGTTAACTACTTGTTTTAAAAGGTTAAGTATGACGAGTCGCTCCAGGTAGCGAGGAATATTCAAAAATTTCCCAACTACGAAATCCAAGTAACAGATCTTTGTTAGTTTGAAGAATTTGTGTTAAAGCTAGTTGTTGTGTAATACCAACTTGAATATGAGGTTCTTTCCAATAGATCTTGTCAAATGTGACTTTTGGATTTTCCGCTTCGGGTGATGGATTTTGCGCATCTTCAACATATAAGACTGCATCAACATCATCGCTGGATCTGATCAAAACCAGTTCTTGTTTCATATTCAAGATTATTTTTTTAAAGCCTTCAAAAAATCTCATCAACATTTTCAAAGGTATAGATACATCAAATTTTCCTTTATCATCAACTAAAATGTTTTCCTTTTCATCTCTATTTGGAAACCATCCAGCATTTTGCAGTTTCAAGCTTTCATTTGTATTATACGAAAGATAACCCTTCAAGGTTGAAGCTAAACTAATATTTCTTACAGACTCTATAGTAACTCCATCAGACTCCATAGACCATTACTATATGATCCAATCCAATCCAATGTCGCAATCAACACAAATTGCATCTACTTTACATATGTTAACAACTTCATCCGATTCATCTGTCAAGGATAATTATAATAGTCTAAAATTAGCTATGACCACTACACAATCACAACTAGAGCAAGCTCAACCACTACAACAACTTATTTCTAAAATAAATGAACCTTTAAACATAAAGGAAGAATTCAAAGAAGAAGGAGAAGAACCTGAAACTTCTATGTTTCACACAACACCATTAAAACCTTAACCAAGTTTTCAAGATTATTCTATGAGACATCAACACCTACAAGACCCACAAGAACTGGTAGAACTCCTATTC
Source organism: Orchestes rusci (assembly GCA_958502075.1). NCBI lineage: Eukaryota > Metazoa > Arthropoda > Insecta > Coleoptera > Curculionidae > Orchestes > Orchestes rusci. Next base: position 48,068,428 of record OY293303.1, on the reverse strand, counting down.
TACCGATGGAAATACCATCATTTTTTGATACAAGCCTTGCATCTGTTAGTCAGTTACCATCTGTACAAGAACCTAGTCAGTTACCTAATACTCTACAAGAACGTAGTTAGTTACCAACTATTCTAGAAACTAGTGTTATAGCTCAAACCAACCCCTTCAAAAGCTAGGAAAATCAAAATCTTTCAGATATATTGGAACAGTTAAGATTCAAAATTTAATCGACACGCAACCATATAAAATATGGTTACAAAGTTTTGATCCACTACCAAGAGATTATATCGATGCTAGTGTGAAGGATACTGAATTTAATTTTGATTATCATTATGGAATAGTACATAGATTTCATTAGAGATGTTTTGTCAAAAAATAATTATCCCGTAAATTTTATTAAAAAGTGTTTTGACAGTTTTCAACAACCTAGACAAGGAGATCAGAATATACCTATAACTGATTTAATCATTTCATACATACCTGGAATTTCTCATAAACTAAAACGTTTAGGTCAAACGGACCATTTTCAAAACTAATAACACACTTCGCTCTAATTTAACAAATACTAGACCTGATAATAATAATGAGTCCACTAAATATGTAATTTATAAAATTCCTTGTGAATGTAATAAATTTTATATTGGAGAGACCTCACGACCCTTAAAAAAGTGAATTGATGAACATAAATCATACATAAAAAAAAGGGAATTTGTCAACACGCATTTGATAATAATCATAGAATAAATTGGGATAATTCAAAAATCTTAACAAAAGAACCATGTTCTAAAAAACGTAAACTTGAAGAAAGTGCATATATAATGTTAAATTCCAACGAATGTGTAGCAACTTGCTCTGTAAATCTAAGTAATACATGGTTACCTTTATTAAGAAATTGAACTTAGGCTAAAAAAATGAATTATAAATACTGAACATATATAAAGTTAAACAATCAACACCAAACACTTCAATGTCAGTAAAAGTGACATTTTGTGCCAAAAACACAAAAAAACACAATTTTTACTGCGAAATCCTAAAAAAACGTAGAATAATTTTCAAATTTGAATTAATTATTTTTTTTTAGGTTCCACTTACGACGGAAGCAGATTCGCTTCTGAAACGTTTGATATTGTTAGGTTTCATTGTTTACTAATAGATTTTTTTTCAGGTAATATAGAAGATCCGGTATTTTAACACTAGTTTGATTGTTTTTTTTTGATGGGGTGTGGCGAAATACCCAAAAAATCAGGTGAATCATGGATATTTTAGCTAATACCAATGCATAACTAGACAAATATCAACTCATAGTTGCTGAGACTTGTTATTGATCAGAAAACCACATTCAACCTCAATTTAGAACTGTTGATAAGAGGAGTGTGACTTAAAAATCACATCCTGTTTACTGCTGATAAGAAAACCGCATTCAGGCTAAATTTAGAACTGCTGATAAGAGTATGACGTGGAAATCACATCCTGTTTACTGCTGATAAGAAAACCGCATTCAACCTAAATTTAGAACTGTTGATAAGAGTGTGACGTGAAAACCACATCCTGTTTACTGTTGATAAGAAAACCACATTCAACTTAAATTTGGAACTGTTGATAAGACTGTGTTTGGTGTGATAGTAAACCCACATCTGGTTTAAAAATAGAACTGTTGCGGTTGGTGTGAAAACCACAACCCTGTGGTGAACGATGATGATAACACTTACCCACAATACTCGAGTTCTTCAAAGCTTGAATCATAAACTTTTTTTGTTCATAGAATGTAATGTCATTCCTTAGCTGTTCCAATCGTCTACAGAATTCCTCAATTTTTTCTGCATCTGTTTTGTCCATCGTCTCGCATTGATTCTTGGTAATGTAGTACTTTATATCAAACTATGAATCAAAATACAGCGATCTACGAGAGAGTTCATTATCATGCAATAATAAGCCATGTGACTTGTCTGTTACATGCTCATTACCTATCAATTTAACTGCTACATATGGAGAAGCTGCTGACGTCTGCGATCTGTCTCTGGATACATCAGACTTGCATATTTTCCTGCAGACCATGTAGCGTCTATATCTGGAGGCAGTGGCGGCTGGTGTATATGTGCTGAGGAGCTGCAGCACACAGTAAAATCACAAGAAAATAAAAGTAAACTTTTAAAAATTTATTTCATGAACTTCTGCAAAAAAATTCTTCTTGAAAATAACCAGAGAAATCTGAAAATAACAGAAACATGATGCGCTCTTAATATTCCGCGCAATAGCCCACACCGCACGGCACGAGATTAGTTCGGACGCATTCGGCAGTGTGTGCGATATGAATTTTAGCTCACCACAACCCCAATATCTATGTATGAAATACTGCAAGTTTTTTGTGTTTTCAGCTATTCGGCCGGTTTTTGGATGTTTTCAACGCGGCTAATTCAATCTGCATTGGAGCTGCTCAGACTATAGCACATCGTTGTATTTGGTTGATGTTTTATTTTTAAACGAGTTTGTGCTTGTGTAAACGTTCAGTCGCAGTATTTTTTCGACGGTAATTTTGTGAAAAATGAATCAAGTATCCTATTTACTGGAAAATCCTGTAATATTGATTTGTGTTCGTTATATTATCCAGTTATTTCATTTAGATAGAGATGGATTTTATTTATATATTCACATAGACATAATATTAAACCGAACATACATACCTCAGCAGAGAAAAACTGAATTGGAAAAAGCAAATATTGGAGAAAAGGGTCCTCTATTTTTAGAAATAGCAGGTAATATTTTCGCGCTGCTGAGGGTATGAACGTTTCAAGAGTTTTAGTTTAGTCTTTGGCTATGTCGAGATAACATCGTTGATTGATCAGATTACTTTTACGTTTTGTGAATAAAGTTTGTAGTTTTGCAGAGATTTGTCTTCTGAGTCTTACAAAGCAGCGGAGGGATATTAAAAACCGTGTCGACCTGGTGTTTTCGCAAAAATGAGGAAAACAAAGCCGGATACAGAGTCCCATAAATCCCAGTTGATAATATGGGTACGAGTGCTGAGAGCCGAAATTCCTGTTCAAAAGTGCTGCTGAAAAGACAGTTGGATGAATTCTGGTATTTGACGCTTTAAATAACGATATTTTTGTCGACGACATGGGTGGCAAAAGTGATCACTGATTACTTATTTATGGTGACGAATAATACACATGATAAGGATGATGGCAAGATGGCTCAGGCTCAGGAGACTTGCTCGGCAGTCAGCATAAAGTTACAATGGTGGAGTACCACCAACAAACTAAACACGAAATCTCCTAGGACGAAATGAGACGAGGAATGTTGGAACATTTTTGTAAGTTCGTTCCATATATTAAATGGTTGAAAGATGTTCCAAATTACGAATGAAGTGCAGGTAAAAGCTCGTGTGACTTCTGTTTCAGAAAATTAATGAAATAATATGTTTTGAAATCAACGATTCCTGACAAATTTCTAGTCGAGTACTGTAAATTGAAATAAATTGACAACGAAAACATTGTGAGAATCGAACGATATTTTAAACGCAAAATGCAGATAAACTTTACGAATAACAAAGTATAGGTACCTATAAGAAACAGGTACCGTGGAAATGTTCATTGTTGAGTAATATTTATGACAGGAATTCAGTTAAGACAAATTTTCATTTAACGGTCCCATTTTTTGATGGTTCAGAAAAGTGACCTTTTTAATTTCAGACCTTAATAGTTTGTTTGATTTTTGACTCTAAATAAATGAACAGTTGATCAATCGTTCAGGTTGTTGATGTGAACATGGCTGTAGTCTGTCATGGGTCACGGAACTGTTGAAATGAGCAGTTGATCAAATAGCTATTGGGGTTGACGTTATGAACATGGATGGGACACGGAACTGTTGATTAACAGTTGAGATGATAATGGGCATGTGAGATGATAATGGGCATGTGAGATGATAATGGCAAAAGACTGTAATGGTTTATTCAAAATGGCTGTAGTCTGTCATCTGGTATGAGAAATGCTCAATGTTATTGAAACAAAAGTTGAAAACGCGATCATTGTTTATTTTCGAGCTTATGGTTATTTATAGTGATGATCATGATGGTCACTGAATTTGACAAAGTGTCGATATTGAATTTGAGAAAATTTTCATATACCTATACCTAGGTTGATTGATTATTAATTATTACAGAATCAGATACACCGTAGAAAAAAAAATAAAAGCATATTACCGTCACGATCAAGAAATGAAGCTTTTTACCAATTTATCACCATTGAGGGGCAGGTAGACTTGTTTGGGAGTGGAATGGATTTTTCTGAGTAGGAACCAACTATGGATGAAAATACCATTGAGAACACAGTTTTCGTAATACCAGACGGGCTCTTCGAATTTCTAAGAAAGCAGTTTAGACTCACAGAGTGTGTGTTGCACGGCGCGTAGAATAAAAGAAGACTCTAAAATACGCGATGCAATAGAAGTTTGTGATATTCTATCCACCCAAGCAAAAGAGAGGTTCGAAAATACGGATTACGTCGATATTGCAGAATTATTAAATTGTATTAATTTTGAAGTTTTCGAAAAACATTTTCCGGAGTCCAAACTTACTTTGGCTGTCAAGCGTTACCCCTCCCTCAACAAGAATAAGCTCAAAGCGGAACTGATGGTGTTATATGAAAGGCCAGATTTTCGAAATTTTTCCCATCTTCTATCACTTTTGATTTTTTTTTATGATAATGACCTGGAGGATTCATTCAATGAAGTAATGACGTTAGTTTTAATCATTGTCATAACACCAATATCCACTACAGAAGCAGAGCGTTGTTTTTCCACGTTGAAGCATATCAAAACCTTTTCACGGAACACGATGACACAAGAAAGACTGAATGCTTTAACAATGCTTTCGGTTGAAAAGGAGCTTATTCAGTCTAATGATAGTTTTAACGCAAAAGTTATTGAAACATTTGTTGGTAAAAAAAATAGGCGTATGGAATTTGTTTTTAAAAAATAATATTTTGTTCGGTTCTCTTAGTTCACAATGTTATGGAATATTAAGTTTAGTTTTGTTGATGATATGTAAATAGTAAAAACTTGTATTAATAAAAAGTTTGAGTTGATTAGGTTCCAGTCTTTTTTTTTCAATGAATAATGCTGTACAAGTGGGGGCTCTAGGGGGAATAACTATGAACGAATATTACCAGCAAAATATAACCACTAATAATGATAATTTTAACAATGTGGACTACTTTTAATAAAATGGCGAATGCACCTCATACAGATTTCGCGCCAGCGGCGCACTTTTATGGTTTTGCTTTCTTCTCACTTTTATTATTTCTCCTCTTCTGCAGCACACATCCACATATTAGCACGAGCCGCCACTGTCTGGAGGGCTATTTAGAAGATGTGATAAAAGTTTGTTCCTATTTTGAAATAAAAACAGTTGACCAAGAGAGCGTTTTACTTATGTGTTCAACCAAGGACCCCCACTCTCCACTTCCCACTCCCCACTTCCCACTCTCCACTCACAAGACCCCCACTCAAGATGTTACGTTTAGAATGTGTATGGATTTATCTAAACAAATTATACATACTTACCCTTAATTTAGAGGATTATTTTGTAAATAGATTATTCAATTTTGGCATTGGTTTTAATTGTCGTGGTTCATTTATTTTATTGGGTTAGGTTGGTTTAAAATCTAAACAATCGTGAAGTTGGCGGCAATCTAGTTCCTGCCTCAGGTCATTGTTGCCAAATTGTCGGTCGATGATCCCTAGAAAGCAATTGGTACTAGTTTTGGGTTTGTCATTTTTTTATGTGGTTTAAAACCACATTGTTACGAGACACTTTTGGGTTATGGTCTAACCGAGTGGTACCTATCCAGATTCAAGCACGTTTTGCTGATTAAATCATTGTCTCCCGTACATTTTCCATCCCTGGTGAAATTGGAGTTATATTCACCATAGGCGATTTGCCGATTCTGTTTGGAAATTGTGCATTTTGGAGAAATCGTGACACTAGCACGCGGATAGCTGCTAAACTTAGAGGCCATCCTCCATCCCTGGTGAGTCTTACTATTGTATTTTACCCCGTAGGCTTCATGCTAACCTAACCCTGTATTTTGCTCTAGGCCTCATCATCCACATCCTTATCATCATCTCATCATCTCTTTTCTCTGTAGATCTTCTTAAGATCAATCTTTAGACACCAAACTACCCCTTTTTCCTGAAGAAAATAGACAAGATCAGAATACTTTTTAATCGGTACTGGTATCAAACCTGGCACCACAGGCTGTATGGCTGTAGTAGTTATTTGAGGATGGTTTGGATCAACCCTAGTCTAAACCAGCCCCTGAATTCTTGAAGGCCCACATAACACCCAGGCCTCGAGTACCAAGACACTGCCAACATCACTGACCCAACCAATTACAGACCCCTGAGACTGGTGAGTCTGTATCGAGCCAAACCTTATTTAAATCAACATATTTAACTACTGTTTTATTACCTACTTACTATTACTTACTTGATATAATATTATTTCGATAAACTCACGCACCAACCCTCAATATTCATATTGCAAAATAGCAACACTTTCGGCGTACTTTCGTTCATGTAAACCCCGTATGTACATACCCGGTATAACGAGTAATTACGTCGCGTGAATTTAGCCTGAACTAGGCATTTGTAGTAACTTAACTATAAAATTTATAATAACGTTCATATTGATTATTTCTTTGTCGACAATAAAAATGCAACACATTGTTGTGGACTAGACCTCAATTTATTGCTTATCTTATTCAAAACATCAATGTCAACACATCGACTAAACCTCGAGCGAAACTTATAGCCGACAGGTGCATTCAGGGAATTAATTGTGGAATTTGGCACGTACTGGTTCCTTGGGTTATTTTAATTTCCCGCTTTCTGGTTGTCGGTTTAAGGGTTGTTAAAGCGGGTGGCGCTGATAATAGTAAACCATTTTTGAGCGTGATTTGACCCACCCACTCTTCGACTGAAGCTGGCACTCCGACAACATTAAGACCATTTTTTTTTTTATTAATTACACCAGGAATCCCGAACTGCTGCTCTTTATCTGAAACCTTTTGCCACTCTCTCAAAACTTTTTCGTAATAAAGACACCCACTAAAGACCCCCACCCCCACTGAAGACCCCTACTCAAGACACACACCAGCCAAAAAAGTCTTGAAGATCTTCTGCTTGATTTAGTCGACGACAATGGATCAGAATCAGAATCAGAATAAGCTTTATTATCAATAAACCAATGGTTTAACAGACAAAGCACAGTATAACAGTCTAAAATGAAATCACAAAAAACAAAATTTGGAAAAAACAAAAAAAAACTAAAAGTACAATAACTAGGAAGAAAAAATAAATAAATAAAATTTAATCGAAAACCATATATCATATTTAAAAAAAAACAATGATCACAATAAAGATACTACATCAAACGAGAAAATAAATTTGACTAGTCATAAAGTTTATCTCTATAAAATTCATGCAACGTATAAAAAGCTTTATTCAATAAAATATCACGAACAGAGGTCTCAAACTTAGGAAAACTAGATGGAAGATTGCACACTTTTTGGTAGGTGGTTGAAGATTTTAATTGGCTCGTATATCACAGAAATACCTATTTTTCCAATTGACACAGATACATTCAATAAAGAAAATAAAAAAATGTCTTCCATATGCATCCAATATTTTACACCAAAAAAGGGAGTTTCGTCAAAAATGTTTGATATTTTCGAGGAACCTTCAGAAACAGCAGAAGCTATTGCAAACTCGATTTTAAAAACGCTGGAAAAATTTCAACTATATATGTCGTCTGTTGCTTCAACTGCTAATAACACAAATTCGAATTTTGGAAGAAATCAATCGTGTTACAAGATTCTACAAGACAAATCAATAAGATTGGTGAAAAATAGTTGTTTGACACAAATCGTCAATAACACTTTCAAATATTCTCTTCAGAAACTCACAAACCACATCGAAGCCATTGTTCTCAAAATCTACAGTCATTTTAGTTCAAGTTTTAAGAGAAGAGAAAACTTGAAAGAATTTGTTAAGTTTGCTGAGTTGGAATGGCAAGAACTTCTTAAGCATGTTCCTACCAGGTGACTTTCTCTGGGACCAACTATAGACCGAATTATTAAATTTTATCCTGCTATATTGTCCGTTTTATATCGTTGGGAGAAAATTGTCCAGTTTCAATCTATAAGAAATTTAAGAGGCGCAGGATGAAAATAGTGCTGAAGAAAATTCGTATAAAAACCTGCATTTCATCTTAATTTTAGTTCCAACATAATATATGAAGTGTTTCAGAAGGTATCATAGGTATTGCAAAATGAAACAACCACAAGCACTGAACTGTTTCAAGTGACGTCAAGAAAATTGTTTGGCTTTTATGTTAACCAAAACATCAAAACATTGGACAAATATCAGGAGTACATTATCTTGAATGATTTTCTCAAATTTCTTAATAATTCTGCGACGAAACATGTGTTCAGCGGTGTTGGTGAATGCGCCAGGACCACATTGTGTAGAATCGATTTGTACCTTCTGGTACATTCTAGCGAAACCAGAGTGCGGAGCAGATTTCTACTATATTCTACAGAGCTCTATACAATGCGGCGGTATTCGGGCAGTTTCAGCGAGAAGGGTATATAATGATGTCCGCCATTTGAAGTGGAATAGTTATCGATTAGCCGCGAAATATAAATCGTTAAAACATAAATACGCGGCGATTGCAATATAAATTGTTTGTAAATAGTGAGTGCTGTACATAGTGACTTGAAATAAATAGATTAAGACTGAACAGTGTTTTCTATAGCGAAACTTGCTACAATGGTGTGAAAAGTGGGATTTATTGTGTGCTATAGAAACGGACATGAATATTTGCTGTAATGGCTGCGAAACTAGTGTTTTCATCCGGATTGAAGGTCGCCGAGTTGGGAATTGTAGGAGCGTGACCTGGATAGTAGCGGTAAAAAAACTGATCTACAAACAAAGCTTCGTGGAAGGAAGAAGGCATGGATCCTGATACGTTCCTATTTGAAATTCCCGATCCCAACGCAGTAGTTGAGAAGTTGTCGAAAAATTTGAAAGATGAGCTGAAGGATCAACTTCACGAAAATTCTAGAAAGATGGAAGAAAACTAGAAAATTGTAGGACAAATTTGGAGCCATGGAAGAGAAGTTCGAAGAATCCTCCAGAGCTATGGAAGAAAAGCTGGAAGAATCTTCTAGATCTATGGAAGAGAACTCGAGGAAATTGGAGAAGTTGAAAGAATCTTCTAGAGCTTTGGAAGAAAAGTTCAAAGAATCCTAAAGAGCTATGAAAGGGAGATTGGAAGAGAAGCTCAAAGAAACTTGTAGAGCTATGAAGGATCAGGTTGCAGAAGAGATCGGGAAACAGCTAGAAGATACAGCGAAGACTCTAGAAAAAGAAATAGAGCAAATGAATAGGCAAGTAACAGTGATCATGAAGCAACCAGACGTCCCATTCGAGAGCAAAGGTGCTGGAATGGAGTCTGATACCGTGCGAGTCCACATGAAATCCCCTCAGTTTGATGGAGAGCTGTCCTGGAGAAATTACCATCGCCAGCTCGAGGCAGCAGCAAGGGCAATGGATGGACTGCAACCGAAAAAGCTCTGGCACTAATACTGGCGCTTCGTGGGGAGGCAACAGAGATACTGTAGACGCTCAACACCCAGGAACAGGAGGACTACGATGTGCTCGTCAAGCATCTGGAGCTGCGGTATGGTCAAACTCATTTGGAGCATGTCTACCATTTCCAGTTGAAGAACCGCATCCAAAAGTTCAACGAAACCATGCAGGAGCAGGATCCCACACAGAAGGAGATCGTCGAAGCTACTGTGAGTCAAGTTGCTCGTTGGATTGAGAGACTTCAAGAGTTAAACTTTGACACGGAACATCGAGCTGAATCCAGCCACAACAACGCTGATGCTCTGTCCAGGAGACCTTGTCCAGAACAATGTAAGCACTGTCAAAAAGCTGAGGAAAAGGAGGCGAGCACTTGCAGGACGACTGTGGTGGATGATTCCTGGTAGACCAGGTCACTTCGACAGGACCAGAAAAAGGATTCTTCAGCTCTGAAGCTGATCATCAGATGGAAACAGGCAGGTCAACGACCAACCTGGCAAGATGTCGCGCGATTCTCCTCCAACGTGAAGTCCTACTGGGCTCAGTGGAACTCCATGGTTCTCGACGATGGCGTCCTGAAGAGAGTGGTGAAGAATCTGAATGGCACAGAAGATCGGAAGCAGATAGTGGTTCCCCAAAGCCGACAGAGAGAAGTGATGAGGGAAGTCCACGATGGCGTCACGGATGGGCATCTAGGAGTGACGAAAACGCTGGGAAAACTGCGAGAGCGGTTCTACTGGGTCAACTGTCAAGCCGATGTTGAGGAATGATGCAGAAAATTTGCCGTATGTGCGGCAAGTAACGGACCCTAGAAACGGCCAAAAGCTCCTATGCGTCATTACAACGTGGGAAGTTCCATTGAAAGGATCGCAATCGACGTGGCTGGACCGTTCCCTATCGGACATAGATGATAAATACTTCTTGGTCGCCATGGATTACTTCAGCAAGTGGGCCGAAGCGTATGCCTTGCCAAACCAGAAGGCGGCTACCGTTGCCGATGTCTTGATAAGGGAATAGTTTTGCCGTTTTGGTGTCCCGTTGGAGCTGCATTCAGACCAGGGCAGGGACTTCGAATCAACGCTATTCCAGAACGTTTTCGATGTCTTGAAGATCAAAAAGACAAGGACAACGGCGTTGCACCCACAATCGGATAGCATGGTGTAGCGAATGAACCGAACCATCAATCGACACTTGGCCAAAGTTGTTTCTGACCATCAAAGAGACTGGAATCAAAATCTCCACCTGTTCCTCATGGCGTACAGGTCAGCAGTTCATGAATCGACGGGCGAAACACCTGCCAAGATCATCATGGGTCGTGAACTCCGGCTGCCCTGCGACTTGAAGTTTGGCTGTCCACCTGGTGAAGATGTGGCTGGGGAAGACTAGGCAAGTGAACTTCGTCGAAAGATGGACGATATCCATCAACGAGTCCGACTAAACATCCAATGTGCAGCGACATGATGAAGGAGGCATACGACGTGAAGGCCGAAGAAGGAGAGTTCCAGGTTGGGAATTTGGTTTGGCTTCACAACCCACAGAGGCAACGTGGATTCTCCCCAAAACTGCAAAGTTCTTGGGAGGGACCGTATAAAGAAACCACCACGAGAGAAGCCGAGGGTTGTTCATCCTAACCGTTTGGCCCCGTATGCTGGAGACCATCAGGAAGCTGACGTGAGGCAGATCAAGTCACCCGAGGTGGACATATCCTTATATTCCAAGGGCCAGAAAGTCCTGAATGGCGTCGTTCGAGAACAGCAGCTGGATTTGTTCAACGGACCGGCGGAGTACGCGTTAGCTCACTCGGTCACTAAAGATACTGGACTACTTGCTGCTGCATTCAAGGGAAAATTCGGGCAAATGGACCATTTGCGACGACAAAGGCCAGAGGTTGGGAAGACGCTTCAAGCCACGGCAGGGACACGATACCTGTTTAACCTGGAGACAAAAAAGCTTCCACAACATCGGACCAGCTATAGTGATGTTTGGCGAGCACTTTATCAGCTGAGTAGCTTAATGCTGTCACAGGACCTGACCCATCTGGCAATTCCGAAGATGACGAACGACCAACTGGACTGAAGAGTGGTAAGGGACATGCTGGAGGTGATCTTCAAAGAAAGCGGTATTGGTGTGCTGCTATCCTTCCCGGACGACGAACCAGAGGACAGTGGACTGCTACTTCAAAGGACGTCAGGCTGCCGGTTTGGAGTCAGTTGCCGATACCGACATGAAGGCAATTCGGGACGAAATTCCTTGAGATGGGGGCAATGTGACGAAACATGTGTTCAGCGTTGTTGGTGAATGCGCCAGGACCACATTGTGTAGAATCGATTTGTACCTTCTGGTACATTCTTGCGAAACCAGAGGGCGGAGCAGATTTCTACTATTTTCTACAGAGTTCTATACAATGCGGCGGTAATCGGGCAGTTTAAGCGAGAAGGGTATGTAATGATGTCCGCCATTTGGAGTGGAATAGTTATCTATTAGCCGCGAAATATAAATCGTTAAAACATAGATACGCTGCAATTGCAATATAAATTGTTTGTAAATAGTGAGTGCTGTACATAGTGACTTGAAATAAATAATTTAAAACTGATCAGTGTTTTCTATAGAGAAACTTGCTACAATTCTATGGATTACCTAAATAACAGGTTTGACTTCTCGGATGTAAACATTTCCGCCGCTATACAAGCTCTATCTTTAAGAAAACCATTTGATTTTGATAGTTTCATTAAAATTGTGGAAGTTTTGGACTTGAATATGGATTTAGATTTTCTTTTAACTCTCTTCTTTTTTCTTACACAGTCTGCATCTCTTTTTCAAATTTTTCAATGTTTTTGCTATAATACCGCTTTCATTGATAGGGCGAATCACATCCAGTATTGGTGTCTTCATCTTTCCGACACCATCCTGCCACCATAAACCTCATTTTTTTTTAATATCCCCACAAAAATCTGAGGCTTTGAGGTCAGGGCTATTTAGAGGTAATTCTATTGTTTCCCTTTCTCCTATCCATTTCCCATCCACCCTGAGTGGTTTTGAATATATTTTTGAGCCAAAGAAAGCAAGGGAAACACAAACACACGCGTATGCATAGTCGATCCCCAGCGACCCGTCAGCAATCCACCAGCAACTCGTCGAACTTTGTAGTGCAAAGGTGCGTATTTATGCCATATAGTCGCTACTTGACCTGTTTTTATTCTCGATTACGTATTAGTGAAACTAAAAGACGTACTCATCAACCTCCGGCGAATCGCTGGTGATACTTTACAAATGCGAAATGAACAACACTGATTCAAAGTTTCTGCCCTGGTCCGAATGCAGCTCCATTGAAACATCAAAACGGTAGATCCATTCCTTGACTAGTACATCAGCTACAGTTCCTGCATTTTGATTCAGCAAGGCATACGCTACGGCTCACGTGCTGAAGAAGTCCATCACGACCAGGATGTATTTGTTTTCTTTGCTCAACTCGGGAAATGTTCCAGCCACATCTATGGCGATTCTCTCGAACGGGCTTTCAAAATTGTACTTGCGCATAGGAGCTTTTGGGCATTTCTGTGATCCATCACTTGCAGCACATACGGCGCACTTTCTGCACCAGTTCCGGCAATCGGCCTGGCAGTTGACCCAGTAAACTTTTCCCGCAATACCTCCGCCTGTCTGCTCCGAGAAATCACTTTCTTCACTTCAGGTAATGGATAGTCAAGGATGGGCGCGCTGACAAGTGCCCTTTTAAACGTGACAAGAGCTTTCTGGCATTCTTCATCCCAGTGTAAACGCTTTTGTGCCTTCGTAAGCCTATGAAGAGGTCAGGCGATGTTAGCAAACTCTTGGACATACCACCGGTACTACGTGCACAAACCCAGAAAACTTTGTAATTCGTGAAGGTTCTTTGGAACTGGCCATTCCTCAACTGCCTTCACCTTTTTCAGGTCGACAGCTACTTCTTCCGCCGACACGATATGAACTTCACTCCGGAACAGCTCGAACTAACCCAAACAAGCTCCTCCATCTCTACCGTGAATTCAGGATTGGTCACCTCAATCTCGCACACTTGTCGCACCAAGGAGTAGATTGACGAGTAGAGACCCAAAACAGTTCTTTTCGCAAGGCTCACTGAATAATAGTTCACGTTCATCACTTTGACAGGCACAGTCCTCTTCACTTGTACCAGGCTCTTTCCACAAGCAATACCTCGTCCTATTTCGAAGTCGTGCAATTTTGGCTCAAACATAACGGTACTTTCTTTCTTCACTTTTTCTTTCAAGCAACCCCATAGAATCATCTCGCTCCCTTCTGGAATCGAAGCAACCCCAACCAGCAATGCACGCACTGTCCCCTCCTGCTCTCCATGTAGAATCATCTCCTCGTTGTTGACTTCCAATGTTCCATTCTTGAAATCCAATTGGAAGCCTTGAGAATGCATGATGTCCATTTTGATGATAATCTCTTCATCGATGTCAGCAACCAGCATTGGATGTTCGAGGCTGTTGTTCAAAGAGTCACTGCCACTTTCGGGCCAAATGATCGTTTTCGTCGCACCTGTATCCAGTAGCATGGTGCGTTGTTCTCCATTGATCCAGTCATCTACAAACACGCTTTTCTTATTGGGTCCCAAAGAAGCGACTGTGGCGGTTTTCTTCGAGGCATACTGGTTACAGGTCGACAAGTGCCCTTTTGCATCGACCCTCCCTAGTTTTTCGACGTCAAAAAAAATGCTTTTCTCTCCTTTTTGCATCAGCCACGAACGTGGCCAAGCTCTCCACAATTCAAGCATCGCAGCTCCTTCCGCTTGGATAACTCCACTTCCTTGATGACCCTCCTCAGAATTGCTTCAAAGGATACTTTCTCCACAAGAACTTGTTCCTCCAACCGTCTCACGCGCGCTGGGACCTCAACAGACTCCTCCGCTGCTTCAGAGTCCAGAAATTTTGCCAGCGCATTCACCAGTTTTTCGGGGCGTTGAAGTATCAGGGACTGTCGAATCTTCTCTTCGCGAAGTCCATCCAAAAAGGCCTGAACTGCAAACATTTCCATGACGTTTTCTGGCGTGGTTGGATAGAACAGTCGTGCAAGGCGAGCAACATCCGCTTCAAACTCCTGTTGGTCTTCTGAGTGCGATTTTTCAACAGGGAGTGGTAGACATGCTCCAAGTGTGTTTGCCCATATCGCAGTCACCTGGAACTGCGATATGAGCAAACACACTTTACTAGTACATCGTAGTCCTTCTGCTCCTGGGTGCTCAGCGTCTGCAGGATTTCTGTTGCTTCCACACGAAGTACCAGAGTCAATGCCAGGGCTTTCTCAGTTTCCGTCTATCCATTTGCTCCTGCTGCTGCCCCGAACTGGCGGTGGTAATTATTCCATGACAGCTTGCCATCAAACTGAGGGGCTTTCATGTGGTCTCTGATGGTATCAGCCTCCATTATAGCACTTGTCTTTTGGCTTCTGATAGTTACCTCCGGTTGTTTTATAATTTCCACGACTTGCCTTCTTACTTCGTCGATTTCGTCTTCCAGAGCTTTTGCAGTCTCTCCAAGCTCTTTCTCCAGGTTCCCGATTTCTTCTGCTACATGATCCTTCAAACAGTTGTAGTGGTCCGCCAGCTTTTCCATGATTTTCTCATTCATAGGTCTAGAAACTTTCAAGCTTCTCTCCCACAGCTCTAGAAGATTTCCAAAATGTTTCTTTCATAGCTCTAGAAGATTCTTCGAGCTTCTCTTTCATGGCTCTAGAAGATTCTTCGAACTTGTTCTCCAATTTTCTCGAGTTTGTTTCCAATTGATCTTTCAGCTCATGTTTCAAGAATTGTCTAGAAATAATCGATAGAAGCTTTTAGTATGACAGAGAAGCTCGAAAGTTCGATGAAAGCCCACCCGACTTTGTTCCAAGATGGACAAGATCCACTGGACGTATTTCGTCACAGTATGTTATTTTCATAGTTTAAATTGTTACTTTTTCTATTATGATTTTTTATTTAAACTTTCCACCTAATTGTAGGGTCTGACGTTCAATTTCGTAGCCAACTTTAAAATTTTTGACCATTTTCTATACGACAGCTACAATACGTGTCATTAGTAATTTGGGTTTTTTCAAAACGCCAGATTTCTTTGAAAAATAACAGGAGCAAAACATGTTTTAGTACTAAATGCCCCATAAAATGAGACAATAATTTTTCAAGTACACCAACAGGTTAAGTAGTTTTGTCTTATTTTAAGGGTGCATCAACCCGTTGGAAGGTCGCGATTGAACTCCAGTCACTATCGATTAATGCTCCTGGTACACTTACAACGTGCACCAAATTTGGTATTTTTAAGTTGGGGTATAATTGAGATATTGATTTTTTTCGAAATTTGAAACCTCACTTGTGTAGCTACCCATTTTTTTTGTGAAAATTTTGTGTGCTGTCTGATCATTCTTTTATACCTTGATAATCATTTTGACAGTGATCAAAGTGATATTTGAAAGCTAAATTTCTTTTGATGGTATTTTGAGTGCAAAAGATGGACAATTATTCTACTAATGTGTATTGTAACGATGAGCCAGGTACCAATTTTACTGATTATGGTGAGTGATCTCACAGAGTTACCTTACTCAATTCAATATTACGCGTTTCAACTAATTAAGAGAAATCCCATTGTGTTTTCCATTCTGCAGCCACTTCTGGCGGTGGAGATTGAGGAATGACTCACCAGCGGTCTAAAGAGTTTGATTCTTGAGCTATCAAGAATTGGGTTGAAACGATCTGCCGCCGCTCCTTTTTCTGAGTCATGGAGATTGAGGTATGACTCACCATCAGTAAATAGTCTAAAGAGTTTGACACTTGTCAAATGATCTGCTACAGCTCACTGTTTCCAGTGTGGTGGTATGAAATATAATCATACTTGTGGTATGGGAGTTTGGTTCTTGTGAATGAAGTGATCTCGAGTTACGAGTAGTTGAATATCATTCATGAGGCTATATCGACCTGCCACGGCTCTGTTGAGGCGATTGCGTTAGAGAATTAACATATAACGCGTAGGATCTGGGCATTGGCTTGGCATATTTAGCTGTAAGATGCTATTAAAAATTGATTAAAAAAGAAAGCTGTTTGTGCCAAGTTATATGGTGGTGGTCAACCATTGATCCAATATAATAATATAATGGAATGTCTGTATTTTACTTGCATTGTATTCGGAGGTTGATTATCGCATGTATGCTCTCTTGCGATTTGGTACTTGTTGTACAGTAGTATAGATTTTGCGAGTAGTATAGAAATTGTTTTTTTTTTCTTATTTTTATTTTAGTTGAACCCATATTGAAAATATCTTAAACTTGTTAAATATCACAATGTATTTTAAAATTATTAAGGAAGGTGACTCAGCCTAATTTTTATTCCAAGTGCGTTTGCTCTGGCCAATAATGAAGCTGAGCTCGGTGAACCAGTCAAATATTTATTTGTTATTAAACAAATAAATCCTGACAATTGTTGGAAGTGAATTTTGGTCCACAATTTATCAGAAGTGGGATAGTAATAAAATCCCCAATCGCTCATTTTGAGAGATAAAATCTCGACATTATCAGCTTCACTATTGCTAGAAGGGTTAAATGGTTTGTTTTCTTTACTTCATTCATAATTACGACCAAGCTAGTTTTCTTCACAATTTGCACTGCAGCCTAGTGGCTTATTGTGCTGACCTTTTCTTGCCAGCCTAAAGCAGTTCAGTTCCTCTGATCAGTTCCAGCAATCTTCTCATGGAAGAGTGATGTATTGCACCGGAAATGTCGTATTTTCTGCGAGTCAGAGCTTCACAGAGAAAGACGAAACTGCCCCATTCAGTCCTCTTAACAACGCTGCAAGTTGTGAGTCTGTCATAAGCACCATATCCCCTACATAAGTCTTTTAGTTTTGAGTAATCCGTCAGCAACCTCACCATTTACGATGACTTGCCGATTGTTTTCTTGGAGTCTCTTCATTTCCGTACGCTCTTCGATCGGTCATGTTTTTAGAGTGTTTTGAACTTTTAATTTGTGAAGTGTAAGCAAATAGAAAACGTGATCAAAACAGTTTTCATGTTATTTTCGATAAGAACAGAGATGAGGATCCCCTAATCTACTAGATATTCTGTGTAAAGAAGCAGCCCATCATGGTCACAAATGATATAATTGGAAAAAAAAATGTCTATCACAAAGGGATCAAAGACTGTGGAGATTTTTTCGATGTCAATTTGACTTTTGTGCCTACGCTGATTATACTATGACGTACGTTCGAACCCGATTTGAGTTGAATTTTGGATGTGAAAAGTCCAGTTTTTGACATAGTAGGTAAGCACACTTGAACCATTTCGCATAAATCAATCCACTATACAAGATTTCTCAACACCAAAATAGAAGAACTCAATTTTCAAGTGAAAAATCCAAATGTCCCCGCATCACTTTCAAAATGGAGACATGTGCCTTAATGAGCGATACAATAGAAAAGTGAACTTGGATGCACCTACTCGATAAATGAATAATCTTCAGTCCTCCTAAATTTTGATGCTATCATGTCTGATTAATCATGATCAACATGAACAGAAGAAGTTTTATAATGGAAACTAACATTTATGAAGATTTGCACATATTGGAATCCGCGGTGAGCACAAGTCAGCTGTCGGTGAAGGAGAAAAGAATAATTCATCAAAGCTATCGGAACAGTTCATGTTCAGAATGGATAATAGATGTCACTCTAGTCAATGGTAAACTCGCTATAGCATGGGAATTTGAAATGATTTAAACAAGCTACCTTCCAACCTGAAACACTATGATGGTCTTGAACATTTTAAATGAATTTTGAGAAAACATACTCAAAGAACACCATTATTTTGTTTTCGTATTCTATGATTAGTTTGTATTGTTAAATAATTATATGTATTTTATATCGTTTCATTTCAACCAGTTTTGTTCTTAATATTATTTTCGTGTGACACTCTGTAGCTCCTATGCTATATTAATAAAGATATTATCATTATTATGATTGTCTTATTTACGGAGTTTATGCAATCTCTGAGACGAGATGTTGTTCACATGGACATCCCTCGATTGTCGATTTTATCACTTTTTCTTTTGAAAAGTTCAGCTTTTCTGAGTGGAATATCTGTGCCGGCTCTTGCCAACTTATCAGCTTTGGGGACATAGTTTACGTCTATTCCTGACTAATAGAAATCCAGAGAAGTTTCACCCAGTTCTTTTCTTAGAGCCAACTCTTCTACTTTGTGACACATAACTTCTAAGGGGTGCCACTTGGTATATAGGTGAGTTGCGTTGAATCATAATATTTTGGGTTCCCCTACATTCTCCTTCTCTGTGTCGGTTCTTATGCGGGACACCCTGTCTCTAAAGTGATTGAAATCTGGTTCTAGTTTTCTCAAAAATGAAAGTCTCCAGCTGATAACCATGCGTATTATGAAAAAATGGTTATCTGCGTGAGCTTTCGTCTTCCGTTTCTCCTTAGAGCATTTCCTCCCAAAATGTTTTCATGTCGGTTTCGACAACTGCCCCAAGACTGCAGCATGATGTTCGGTGGAAATAGCAGTCCACTGTCCTTTGGTTCGTCTTTCGAGAAGGATGGTGTGAGTAAGATTAAAAATATAAACATATAAAATATTATTTGTAGGTAGGAGTTTATAATGTTCAAGATTAACCACTCTGTATACTATCATAAAAGCATAGACGTTAGCATATCAATAGGTTAATGAAAATTATTTGTTATACACTTTAGCAATAGGAATATTTTGTATTATAAGCAATTTGGTAATTTGTGTCGTAATGAGAACAATAGAATTATAAGGAATTTATATTGATACAAATCAAGTTGTTTCATTTTCAATTCGATAAAAGATCTCCTTTTATCACATGGCGATCCTGTCATTCCTTTCAAGTAATAAGTAAATACATTAATATGGGCAAGACGCTGAGCAAGGATGAAAATAGCGGGGCAGATTACTGCAGATATCTCTACGAGAGAGTTATAATATATCTACTCCCAGTGTTGAGCATGGTTTTGGCCCTATCCAAGATGTCCTTAGTGTGCTAATTATTGAAATGTTGGCAATTTTCTTTGGCTGGTGTGTATCTATGTAAGAGGCAGATAAGCTATGGTACAGAGGAGGCGCAGAGAAATCGAGAAAAAAAAATCAGTAAAAGCCAAGAAGTCTTGACGTAAGAAGAGGAACATTTTAGGATACATTATTGTATTGGTTGATGGTTATGGATAATTGAAAATATGTTCAAGTTAATGGATAGAAGATGGAATGTCGGCGTCTACTGAGTTCATATACTTACTAGATGAGCTCAAGGTATTCAAGAGGAATTTGGTAAAGGACAATGCAAAAAGAAGAGACAATCAGAAGTATAACCTACGTAAGCTTAATAAATACAATCATTATAAATCAGAATTGGGGACCATTATAGAAATGTTCAATAAAAAGTTAAAAAGTGACCCAAAATTGATAAAAGTAGTTAGAGAAGATGTAGAACACATTAAAAATTATTTGAAATCTATTAGAGACATTTTACAATCTAGGTTAGGGGATCTGAAAACAGCTAAAGCAAATCGAAAAAGTTCAAATTGTTCTGATTCCGATTCAGAAACTTTTGACGAGGCCGAACAAAATACGTCAGATATACCTAAAAAGATGTCGGACAAATTCGATCCCAAAACTGCATCCAGGTTATTGCCTATCATGGATGTTTCTGAAACAGTAACTTCACAATTAATTAATGGAATCGAATGGTACGATGCACTTTTAGATGACGCTGGCAAATTATTGTTGACCACATATTTACTGAAAACGCGTTTGTCCGGAAGTGCTCAAATCAGGTTAAAGTCATCCTATGCTCCAAATGCGTTGTTAGTTATGGATCTTAAATTACATTTTACTACTGAGAAATCCGCGCCTGCTTTATCGTCAAAATTAGGCAACACAAAACAAGGCGCGAAATCTGTTGAAGAGTTTGGGAAAGAGTTAGAAGAACTAATGGTTGATCTGACTATCTCTCAGTCTGGAGGAGATTCTAGAGTGATGGATATTTTGAGGCCAGTCAAAGAAAAAAATGCAATAAACTCTTTCGCAAATGGTCTTCATAATCATGATTTACGCACGATAGTTAAAGCGCGAAATTATGATACTCTCAGTGATGCAATTTTAGGTGCCAGAGATGAAGATCTTTGTCAAGCAAATGCCAAATCTTCATTTCACATGCGAGGTAGAGAACATAACTCACGTCAAACTCATAATAATTATCGTAATAATAATAATAGACGCGGACAGGACAGTAGAAATTTTCAAAGTTATAGAGGAAGAAACAGTTCAGGATTTGTAAATAATAATTTCAGAGGACATGGTTTTCGAGGTCATCAAGGGAATCATGATAATTTCGGAGGAAAAATTTCCTATTCTAATAGTTTCAGGCCAAGAAGACAATTTGCTCCTAGGCGAAGTTCGTTTAACACTGATAATCGTTACAATTCATATCAAAGAAGTTATTTTATGAATAATGAAGAGGTTGAAAATAGTACCAATTATGATTATACTCAACAAACTGATCCACAAAATAACAGCGAGACATTTTTCCGAGGCCCCCCTCAATAAAAATATGGATTTCTGTAACCCGTTCATGTTCAATGCCACCGTTGGCATTAAGTCCATACTTAATTTTATTTATGCTAAATATAGAAATAAAAATTTAAAAATGTTGCTTGATACATGAGCTTTCATGAATGTGGTTTTCAAAAATGTCGTAGATAAGTCAGAAAAAATTAATGAGGCAAAGCGAATAAAAATTGACGGTGATGCTGGGGCAATATTTTCGCAAGGGTCAGCAAATTTATGTTTGGATATAAATGACGCCAAAGAGTCTCACGAATTTTTGCTGATAGACAGTTTTGAGGGCAACATAGACGGTGTAATTGGAACTGATTTTTTTAATGCGGTATTTTGCCAAATTTGACTACGAAACCTTTCATCTTGCATTCACTGTAAACGATAAACAAATATTAACACCTATTTACTGAAAATATGATAATTACACTTGTATTCCGGCTAGACATAAAGTAATCAAATACTTTGATATTGGCACGAGTGAAGAATGCGTTATTTTGCAAGAAGAAGTTTGCGAAGGTATTTTTGTTGCGGAAATATTAGTGAAACCTAATCATAATAATTGTATTCCGGTACGAATTCTTAATACACGTGAGCAGGAGGAAAAATAAAAAGAATTTTGCTCAAAAAATTGTGCCGCTATACTATTACGATATTTGTCATGATGAACCAGTTCCTCAGACCAAAAATAGAATAGATAAATTATCAAACACCTTAACACTAGATCATTTAAAAAAATCTCAAAAATATTCGTTGCAAAAAATTTGTTCGAAATATGCAGATGTATTTCACTTGAAGTACGAATCTTTAACCACGACAAATATTCACAAACAGAAAATTCATTTACAACCCAACACATCACCTGTTTATGTAAAACCTTATCGTTTACCGTATTCGCAAAAAACCGAACTTAACAAACAAATTCAAAAAATTGTACAAGATAAAATAATTGAAGAAGCTAGATCTCCATGGTCAGCACCAATTTTGTTAGTACCCAAGAAAGACGATGAACTAGGAAATAAAAAATGGAGAATGGTAATTGATTATAGAAAAACCTTAAATTCAAATATACAGGATGACAAGTTTCCCTTACCGTGTATTGCAGAAATTTCAGATTCTTGGTCTGGGGCGGTATACTTTTCACATTCAGTTTTATCGCAGGCGTATCATCAAATTGAGCTGGAAAAAGAAAGTAGGCCTTGTACAGCATTTGTCACAGACCAAGGACAGTTTCAAATGACGAGACTGCCCATGGGGCTCAAGATAAGTCCTTGTTCTTTTTCCAGACCGATGTCGATAGCTTCATCAGGGTTGACTTATTCTTCGTGTTTTGTTCACTTGGACGACCTGATTATTTTTGGAAATAGTTTAGAAACGCATAACACAAATTTAGTGAAAGTTCTTCAAAGACTACGCGATGTAAATCTCAAGTTAAATCCCAAATAATGCAGAAAAGCATGGATCAGGTGAAAATACAGACAAAAAAGAAGATAACAAGTATGGAAAAAAAGCAAACGGGAAATACAGGTCTAGCAAACATGAAATAAATGAAGCTACACATACACGGCAATGAAGATAAACATGAGTAAAGAGCAAAGGGACAGCTAGGTCTGTGAGGAACAGATGAAAGTGTGTCTATCTGATGACAAAGACTAAATTATACTCAACCTAGTATACCATACTTAAGATCTGACAGTAGTTCGGATGAAATGCAAACAAAAACAAAGACACGACGAAAAATATTTAGGGGGAAGTCATCGTGGTTTTCAAAAAATGATAAAATTTGGAGAGAAGAAGAAAAGCGATACTGAAGCAGCTGAAATGAACCTGAAATGATCTGACCTACAGAATCTCAAGTCAACTTTGCTGGACAACTACCATCTTTCATTGTAAAAATCAGCTTCCATTTTCTTAATTATTTTGAGTATTTTTTCAGAGCTATTATACTGATTCAGTTATTAAAAATACTTGTATCTCCCAATTTGTGTCTATAAATAGAATTTTCAAAACTGCTAAGTTGATTTTCTGCTGAAAAAACTAAACTGGGAATATTTACATACAAAAAAGTCAAAAGAGTTAAGGCAACCGTTTTGTTGACATCCGTCATTATGTAAGCATTTTTGAAATGAGCACGGCAGTTTTTTCTTTCTCCTGAAAAATTCACTTCATGTGACAGTAGATAAACAAGGCCGGTTCTAGACCAAATTCTGTGTATAGCCTCACTTTAACCGGCTTTTGAGTGTGGTCTTATGTTGCCGACCATGCGCAGTGGAGCCTATCTGGAAAAAGTTTTTCAGATAGAGGGTTTGAACCCGCGTCCTTTGGATTGGTATGTGACTAAATGACTAAGCCATCGAGCCTCATGAAAATAATATCTATAATCGGGGTACTGTTGTTATCATTTTGCTGTTTTTTTTTGGGCATCTTGTCTCAAATTGTGCGGTTGATAAAAGACATCAGTTTCGGTGTTTTGTGTGGGGCATGTGTGTGTGTGGGGGGAGGGTTATTGGAAACTCAGGATTTGACGTTTAAAGGCCACCTGGCGATAACATTTGTAATATGGAGCTTTGGAGATGCAGAGGTTTCTTCATAGTGTTTGAGTTATTTAATCGCTGATATGTATAGATAGCGCGTACTATTGACTCAAATCTTTGATCATTTGCTATTAAATTATCAAATGGCGAGCGATGTTTAAAGTAGGTGACATTTCGCACCTCCGCTTCAGAAGTGACACAACTCAAAAATACCAATTTTTCGTATTATGACGGTTTTGAAAAGGCCAAGACTATTTCTACATTCTCACAAAACGACTCACCTTGACTTCGAATAGATTTCGATAGATGGCCGTAGTGACACTTTTGACAATCCACAGTTTGGCGCCAATTTCCGCCATTGAACTGACACATTGCGAAATTGGTCAGTCGAATCCGAACAGTTGAGCAAGGTGGATGCAACAAAGTGTCTGAATTTGAGTTGTGTCGTTTTGGATAAATTATTGAACTTCGTTTTGTAAGCTGTTTTTTGAGTTATTACACTTAATTGGACATAATTCAATCATCAAAACGTCTTATTCTGAGATGTGTCGTTTCTGATGGTTACTTGAAACTTACAAATGGGAGTTATTTGAATTGGGTCACTTTTGATTTTAACTCAGTTCGTGTTGTGTCGCTTTTAGTCCTGAACGATAGAAGTTGTGTGATATTATTGCAGTTGGAGTTCGAGTCAAATTTTGAATAGTAGACCAAGGTAAGTCATTCATCAATATTATCTGTGTGGTCCTGAATGTATGGTCTTAGATCAACTGGGTCAACAATGTCAGGATCTCGAGGAAAATTACTTGTGGGGCTTTTATTGAAGCAAAACAGAAAGCAATCTGAACAAAGAGAGGAACTGCTTGAGCCTGATGTTTCTCCTCGGAATATCAATGAATCAGAGTTATCTTGCGTTAGCCCGATATATCAAGAAGCTTCCATTTCCGTCGAACAAAGTAGGACTATTCTTGTCACACTTATTGTAAATATCTTTTATTTCCACTTTTTCATCAGACGATGTGCAACAAGCTGTACCTGAAATGAGCAGCAGCTCCATGACTTTGCCGTCATTTTCATTAGAGTCTGAAGCGGAACCAGTGAATATCGAATCATGGCCCTTGGCGGTTTACAGTTTTCCCAGTGTTGGTAGGACCATTGAAATTTTCTTGAAATTTTTTGCGAGTTTTTTTTTTCTCAGACACGACTCCAGAAATTGCATCCGTGTCTAGCAATGTGGAGAATATTGACCCAAATATCCACTCCGGATTGGATAAACTACAGTTGGCGGTTAACAGTTTTTCCAGTGTTGGTAGGACCGACGAAATTTTTTTGTAATTTCTTGCGAAAATTGTTTTTCTTAGATAAACCCCCAGAGACTGCATCTGTATTTAGCAATGTAGAAGACTCAATAAATACTGACTCAGGATTGGATAATCAACAGTTGGCTGCTTACAGTTTTTCCAGTATTGGTAGGAGCATAAAATTTTCTGGAATTTTTTGAGAATACTTTTTTTTCTCAGACAAACCTCCAGAGATTGCATCTGTGTCTATCAACGTGGAGAAATTTGACTCAATCACCGACTTGGGATTGGAAAATCAACAATTATCACAGGCAGGGTCCTCAAACAATTGGGGAAACCTAAAGTACAAACTTAGAAGACTTTCGGGAAAAAAATACGCAATATCTCCAATTCACAGCAACGAAAGCGACTGTTACGATTCAGATAGAGATCCAGAATACTTGGAGCTGAGAAAAGAAAACAGGTCATTATCCAGTGAGACATCATCATCGGAAACCTTAATGCAACACGATAATATGGATGATCATGAAGAACATGATGTGAAAAAAGGAAAGAAAAGAAAGTTGAACAAAGACGACTGGAGTGTAAGACAAGCTAAGATGAGAAGAAACTGCGGGCTAAGTTACATTTCCACTTCAAAAAGTAGGCGGGAGTATGCAGCTCGAGAAATGCGCCCTTCATGCGGGGAAAAATGCAGACTACAGTGTTCATCAAAAATTGATGATACTGAACGAAAAAAAATTTTTGATAGCTATTGGGCATTAGGTGACTCCTACAAGCAAAGATGCTTTATTGCTGGCTGTATGTCCACTGTAAAGCCCAAATACAGATACTCGTCGACACAGGATCATCGTGATTTTAACCATGCCTTCTATTTCGATCTCAATGGAAGAATTCGAGTTTGTAAAAAGTTCTTTAAGGCAACGCTTGACATAAACGACCGTCCAATCAGAACCGTCATTGCCAAAAAGCAAGAAACTGGTGTAGTAGGAGGAGATTTAAGAGGACACAATCCGCACCCAACAGTCCCTCTTGAAATAAAAAATGGCGTCCGAGAGCATATTGAATCAATTCCTAAAATTGAATCCCATTATCTCCGGTCTCAAACGACCAGAGAGTATATAGATGGAGGCCGTTCTCTTACGGATATTTGGAGAGACTACAAGGAAAATTGTGTTGAGGCCGGAAGACAGTTTGCAAATCTGTGTATGTTCAGCAGAATTTTTAACACCGAATACAATATCAGCTTTTATATTCCTAAGAAAGATCAATGTGAGCTGTGTACCGCGTTCCAAAATGCAGAAGGTGGAGATAAGGAGAATCTACAGAGTAAATACAACGAACATCAAACTGAGAAAGAGTTATCAAGAAAGGAGAAGAATGAAGACAAAAGTAAAGTGAGCAATAACTATGTTGTAGCAGTTTATGATTTGCAGGCCGTTTTACCTTGTCCGCGTGGAGATGTTTCAGTATTTTACTACAAATCAAAATTGAATTGCTTCAATTTTACCATAACAGAACTATCAACAAAAAAAACCGAGTGCTACCTATGGCACGAAGGAGAGGGCAAAAGGGGCGTTGAGGAAATTGCAAGCTGCGTACTGATGTTTATTGAAAAAACGGTTCAAAATGCAGAAACTGATTTTGATTTGATCTTCTACTCTGACAACTGCAGCGGTCAACAGAAAAATAAGTTTATGGTTGCAGCGTATTATTACGCAGTTTTAAAATTTCCTCAAATAAAATCACTCACCCATAAGTATTTGATTACTGGTCATACTCAGAACGAGGGTGACAGTGTGCACTCGGTTATCGAGAAACAGATAAAAAAATCTTTAAGATCTGGCCCGATATACATTCCTGCGCAATATGCACAACTGATACGATCGGCTAAATAGAATGGCGATCCGTATAACGTTAATGAATTATGTCACAAGGATTTTCTCAATATTAAAGCATTGAATGAACAACTTCAGATAAATTTGAGCTCGCTAAAAATAACTGAAGTGAAAGTCATGAAAATTGTAAGAGATAACCTCACCAAACTCTTTGTTAAGAGGACGTATTCAGATGAAGAGTCCCAAGAGATAAATATAACAAGACGAAGTCTGGGAGTGATAGAGAACGTGCCTATCCTGAATCCAGTCTATAAAAATAAATTAAAAATAAAAGATAATAAAAGACAAGATCTTTTAGCATTACTGAAATCCAACCATATCAAAAAGTTCTACGCTGATTTTTTCGAACAGCTTTGAGGAAGAAGATACCGACAGTTTGCGGTTTATAGAGGGTTTTTTAATTCATTTTTTTTCCATTCATTGGAAAGTTGTTTTTTTTTTTAATTCTATTATGTCTAAGAGGATCTGATTTGTTTTTTTATCACTGTTTGACAATAATTGTCGTATATTGAAATAAATATGGATATTTTTTGTCTGCTCCGTTTTATTACTTCACACAAAATACTACAATTCTGAATCGTGCATGCATTTTGAGGCTCGTGAAAGTGTCACAAATCCCAAAGTATGTTCATGTTTTATTAATTCAAAAGTGACACAAGTTGCTTTCTATCCAATCAAAAGTACAAAATTGTAAATTTTTTAGCATTAACACTTTCAATGGGCCACTATTCACATCGTCATTGTTGAAAAAGTGATTGAAAATGGACCAACAAGTTTCGGCAATGAAAATCATTTTTCCCGATTTTAAAGTCTGCATCAACTACAAATGAAACATTTTTGACATGTGTCACTTCTGAAGCGGAGGTGCGATTTGTAATATGGAGCTTTGGAGATGCAGAGGTTTCTTCATAGTTTTTGGGTTATTCAACCGTTGATATGTATAGATTTCGCGTACTTTCGATCGTTCGCGATGTTTGATGTGCCGGGTGTTTTGTGAGGGAGAAGGGGATTGAGTTTTTCGGTTGACGTTTGAAGTAACGTTGACGTTTGTGACGGCTTTTGTAGTTGATTCTGAGAGGTGTCGGGATCGATGTGAGGGTGATGATGTCGCATAGGGTGTTTGATGTTTTGTGAGAGATGGCGCTGTTTCATTGTGTATGACGTCGTAGGGTTGCCTGTTGTGGAAAAAGTATTGACGGAGCACTTTGTATGACGTTATAGGATTATCTGTTGTGGAAATTGATTTCTTCTCAAAGTAGACAGCTAGGTGTTTATAGGGTTTCTGTGGAGGGATGCAGAAGGAAAAGAACCGTCATAAATTACACACAAACATTGTAGATCAGAATGGAAATCTTCATGCAAGTCATGAGTAGCGGTGGGATTTTTGACATCACTTTCAAAATGTATCCCACTGGTGAACTATCCGGGATTGACAAGACATCAAAGTTAGATACATCGCCGATCCACTTAAACTCTCCTGAAGGAAGAGGTTCAGTCATTGCTTCACCATACAGATTATTTAGATCTAGATAAAGCAGTCAATTCAATGGTTTTGATGCATCGTAATCATCGGTGAACTTGTTATAAGCTTCAAAATACCTAGGAATACAAGTTGAAATGCCTCCACGAATTCCCTGCTCAATAACATGATTTGGTCAATATCTTGAAGAAGTTCCGATTCACAATCGGTAAACTCCAACATACAATCCCATGTGAATTCAGGCATCGTATAATACCATGCAGGGTCCTATTCATGTGGCTGAATGCAACTTTGTCTAAAATTCTTAAATAAATCTGCTAGACTCAAAATATCAGTATTCAGATACAAATCAGAATCAGAATCAGAATAAGCTTTATTGTCACAAAACCAAAACAGTTTCACAGGCAAAGCACAATACTAAGTAAGACTTAAAACTACCTTCGATGTAAAAGAACAGTACAAAAATTTAAAAGACTACCTAAAAACAACAAAATAACATAAAAAAAAAAAAAAAAACAGGGATTCTATATACTGAATATTATAGATTCTGAATATTTGCCTAATTTTTGGTTTTGAAAGGCTTGTCACATTGTTTGAGCATGTCGATGATTTTCGACTGATAAATTGGTATCATTCAATTTATTGTAAAAATGTTCAATTGATGATAATCGGGTTTTGCTCATTTTTTCCAAGCTATCAATATAGCCATGACAAAATACACCTTTACGCGTCAACAACTGAAATTTTGTATCATCTAGGTGTGCAAATTCTACTCTCAATATTTTAAAATCATTTTTTTTCATTGTTGATAATAAATCATCGAGAGAAGCGCCCAAAGATCGGAATAAACTGATGTACCTAGATCTAAGACTGTTTTCGTCAACGAAATGAGTAAATGAGATATAAACTTCATTATTGGTTGGAAACACACTCACGCGACTACGTTTGGCAAGATCTTTTATCAACAAATGACCATTATAACCGAATAAATTTTGAAAAACAATTGGCACAACCTAAAGCTTTTTGAAAATTAGATTAAGTTTCCATGTGCAAAACCTCTAGACTCGCCAGTGAAAGGATCATGATCGCGAACAATCTTTTATTTTTCTAAAAAGGTATTCCACATTCATGGCATTTTGTTGCGCCGCAGATGCTTCTCTTTTCAATCATGGAAACAATATTCTTGATTTTTGAATGAATTTCTTTTGATATTTCAACCATTACGTTGATGAACCATTCCATGCAATCTACACCACGATAACTCTTGAAAAATGAAAGAGAATTGTCAAAGGAACATTTTAAATAGAACCCAGCACTGTAAATTATATGTCTCTGATATTTTCGCGTATTTACGGAAATGTGATGATCGACTACTTGCAGTTGACATTCAAAATCAGCATAGATGATGAAAGGACATTTTTGTTTGTTGATGAAATTTCAATATTTATAACTTGAAAATGTAACTTTTAATTTCTCAATTTTGTACACAGCTTTTCATTTTCACTCAATTTAATCCCAGATGTAAAATAATTGAGATACCGATCACAAAAAAAATCTCTCTAATTCATTTAGTTTTGAGGATATCAAACGTCAAAGATTTTTGATCCAACAATAATGATATTTCATATACTCATGATCGGTGTCATTAGTAGGCAGTGGCTCGTAATCATTTAATGATGGATGATATTTTTTTTGAATCAACAGCAAATTAACATGCCTAACCAATTACTTTTTAGTAAGTCTATCTGGAACAAAATTGAACTTATTTAATTCACCAACATCCGTATCTGATTTTGAAACAAGTTCCAGAGCATACAAATTCACAGAAATCTCATTGTTTTTTTCAATTTTTGAAATTTGATTCAACGGAATGGGAAATTCTGAATTATTGAGATTTGAAACTGATTTATAATGAGGATAAGAGGTGGTTCGGTTGTTATGTAGCTTAACAGGATGAAGCGCGCTAATGATAGCCCAATAAAAACAAGCGTTATCTTCATTCTTAACATTGTTACAGGCTCGCTTAATCATGATTTCCCTGGGTAGTGCAATATAGGAATAACCATTACCCATTTGAAATTTGATAATATCAATTCCCAAATATTTTAGTCTGATAAGAGCAAAACCAAAATCACGTTTCTGAAATTTCGAAAGACTATTCAAAGTTGAGTCACGCACGTTTTCGAAAGACCAGCTTTCTGAATCCGTTCTTACATCAATGATTACATTCTTTGTGTTAAAATACTCAAAATCGACAATTTTGCCATGGGATGATTTCTTAACAAATTCCCCACAGAATGTTGAGTTTGCTTTATCCATGGTAAAAACATCTTTACGAATTGAATTTTTAATGATACCGCCAGTTACTCTCCCTTTGAAACATGAAATATTTACATTGACTCATTTAGAAAAAATTTCACCTCCCAATCCTGACTCAATATGATTTCGACAAATTAGTTGTTTTTTTATAACTTTGAGATGTTGTAGATTTGTTTGTGCAGTCCGGCGTACATTTCTATGTAAATTGCTACTTTGCAGAATATTTTTATATTTAAAAATTAACTCACTTGTTTTACGTATCCAATAACTAATTGTTGTCGCACAAGCTGTATCAATATCAAACAGAACCAGTCTCATCTTTTTCAGAAATAACATCATACTTTTCGTTTTTTTGAACAATACCTTGTGAAAAGACATGTTTGAAAAACAGGGTAGAATTCAGACTCACCCCTATCTGTAGTATCATTAGGTGAATGGTCATTTTCGTTGGCTCTTTGAGGGTACCGCAGCAGCAGCAACAGCAGCAAGCAACAGCACCAGAAGTCAACACAGACAGAAACTCGCTCTGGTTGTTATCAAGGGTAGCAGTCACTCTATCTAGAAGAAACACCATACAGTCCTCCAATTCGGCCAAAATTGATTTTCCAATTCGAGTGGCCACTTTTTCCGCTACAAAATTTTCTGAGGAGCATCCAAAGTGAGGTCCTGCAGCTTAATCACAGGTCTTGTGTTTTCTGCAGGACGTCGCATTTAGAGCAGTTGAATCCATTTTCCATAGAGTGGGGAGGAAGGGGGGAATAATTCGAAATTGTTAAAACTAGTGGTTTGTTAACCTTGAAATTGTCACTTTTTCACGATCTGATCAGGTCTGAACTCGACTAACGACTTGGACGATGCTTCAAGTATATGAGTTAAGCGTGGAATGTGATGCCGAAGTGTGGTGATGCGATTCTCTAGAACAACAAAGATAAACCAATTATCGTTTAGTTTCACTAAACCCAAGGTCATCCACGTGTTTTCCCTAGATTTGAGGAAATTTTTGGAAGATTTGGCAACGCCGCTATGCATTCAGCATGGTCATTTCTTGCAGCTATGAGTTTTTCTCTAAATTTCAGATTTTCTTCTGGATAGATCTGACAAAGTCGCATACTCACTCAACATCTACGTCGATCTACTTCAACAGATTATTATCAACCTTGACCGACCTTCCGGTATTCCCTTTGTATAATATCGTTCTGTATACTACTCACCACTTTTGAAAAAAGTCATTTCGACCGCTGGCGATCAAAACTGAGGCTTTTGTGTGATAGCCAATTATTCTTACCATTGCTCCATAGACGGGTTTAAAAATTAATGCGAGGATGTTAATAGACAAGACATTTGGTCATTTTGCGGAAACAGGTTTATGTTATTTTTACTTTGTCTGTATTTATGCCAATCTACATGCTAATTATTGTTTTCATTACACGATCGAGTACCAGATGACAAGTTGCAAAATCAAAATTCAAGTAACGTGTTTATGTATTTGCGTCAAAGAATCTCACAGCTAGCATATATGATACTTCGAATAAACAAGTTCGCCTGCTGTTTAAGTGATTGATTTTTCTTGATATTGAAAATAAAAACGCTTGTTTATAGGTTATAGGTTAAGAAAAATGAAATGCAAAGTTGCTACAAAATGAAATAAAAACACAAATTGGTGGAAAAGTTTTTATTGGTTATTAAAACATCACAAAACATGCTTTCAAACATGAGTCTTCTGGGGTATGTCGTCCGTATATCCACTCTTGCAATCTGGTAGATCAAGGTGTGACAGTTCAGCTAATGTTGATGAAAGCTCGATCTGATTAAGGACATATATTGTTCAAGTTGATGGTATAGGAAATAGATACTCTACTTACGCATTCTTTTGAAAATGGTTCTTTCTACGACTGAATTTTAATCAAAAAGACATTCAAAATTAGAGGTAAAATACAATTTACATGAATATATTCAATTAGTTTACCATAATTAATATATTGTGATGAAAATTACGTGTTAATAATATGCATAGTTTTTCATAACCATATGGGGCAGAAGTGTGATCGCCGTAAAACCTTCTTTTCACCGAGTTGGGTCGATATATTTTTGTTTCTTTCCTTGTCACTACTGCGTGCTCCTTTGTTTTTCGAAAATTGTTTAAGTAACAAGCAAGGGTTATTCTGAAGGATTCAAGACCATTTCCCTTATTGCTTCAAAGTTTATTAGTTGCGAAGCTGCATAATTCAGGAAGATACCCTTAACCTTACACACAACTTTCTCTTCCCTATCCGCAGTCGATTAGAACTTATAAGCATAATTCCTGGGCCCTCCACTCACAAACTCGGTTATATAGATTCCAGGTCCAAACGTGGCCAACTCATCAGTCATGTCACCAGTGAAATCCCCAGTAGGCGGTTCATATTCACTATCTTTATGCGAAAAAATGAGTCGATGTCGTTATACAGGGCTCGCGTACCAAGGTCTTGCAAGTAAGAATAAAGTTTGAGTCGTCGTGTAGGCCGCTAAACAAACATTTACGGTAGATAATGGTTCAAAACTTTCATCTTTGAAGATGTACTTAACCATCAAAGCATCTTCTTTCATGGGAAGAACCAAGTTCACATCCATAGCTGGATTCGTCAACATATTGAAAAATTCCTCGGAATTATTGACATCTACAGTCCTTGGTTGGTTTTCTCGCTGTCCAAGCTTGCCCCAGAAGCTGTATAGGATAAGCTTAGACAAATATCGTAGTCCTGCATTTCTGAATATATCTTGTGGTTCCAACTTTACACCTTGCTTCAATATAACTAGTTTTCTGCTCGTCTGAGGTGCACTGGCTAGGCCACCCTCATGCATCTTGCTAATCTTCATAATCACATTCATTTTTTTGAAAAAAGGCCACAAGCTCTTGTTTTAGGAACGTATTGAGTCATCTGTGTCAGCAACAGCACAAAATTAAACGGTCAGTACGACCCTGAACCTCCAGCGCACGCAAAACCAGGAATAATGCTGAAATTGGAGTGGGGATTCGACCGTTTCCCGGGGGGATGACGCATCGAAAACAAGAAACTGTCAATTATTCTGTATTTTACGTTCTGTTAAAAATAGATTGATTCTTTTGAAAATCGAGTTAATTGGTTAATCAAGTGTAGTTTTTGGGTATATTCCTTATCATTCGTTATCATCAGAAGTGGGATTTAAGCTATTGTGGTGGCAGAAAAGACAAATCCGTAATTTACTCTCGTCAAGTGAATGTGCTGGTACTGCAATAATGGGTAAACGTAAGCGTTCGAGCATCAAGGAAGTCCACAAGAAGGCGAAAAAGAAGGTAAAGAGAGTCCTTTCATCCAGCTCCAGCAGCAGTGATGAATCAGAAACGTCCATCGTCGGCAAGACGCCTCCAGGTACCCCTCCTCGACCAACACTCACTGAAACAGGTTTGATAGATTTAATTAGCAATTTACGAGATGAACGGCATTCAAAACTCAATATGTCGGTTAGAGACTGCGATATTCCAACATTTAATCCTTTAAACGATGACATTTCTCAGTGGTTGCATAAAATTGATGAACTTTCCAATATTTATGGGTGGGACGGAGTCAATATTACTCATTTAGCCATAAATAAATTAAGGGGGCCGGCAGAAACTTGGTACCAGTCGTTGAAAGTTATTCCAAAGAATTGGGATGAATGGAAAAAAATATTATTGTGTACTTTTCCGCCTTCACGCAACCTACACGGTCTTATGACTCAGATGTTAGCCTGTCATCCATCGCCAAACCAAAGTTTTTTTGAACATACCTTCCAAAAACTTGCGCTGATTCGGAAAATGAACTTGAACCTTTCCGGTTCAGACGAAGTTAATCTTATTGTGGGAGGATTAAATAAAGAACACATAAAGTTTTCAGTACGCGCTGCGAACATCAATGATCCTTCTATGCTGGCTGTTTATTTAAAAGCGTTCGACACCATTGATTTGAAGGAAACTCCCCGACGCATTTTGGTGCCTGTGAATGCTGGTGCAGGGTATTCGGGCTTATTGCGTTCCGATAGGTCTGGATGGCAAGCGGTTAAAACGGGTGGTGTGATCACGTGTTATAAATGCAATCAAATTGGGCATAAGCAAGGTCAATGTCAACAAACATTGTCCAACAAATTGGCTACGGAATCGAACTCTAAAATGTTACGTTGCAATTATTGTCGAAAAACGGGACACACCATTGACCAATGTTTTAAAAGACAGAGAAATTCAACTCGTTCAGAAAATCAAGTGGGCCAGAACGCGAAAAAGCAAGTGTTCCGAATTTGCAATCAGTCTACGAAAAACCGATTTTTCAAAACCATAAAAATTGGCGGAACGGAACAACGGTGTTTCATTGACTTTGGGAGTGAGTGTTCGTTAATATCCCGGGATATGGTTGACAAGTTAAAATTGGTCATCAATTCATTAACATCGAAAATCATTTTGACTGTGTTTGGCGGGTTTGAGATAACTGTGACTGAGAAAGTGGTATGTCAAATATGCCTGGATGACATCGAATTATCCGTGGACTTTTTAGTTGTGCAGATTTGTTTACCTGATGTGGACATTTTGATTGGTCAAGATGTTACGGAAAAATCGAACATATCTTATTCACGTATTGGGACTCAACTCTTGTTCAACAAATCCTCAACTGTCAATTCTCTTTTATCGAATGTTGATGATTCACAACTGATACCTGTTGGATTGGAAAGTGAAACGAGTCACGCGAAAATCCAACGACTGATCGAGAAATTTCAGTGCTGTTTCCCCAGTGATTCGCATCAGCTGGGTACTCTTCGTGGGGTTGAGATGGACATAAAGTTGAAAACCGATGTTCCAATAGTTCAACGACCCTATCGTCTTTCTGAAAGTGAGAAAATAGTTCTTAGAAACCTGGTTGACGATCTTCTGAAAAATGGTACAATTCAACCTTCACGATCTACTTACGCAAGTCCCGTGATCATGGTAGCGAAAAAAAATGGAACCACCAGACTTTGTGTTGACTATAGATCCCTCAATAAAATAACGCTGAAGGAAAACTACCCTCTACCAATAATAGAAGATCTGATTGATAGACTGGTTGGACACCAATTCTTCACCATTCTAGACTTTAGTTCTGGTTATCATCAAATCAGATTATCGGAAAACTCAATTTCTTTGACAGCTTTCATAACACCGGAGGGAAAATACGAATACCTGAGAGTACCATTTGGTTTGATGAATGCACCCTATGTCTTTCAGAGGGCAGTAGACAATATTCTCGGTGAACTCAGATTCACTAAAGTTCTTGTATACCTGGATGATCTTCTCATTCCTTCCAAGACCGTTGAAGAGGGCATGTGTGTGCTGAATGAAGTTCTTTCTCGCTTAGCCGAGCACGGAGTTTGTTTGAATCTAAGTAAGTGTTTATTTCTGGCCGAGGAAATTGACTATCTTGGATACAAAGTCAAAGCTGGAACTGTAAAACCAAGTGATTTGAAGGTTAGCGCCGTAGAAAATTTTCCGATTCCCAAAGATGTTCATGCTGTTAGACAATTTTTGGGTCTCGTTGGTCATTTTGGTAAATTTGTTCTGGAATTTGCCAACAAATCAAAGCCTTTGACTGAACTGTTAAAAAAAGGAAATTCATGGAACTGGACCAATTCCCAACAATCGTCTTTCGACATTCTGAAACAAAGCTTGACATCTGAACCCGTTCTAAGTCTGTTTGATCATAATCGGGAGACAATACTCTATACAGATGCCAGTAGGATTGGACTTGCTGGGATGCTAGTCCAAATCGCGGATGGGCGCGAATATGTTGTGGGGTATTACAGCAAAACAACCAGCCTGGCAGAACAGAAATACCATTCTTTCGAATTAGAGGCCTTGGCCATAGTGAGGTCACTACAGAGATTTCGGCACTACTTATTCGGTATTAGGTTCAAGATTTTCACTGATTGCTCAGCAGTACGGAGCGCAATACTAAAGAAAGACCTTAATCAACGCATAGGTCGTTGGATACTTGAAATGCAAGGCTATGACTTTGAAGTTGTTCACAGACCGGGCACCAATATGATGCATATTGATGCACTGAGCCAAAACCCTAATCCTGCGAAAAAAAAAAGTATATGTGCTACCGTGATAAATGAGGATAACTGGTTATTAGCAGCCCAACACGGAGATCGTGAAATCAAGAAAATCAAGTCCGTGCTTGATTCCAACGAACACCAACAAAATAAAGACATTTTCAAAAACTTTGAGCTCAAAAGGGGACGAGTATACAAACGAACGCATCATGGCAGCAGACCATACTTACCTAACGGATGCAGGTGGCAAGTTCTTCGAATGAATCACGATGGCATCGGTCATTTTTCGTATGATAAGACCTATGAACGGATCAGTGGAAAATTCTGGTTTCCAAGGATGAGACGCTTCGTGAAGAAATATGTAAAAGCGTGTATTAACTGCATGTACCACAAAACCCCGTCAGGAAAGAGGCCTGGTTACCTGCACCCCATACCAAAAATTATGCGTCCATTTCACACCATCCACGTAGATCATCTGGGACCCTTCTGCAAAAGTAGAAAAGGAAATACTCATGTTTTAGTGATTGTGGATGCCTTTACAAAATTCTGTTTTGTACAAGCTTTTTTGGTGTGCCGTGTCGAATAATAACCGACCGGGGTAGGTCTTTTGATTCCAAGCGGTTCAGAGAATTCTGTCATCAACGCAACATCAGTCATCACCTCAATGCAGTTGGCATGCCAAGAGGCAACGGGCAAGTGGAGAGGTATAACAAAACTGTGTTGGATGCTTTGGCTACCATGGGAGCTGATGTTGAAGATGATGAATGGGACGACAACATACCAAATATGCAGTTGGGTTTGAACAGCACGTTGAATCGTGCCATCAACTGTTGCCCTGCGGAAGTGCTATTGGGCTATCGCACAGAGTCAATTAACGTGGATCAACTCAACGAGATAGAAGACATCGATGTCCTCCAGTTACGTCGGGATGTCGCCGATCGTATTTCTGAAGCTCAAGCTAAACAAAAAGAGCGATTCGACAGTCATCGAGCGCAGCCAGCCGAATATTCCATTGGAGAGTTGGTCCTTGTGAAGATTTCGTCCATTGTTGGAACTGGGTCCAGTCGAAAATTGGTTCCCAAGTGGAAAGGGCCTTTTCGAGTTTCCCGGAGCGTCGGCAATCACAGATATGAGGTAACCGATATCCCTGGAATGAAGAGGTGTAACCGACCCTATGTAGGTGTATATGCTACTGAGCATATGAAACGATGGGTGGTTTTTGGAGACTAAAGTTTCTCTAGGTATGTGGTTTGTTTCTGTTAAAAAGAGGAAAACTTGAGAATTTCGAATCCGTCGAGTAAGTTCTCTGTGCACGTTTGCCGTCGAGACTATACTCTGTGATTCCTGCTAATTTCGAATCCGTCGAGTTAGTTCTCTGTGCACATTTGCCGTCGAGACAATACTCTGTGATTCCTGCTAATTTCGAATCCGTCGAGTTAGTTCTCTGTGCACGTTTGCCGTCGAGACAATACTCTGTGATTCCTGCTAATTTCGAATCCGTCGAGTTAGTTGTCTGTGCACGTTTGCCGTCGAGACTATACTCTGTGATTCCTGCTGATTTTGAATCCGTCGAGTTAGTTCTCTGAGCATGTTGGCCGTCGAGACTAGACTCTGTGATTTCATTTGGTTCCTGGTCCGCCGAGGCAGTTTCTGTGCAAGTACTGCCGTTGAAGCTGGTCTCTGTGATCTTGTTGTATGAGACTCGTCGAGATTTATTTCTCTGTGGTCTCTCATTAATGATTTAGTTTCAGCATTATCCAGTCAGGAGGGCCGAATGTCAGCAACAGCACAAAATTAAACGGTCAGTACGACCCTGAACCTCCAACGCACGCAAAACCAGGAATAATGCTGAAATTGGAGTGGGGATTCGACCGTTTCCCGGGGGGATGACGCATCGAAAACAAGAAACTGTCAATTATTCTGTATTTTACGTTCTGTTAAAAATAGATTGATTCTTTTGAAAATCGAGTTAATTGGTTAATCAAGTGTAGTTTTTGGGTATATTCCTTATCATTCGTTATCATCTGGTTTTTCAAAATTTCGTGAATAGTCAACATTTTATACACTTCCTCCAATGCCTTTCACTTCATCTATTATCCATGTACCAGTCAATGCTCGATCTTCATCAGTGTGGTGGCATGTTTTTTAGCTCATGAAATTTCACCACTGGTACGACATAAAACAAACATCAACTTATTTTGCATTTTTTTGAGGTACAACAGGGTGATAGAGATCTTGTGGAGGGAGGATTTCATATTTTATAAGCCCGTCAGTTTTTTCCAATTCTAAATTTTCACAATCTTCTCTTACAAATACTTGAGGATGACCTGTAGGGAATTTTCCCCATTCACATACCCATGGATAAAGAGAGCAGATATCCAGGTATTTGATTTCTTCATTTTCTTGAGCTTTGTGGTAAGTCTCGCAATTACCTGTACGACGACCATAGAAAGCATCTCTAGGATTCAGAGGGGCCTGATAAAGTATATCGTGATTTTTCAAGAAATTTTCAATTTCGGGGTTTTCCCTCAAGTCCTATCAGAAATCACATTCCCACTTCTCTGTGACTTCATAACCATACTCCTTCGACCTATTTGTTTCTGCAATGGTTGATTCGTGACATAGATTTAAAGTTACTGCAGGATTGTCTGCTAGAGGTTCATCCCTTCGTTGTTTAAAGCATCTGATGCATCCGTGTCAAAAGCTTCCATGAAATTCAAAGACTTGATTGCTTTCTTCACTGAAACCATCAACCCTTCGATCAACTACCACCGTTTCAGCACCTTTACCAGCATGATGTATATTCACGCCAAGCTCTTTTTCACCCCCCATACTAGCCATTGAAGAGCGATATGACTTTTATTACTGTGCAACTGTGCAGGCTTCTGTAAAAGGTCAGACTTTGGTGGTGGTGATCATCTGTTCTCGAAATTTGAGTCATGCTGCAGTTGAAATTTCCACGTCCGAAATACAATTCTCAATAAATTCTTTTTGAAAATCAAAAATTTTATTTTTGTTCTTTTCATGCCACCTCGAAAAAGCGATTCGATCTTCTTTTTTCATGGTGTGCGGACTATAGTCTTCGATGGGTAGTAGAGGACCAAAATATTTTCGATTTCCCTGACGGTTCAACAGATGCGGAAAATATCCTTTCTTCAAAGTATCAGGTGATCCAAAAGCATTAGACAGCGCTGATAAAGACATTAGAAAATAATTGAGGAAGTCCAGAAACTTAACATTTCTAGCTGCATCCAAATAATGTTTGTACCTCTCACTATAAGTTCTGGAGTTGAGTCTGTTGCTGTTAAGAGGTGATTGAGACTAGATAGATGGTCAAAAGCTTGTCCATTGTGGGCAATAACCATGACTTTCTTGAACGCTTTTCATATCTGTAAAATATGATTGGTAAACTGAGGCACAACGCCATGTTTTAGTACAGTCAGACTACAAACCTGACAACTGTCGCGGGGGTTGCGTTGTTCTAAGCACCTGTCACAACACAAATTGGGTTCATGTTCATAAGTTCCGTCTGTGAGTTGCTTTTTCTGCCTCGTTTCTTAGTCGTAGAAAACGTAAAGAACTTCCTTCGTTTTTGAATTTCCTTTATCAAGCTGCATATAGCACAAGTGCCCTCCTGGCTGATGTTTTTGACATATTTTGCAGCATATTTTGCCACAAGTATGCTCTCTATCAGACCTTATTGTCTTACGACAAGAGGAACAGAGATGAAATTCATAGCATACAGTTGACTTTTCCAACGATCCCTCTTTTCTATGATTTCCGTAACACAGCTGACTTCTTAATGTTCTTAGGCAATTTTGGCACTTGACTTTGATAGTGCTTTCGCAGGCTGGAGTCTGCTGACAGGCAGCACATGTACCAACACACCTGTGTTTATTTTTGTGGTCATACGGTATGTGGCCAGAATAGAGCCAAATTGGATGAATGCAGCGCAGTATCGAAGACGTTGCATTGGACTACGGGAGGTCTATGTTCAGCAGTGGACGCAGCTAGGCTAAGTGATGACGATGGTGATGAGGATTTGTGGCACGACTCGCAAAAATAATGACAGCAGAAGGCTGCCGTTAGTGAGGTTATCACATTGTAGTGCCCCTTATAATAAATCAGGTTAAGATTCCTGGAACCTTGAGTACCAGAAAAAAACAGGTCACGTCCTTATTTCCATATTTAAAAATCACTATCTCATAGTCCAGCCCCAGAAACTCTTGGAATTTTCGCAATTCGAGGATACCTGCACCGACTTCAGGAAAAGCTACAACTGCTTCCTCAACTAATTGTTTGGCTTTCCTTGGTTGGAGTTTCCTTATATCGCGGCGAAGTTGTGCGAACTTGGGTTTCTTATCTAAGTATGCTTCCCCACCACGAAGGCTCGAGGTAAACACAAATTGTCTTTATTGTCTATCACTACTATTCCTTAGCGCCTAGCACATTCTTCTTTAAACGTCTTTCAATTTTTACCTCGACCTTTTCTTTTTTGGTATCTTAACGGATGTTACTCCTAGATAAAACGTTTCTGTATTTAACCCTGATGAATTCGATTGATGAAGATTGGAAATTACACCCCAGACATCATCCAACAAAATTTCACTTGCAGGTCAGAATCGAACCCAACCGTCTCCACGTGCAACGTCTTGACACCCAAAATTGAACACCGCCTAATCAGATGGTAATAGTCCTTCTGTTGCCTTCTCAATAACGGCTCCAATGGCTTCTCTCACTCAGGACACGGGCTCTCTGCTGCAGGCACTTTTTTTTTTGCTCCTGAGAAATAGCAAATAGGTCTTGGATTTTGTATGACCGAGGTAATTTTGAGTGAGTAGATACCAGTTTGTCAAGCTCGGCAATTTTGAAGAAACTCTCACCGCAGTGTGTCGGGTTCGTCTTTCCCGATCATTATCGGCTGCGCTAGACACCCAGCAGGAAGCGCTCTGCTGTAGAGCGCTTCCACGAAGGCGGCTCTTCAACCAACCAAGATCATCAATATGTAAATCTCCGTCAACAGCGTTCCCATCGATACCTCCGATCATAATATCATCAATTGGCATTGACTTTTGCAAATCAATGTCAATTAACTCGATTAATTTTGGTAGAAAAGACCTTACAGTCGATTTCAGGTGTCCGGGTCGCAGAAGTTGCTAGTAGATGAACATTATGGTTCTCTGCGTTGATCTCTGACCCAACTTGTCCTACCTACTCTCTGGTGCCGCGGGCAAGGCGTGGCCTCGCAACTGGCATGCTCAGTCTCCACGGATAAGACTAGCGATGTTGTCTTGTGCCAGATGAGACTACGAAACAAAATGAGGAGTTCAATGAAATTGCACTTCAATGAATATCATTGAAATTTTCCCTATCTTCGTAGAAAATTGGTAATCTACCGTAAATAGGGATATGTGTGATATTGTTGATATTGTGTCAGTGTGTAGTTGAGGGTGAATACCCTGCTCTGAAGCGGTAAAAACGTTCAGACATTTGCTCAACGTACTCTTGCAATTGAGGTATAGACGCGAGTTGGTGCAACTCGGCCATAGGAGTTCTTCGTGGCAAGTTAAGAGAAGTGCGTAAGTACAAATTTTGTGATTTTTGAATGCGAGCAAATTGGGAGTTTGACATGCTGCACCATATAGGACATGCATAGGTTATAGTGGGTCTGATGACTGTCCTATACAGAGTGAGCTTTAAATCTTGCGCCAATTTTGAACGCGTACACAAAATAGGATATGTGCGCTGCCCGACCATGAAAGACTTTTGCAATATATAAAAAAATTTTTGAACAAATGAGAGTCGCGAGTCAATAACAACCCCTAAGTACTTAAGATTCTTAACTACAGCAATAGGTTCGTTATTGATTTTCATCGGTTCAATTATCCGGTTATTTGTGATTTTCCTCCTGAGCACCAAAGATTCGCACTTTTTACTGTTGATTTTTACTGGCGATAGTACTGTTTACTGGGGGACTCCCGCACAGAGATTTCTAGAGCCAGATATTGACTTCTCAACGCGAAACTTGATGGAACGGTTTTTAAGGTAGGATTGGATATGTTTGGTAAGGAAAAGTGGGAATTTGTGGATCAATTCCAAGAATTAATTGATATAGTGCAGCTTAGTAGATAAACAAGGCCGGTTCTAGCTCAAATTCTGTACCTTACCTCACCTTTACCGGCTTTTGGGTGTGGTCTTGTGTTGCCGATAGTGCGCAGTGGAGCCTATCTGAAAAAGTTTAAACCCGCGTCCTTTGAATTGGTATGTGACTGTCCAAACCATTAAGCCACAAAGCCTTGAGACCATAATCTATAATCGGGGTACTGTTGTTACAATTTTTTTTTTTTTTGAGTATATTGTCTTAAATTGTGGGGCTGATGGATAAAAGACATAAGTTCCGGTGTTTTGTGTGGAGCATGTGTGGGGGTATTGGGAATTCAGGTTTAAAAGTTTAAAGGCCACCTGGCAAAAAAAAATGTAATATGGAGCTATGGAGATGCAGAGGTTTCCTAATAGTAAGAGGGGTAGGTTTGGTATGCGTCCAATCAACTTCACAAAAATTTCATTTTATTTATTGCTGACGCGTTTCGGTCTACTAAGAGACCATCATCAGAAGCATAAAAGAGTCAATATATTAACTTTTAGGAGAGTGGGAAAGGTCACATGATAAAACTTGTATATAGATGAGGACAATAAATGGTTGACAAACGAACGAAAACATTTAAAATACACAAAAATCGTCTCTAGAAAACTATCACTGTTTACATATAGGCTATATGCTATATGTAGACAGTGATAGTTTTCGATATTGATCATATCATATACAGATAGATAAATCATGAACAGAGATTTATTTATCAGAACCAGAACAGTAACTGGCATAGTAACCGTGTAGGTCGAATAAAATATCTCGAACACAACTAGTACACCAGAAATCTCGACTTGTATACAGTTCATATATGGTGTCAGATTTTATAGTTTTACACTCAAGATTTTCAGTTAATGAAGATTCTATTCCATCTTTTTCTTTACAAGTTTTTAACATTTCAAATATTTCATAACAATTTCTGTATATCCTTCAATCATAATCCTCAACCTTATAATAATTAACAGTGATATTGAATACAATGAAATCTGCTACATCATGATACTTGAGAGAAGCTAAGCAAAGTGTTTCTGAGTAAAGAGGATATTATGTGCTATAATGTAAAAAGGGAAGAGTGTCGAGGACGTTTTCAATAAGAGATCTTTTATCATCGGTAGCACTCAACGCAACTTTAGTTTGCCCAATGCTGAAAACATTGTGCGCTTAGGAACGGATGCATCGCTGAGCAGCACTGAAAATGTTTGAATGCCGTAGAGAATCCCAGTAATCACAAACGTTAATTCATTTTTCACAACATTGTATTTGACCCCTTTGGCCTTTTTCACAACTTTTTGAGCATGCTGAATTTTTAAAGTGCACATTTCTGATCTAAGACCAATGAAATGGGTGATAATTTCTCCATTGACTCCATCCTTCATTAGTCCTAGAACTTTTTTGTTGACCAACTGGATTTTATAAGGGTTATCAGGGGAGTAGTCAGAGGTCTCAAATTTTTGTGAACCAGCCTTGATAATCTCTTCATAAACATTATTTCACTGGATTTCATAGATAAATCTATCTGTATCAGTGTACATAAGTTTACAAAGATCAATACCCAATTTCGGTAGCATATATGCGTAATGAAAATCAAACATGTATGTTTTGGAAATGTCTATAATGGACAATATACAGAGGTTGATTGAAAATCAATTCATTCTTTTTCATTTCAATGGCCATAAGATCGTGTTCCGCGTCAAGAATAGTTCGATTGTGGAATCGATGACTTGCAATGGGATTCTTTGCCCCATATCGTCCATCC
The DNA here is from genome assembly GCA_958502075.1 of Orchestes rusci. Classification (NCBI taxonomy): domain Eukaryota; kingdom Metazoa; phylum Arthropoda; class Insecta; order Coleoptera; family Curculionidae; genus Orchestes; species Orchestes rusci. The sequence continues at coordinate 48,023,660 of OY293303.1, read as the reverse complement.
CATTTATTCACAAGTTTGATGAACCGATGATTTCTGATGTTCTTCATCGTTTTACCAAAAACAGCATTATTGTATAGTTTGAAAAGATTTTTTCCAAATGTTGTTGTCGCGAAAGTTCTTAATTTATTGTTATGTTCGATATATGGTTTTAACCATTTGTACTGTCCAGAATTTCAAAATTATATGGATTTTATTCAGTTCCAAACCATTCATTAACGCTTGTTTCAAGTTTTGGAAGTTAGCAAAATAATATTCTTTATCAAAAAGAGTCCATCAATTTCGATAATTAAGATCCGGTGGTACTTGATGTTCAGGACAAAATGGAAAATCTTTATTCAAGTCATAAGTAGCGGTGTAATATTTAACTATTAGCTTCCAAGATATCCCACAGATGAACTACTCGGGATTGACAAGACGTCAAAGTTAGATACATCACTAATCCACTCAAACTCTGCTGAAGGAAGAGGTTCAGTCATTGCTCCATCATACAGAATATTCACATTTAGATAAAGCAAAAATGTCGATGGTTTTGATGCATCGTAATCATCGATGTACTTGTTATTGGCTTCAGAATACCTATGAACTAGAGTTGATACGAAATACTAGGAACTCGTACGGCAGAACAGGTATTATTGAATAACAGTCTGTAACAGGTATCGATTCGAAAAATACCACGTTATCGAAATACTGGTCAGTTCGCTTCCCAAAGCGCGTACTTTGCATACGTTTGACGTGAAACCTGAACCAATTCTGATTGAAATATTTGGTGTGTTTGTTATCCTCTACAAGTGCACACGAATTTACACTTTTCTACACTGCGACACCCAGTTTGGCTTTGATTTTGAAATGTTTGTCTGTTATTTATGTTATTTATCTTTACTAAATGTACTAACATGTTTGGTGATTCTCCTTTACACTGGTAGTTATAAAATCAATCTGCATTACACTATTCGACACCAAAATAACAAACACACCTTATGATGATGAACTTATCCTGGATGAACTCTGATATGAAAAAAAATCCAGATGACACTCATTTTGGATCAAATTTTCACCTTCTTTTACGTGAACCGGCAAGAGCATGGTACATATTGGAACTAAAATAAAAGAACGGGAATGGGAAAGCGGTTATAAGTTATCATGATAAATTATTATATCCGTCATCTTTTATGGCATCCATAATGCGAACAAGAAAGCAATAAATTTAATAATTCAAAGGGTACGTGTGGTCGGATGGTCACCAAACCTCCTTATTTTGTGAGTTTGAGGGTAAGGTACTTTTTTGGTATAAAATATCAGAATTATCGCGATCAAAAATCTTGATTCACTTGAAAATTATAATTAACAGTTTAAACAAATAAAAGATAACACACTCCTAACCCTGACTCCTGTAACTCTTTTTGCTATTAGAGTTAACAACAATACATTGTCATTTACACATCATAATATATCAACTAGGTACTTTATCGTACACACGTCCGCGTCAAAACCCACATACATGTTATTTTTCAATCCTCCCGTCCAACTAGACCAGGAAGTTCCTGACGGGGCTTTCCGGGCTGGTGAAAATACTAGGTATTAAAATAACAGTTATTTGGAACTGGTATGGAATTGGACCTGTGACAGAGCGTACCTGTTATCAAAAAATTGTGATTTTTATCAACTCTACTATGAGCACAAGTGAAAATGCCCCCACAGATTCCCTGCTCAATAAACAAGATTTGGTCAATATCTTGAAGAAGTTCCAATTTACAATCGGTAAACTTCAACATACAATCCCATGTGAAGCCAGGCATCGTGTAATACCATGCAGGATCTAATTTGTGTGACTGAATGGAAGTTGTATTCAGTCACATAAATTAGATCCTGCATGATATTATAAAATTCTCGAATAAATCTGCTAAACCCAAAATATCGGTCTTCAAATACAAATCTGGATATTCATCTAGATTCTGGTTTTGAAAGGCTTCCCACACAGTTTAGGCACGTTGACAATCTTCGCTGATAATTGGAATCATTCAATTTATTGTAAAAATGTCCAATCGAAAGTAATCGGGTATCGTTCATTTTTTCTAAGCTATCAATGTAGTCATAACAAAATACACCTTTCCGCGTCAACAATTGAGATTTTATATCATCTAGATGAAATCTTCTCTCAATATTTTGAAATCGGTTTTTTTCATTTTTGATATCAAATCATCGAGAGAAGCGCCTAATTCGTAATGAATCGATGTACCTGAATCTTAGATTGTTTTCGTCAACTGAATGGGAGAACGAGATAAAAACTTCATTATTGGTTGGGAATTCGCTGGTTAAATGATCATGATCTCGAACGATCTTATCATTTTTTGTCCATGAGAACAATATTCTTGATTTTTTAATGAATTACTTTTTATATTTCAACCATTTTGGTGATGAAACATTCCATACAATCTACACCACGATAACTCTTGAAAAACGGAAGAGGTGGTGTAATTTTTCTTTATTATCATCCAAAAATTACAAGTATAACATTAAGTTCTACTGAATAAATATGGACTTTTTTATAACAGCGGATATCAATCAGAAACTAATTTTAAATCTTCACATCAATAGAAAAATATGGCACAATATACAAATAGATTATTTCAAAATTGTTTTTCTTTTAGAAAGAAATTATTTTAAAATCAGCTATTCAATCTACGCATCAAAATATTTGTGGTAGAAACTGCTGTACTATAACTCATTTTCATCTTCAGAATGTTCAAAGCCTTTGGGTGGAAATAGAGTTTGTTTTTCAAGGTTTTCATGAAGTCAGAGAACTCCTCTGTCTCCAGGATTTCTCCATAGCTTCCTACAAAACAGATTATCAATTTTGTAGGGCAACGATAAAGTTCCGCCATTTCGTCCAACAGATTGTCACTTCTTTCTATGTCTTCCAGTTGATTTATTTCATGTAATGCATTACGGGAGTCTATGGCATATCATGTTCGTTTGAGTTTCTCCTGTTCTCTGATTTTCTGAAGATGGGAGACTGCCACTTCAATTATAAAGATCTCATTCGGGTTTGTCAAACAAATCACGATATCGGGCTTGTTATGGTATAGCACGTTTTCTGTAATGATTTTTCTTCCTGCTGATATCACCACGTTTCTATTATTAAGATTGCAAGACTCCATACAAGACGCTTTTCCAAATTTTAGCTTTTTTAAGCATGAAACTGGTGCTCGTAGACTTCTCATTATTGATTTTATAATCCAAAAGACTATTGAGTCATGTCTTGTGATATAAGAATTATCTATGCAAGCACTGGTAACATGATATGATGTTTCATCATTGTTACATCCTCGTCTGCATCTTTTTCTAGACAATCCTAGACTGAATCGATGTATCTGTTCCTCAGCAGCGGTATTCAGGAGGCTTCTTCTCCACGTGTCTAGATACGGTGACTTATGGGCTGGAAACGAAATCTTGGGAATTTCTCTGAGAACTACTTTTCCATAATGCATATTCCGTGACCAATCTTTTCCCAGTTTCTCGAGTTGTCTCCTATTTATTTCTCTCGCAACTTCCTGACAAGTTTGTTTGATATTCAGTACATGTCCATCATCAGGTTTGTCAAGATTATATTTTTCTAGGACCCATTCCATGTCACTCAATGAACTTCGCGAACCAGCTCTTTTAAGTGCATCATACTTTTTTTTGGTGTCATTCATTAGGGGGTGATGGTATAAGTATATGCCCTTCTTCACATATCTAATTTCAGTTTCACATTCTATTGCTCGTAATCCTAGGCCACCCGTCTTTCCTGATAGATGAAGTTATCAGCTTTTTCCTTATTAATTTATCAAAATCTTTGCAGCGCTTTAGTGTTGAGCTCCGTTTCTCTTCAGGAAAAATGTTGGTGGTGACATACACTAACGCTGGAATGATAGTTGTGTTTATGAGACTGATCTTTTGGTTGGTGGTAAGATCAGAGGAAAGAATCAGATCTATATTCTTGTTCAAACCTTCTTCTATTCTGGTGAAATTGTTTTTATTGTCTTTTTCTGTCTGGTCAAGTACTGAATAACTGTAGCATCCTCTAATTTCCGGAAGAAAAGGGACGATGTCTTCCACAGCTGCTGGTTCGGCAATTCTAGAAAAGTGACCACATTTAGCTATATTGAGTTGAAGGCCTACCTCAATTGCTGAATTTGTGAGTTCAGATGTTATAAGTTGGAGGCTGGCTTAGTTTGGGGCATAACATTTGATGTCGTCCATGAATGCTGTGATGTGATGTTTTCCACAAGATTTTTTGTTAATTTGTGGGCTTTTCCTTATCCGTTCTATAGTTGCAGCCGTGCAAAGATTGAAAAAAAGTGGGCTCATTGAATCTCCTTGCAGAACTCCTCTTCGGACTGGAATAGGATTGGTTTGCTTCTTTCCCAATTGTATTCTGAGGGACCACAGTTTGATAGCTGTTTTAATGGCTTGTTTTATATTGGCATGGAGTGGTAAAGCATCGATTAGTCGCTTTAGACAACTGTGGAAAACAGAATCAAAAGCTTTTCTAAAGTCATACCATGAGGAATATTGAAGTAACCCTCTCATTCTGGCGTACGTTGTTAGGCTTTTATCAAGTAGAAGTCCATGTGTTGTTCCCCAGATGCCCCCTTGTGCAAGTTGTTCAGGTGGAATTGCCCACGATGGTAAACTCTTTTTTATATACTCTTCTACAATTGGGGTTGTGAGTTTGTAGTCAGTGTTGAGTAGAGAGATGGGTCTGTAGTTTTCTGGGTCCTTGGTGTCTCCTTTTTTGTGAATTAGAATCAATTTCCCAATTACGTCTTTTTCAAGAAATTTTGAGTCGCCTTTTAAGATTTTCTTGATGAATTTTTCCAAATATGTTCTTGCAGTTGGTAAGATTTTGTACAGGTATGTTGGAATACCATCTTCGCCAGGAGCTTTCCAAGGAGATGTTCTTCCTAACGCTGCTTTTATCTCGTCTGATAATTGTTCTTCGGTGAGTTGGTAGGCGTAATTTTGTTGTTGTGAATATGCTTTTAATTTTTTACACCATTTGCTAAATATTGGGGTGGGTGTGGGAGTTGGCGTATTTTTCTTTTTAAACGCTTCTCTGTAAAAAAGTTCAGCTCGTTTTGGATCTAGGTCGTTAGTCCTCTCACGTTGTTTTAATACATCTATGGATGGTTTTGAGTAAAACTTTGAACGTAGTTTGTTCCTTTTTTCGACTTGTTTTCGTTCGGTTAATCTTATTTCTAAAAGTCGTATCCTTTCTGTGGGGGACACAATATACTTTGTTGGTGTCATTTTTAACTTTTTAATGATAATCATTTGTTTCATAAGTTTTTTTGATAATCGATTTCCTTGGTGGGGTAGTGGTTGGTAACATTGCTAGCCACACATTGCGCGATTGCAAACATCACTGGTTTGGGCAGATTGACTATATAGGGTGTTATACCCGTTGTCACGAGTCCATAAAAAAAAAAAAAAAGCGGAAGAAAATTGTCATAGGAACATTTTGAATGGAACCCGGCTCTGTAAACTATATGTTTTTGATATTTTCGCGTATTGATGAAGATGTGTTGATCGACTACCACCAGTTGACTTTCAAAATCGGCATAGATGATGAAGGGACATTTTTGATTTTGGATGAAATTTCAAAATTAAACATGTTTCTGACTTGTAAATGAGACTCTATATTCATTCAATTTTGTACACAGCTTTTCGTGTTCAGTCAATTTTACCTCAGATGTAAGATAACTAAGGCACCGATCACAAAAAAAAAATCTCTCTGGTTTATTGAGTTTTGAGGATATCACACGTGAAAGATTTTTAATCCAACAATAATGATATCTTATATCCCCATGATCGGTGTCATTGGTAGGCAGTGGCTCGTAATCATCCAATGATAGATAATACTTATTTTGAATTGCCAGCAAATTAAAATTCCTAGCCAATTCCTCCTTAGTAATTCTAGCTGCTACAATATTGAACTTATTTGGTTTACCATCATCCGTATCTGATTTTGAAACTAGTTCCAAAGCATACACATCAACAGAAATTTCATTGTTTTTTTTTCAAATTTTGAGAACTGGTTCAACGGCATGGGCGATTCAAAGTTATTGAAATTCAAAACTGATTTATAGTGATGATAAGAAGTAATTCGGTTGTTATTTTTGTTAACAGGATGAAGCGCACCAACAATAGCCCAATAACGCATCTTCAAAAAATTTATCAACACCTTTATGAATCAAATTTATAATGAAACCGCTAGTCACTCTCATCTTGAAACATGAAACATTTACATCATCCCACTTGACTTTTAGAAGAAATCTCACCCCTCAATCCTGACACAATATAATTTCGACAAACTAGTTGTTTTTTTTATTACTTTGAGAGGTTGTAGATTTGTTTGTGCAGTTCGGGGTACATTTCTATGTTAATTGCTACTTTGCATAAGATTATTATATTCGAAGATTGACCTACTTATTTTACGTATCCAATAAGAGAATGCTTTCGCAAAAGCTGAATCAAACAGAACCAAGTTCATTCTTTTCAGAAATGGAATCATAATTTCCGTTTTTTTGAACAATATCTTGTGCGAAGACATATTTGAGAAACAGGGTAAAACTCAGACTCACCCCTATCTGTACTATCACTAGGCGATTGGTTATTTTCGTTGGCTCGTTGAGGGTACCGCAGCAGCAGCAGCAACAGCACCAGAAGTCAACACAGACAGAAACTCGCTCAGGTTGTTTTCAAGGGAAGTAGTCAATCTTTTGAGAAGAAACACTACACAGTACTCCAATTCGGCCAAAATTGATTTTCCAAATCGAGTGCCCACTTTTTCAGCTTTAAAATTTTCACAGGAGCATTCAAAGTGAGGTCCCGCAGCTCATTCACAGGTCTTGTGTTTTCTGCAAGACGAGTCATATATATAGCAGTTGAATCCATTCTCTATATGGTGGTGGGGGATCTGATCAGGTCTGAACTCGACTAACGACTTGGAATATGTGGGTTAAGCGTGAAATGTGATGCCGTGATGCCGAAGTGTGGTGATGCGATTTTTCTAGAACAACAACTCTTTGTTTCTTATGAATGACACATTGTCAGCCACTATGCTGATAAAATTCTGCTACAATAATTATCCATACACAGAGCCGGGCAGTATTTGTATGTTTAAATACTTTTCAGTATTTAAATACAAAAAAGTATTTAAATACTTTTTATTTAAATACTTTTTCGGAGAAGTATTTGTATTTGTAATTTTAAATACTTTTCGAAGTATTTATTATTTAAATACTTTCGAAAAGTATTTGAAATACTTTTGAAGTATTTAAATACATTTAAAGTATTCAAATACTTTATAAAATATTTAAATACTTTTAGTTCCGCAAATAATCTTTTCAATTTTACCTCTGGCAATAGAAATAACACTACTAGAAGGCTAGTAGAGAGAGAAGTCTCTCACGGAGAAAGGTGTTGGGTTTGGTTGACACTGCGCTTGCCCCAGTATGTATAATGTATATAAGTGTCGTCAGGCAATCTGTTATATGCTCATTATATGCTAGAGAATAGTCATCATTGTTGCCAATAATAGCAAAACATCTCATTCTCTATGAATCCTGAATTACCAAAAGAGAGAAATATGGACCAAAAAAATTGTTTTTCGTCAATGCGATCAATACTAAAAATCATTCTCAAATATTTTTCAAGTATTTTGTAGAAAGATTCATTATTCACATCTTTTGTGATAGAAGTCATAGTTCTCTAGAACTTCTTCTTTCTTTTACTTGGCAACACTGCGAGTGCTGGGAGTATCAACAGCTGTGTCGACGTCTTTTTACACTTGCGACTAGACGTAGCTCCCGTTTTATAGTTTAGTTTTATTTTTGAATACATTTTATTTTATGTTAATTTTTAAGAGAATCTTCTTTTGTTATTTTTTTATAATATATCAACGATTTATTAAATCACATGATTTCCAAAGTATTTTAATAACCTCAAAGTATTTGAATAAAGTAGTTGCATTTCAAAAGTATTTAAATACTTTTTGTATTTAGTGATTATTATCTAAATACTTTATTTTTGAGTCAAAAAGTATTTGGTATTTAAATACTTTTAGTTTGTAAGAAGTATTTAGTATTTAGTATTTAAATACTTTTGAAAAGTATTTTGCCCAGTTCTGTCCATACATAGTGGCAGAAAAATTACGACGAAAAAATAATCGAAAATATCCAATTATCGTTCAATTTCACTAAAATCACTCAAAATTTTATTCGGTTTATGATACATGATTTCTTTCAAATAATAATTCTCTATACATGTGTATTTATTGTAAAGGGATAAAATTACACCTAAAATATCAACACAATTAATATTAAAGAGACATTGTTTTACGGTTATCCGATGTTGAACGGAGAGGTTGGTACAGAACCGTGATTAATGTCGAGAGTTACATCCATGTGAGTTGTGTCCTCCTTATACCGGTTTTATGCCGAATATGGACTCGTCAGTAAGGCAGCATGGCACCACTCACATACATGTAACTCCCGACAAATACCCTAATCTGGGTATGAATGTGCAGCGGTTGTTTTGAACAACCACTGCCATCTATTTGCTCGCAAATCAGCTATACCTCTCGTCCATGCTCTTGTATGTATAATACTCTTATCCATTCCACTAGACCGTTTTACTGTGCCTTGAAAGAATCGGGAAAGGTTAACCTTTCGTTTCATTTGTGTAATATTATCATAAAGAATCCACTAACATTATCAACACATGATAAAAGACTTAGCGTCCTTTGAAAAAAGTGGTGGTTATTGGGCCTCATTCCCAATAACCCAATAACCACCATTTTTTTATTATCAATACATACCACAAAAAAGGCAAATGTTTTGTTGGTTTAGGAACATAAGAGGCTTTTAAAATCAGTAATAAAAAATCCAGGACCGTATTTAAAAAAACAAAGTTGATGATGTCTGCTCATAGACGAAACGTCGGTTCTTCAATTTAATAACGCTATCTTGTAAAGGGCAAAAAGTGGCAATGAAGAAGTTCCATTCATTTCAAAATATCTCTTCAAATGTGGTCAGAAAAAAATGAAAACAATTTTGAAAAATTTCGTTTTTTTTCGGATAATTTTGGTCTTAGTCGGAATTTCTTGGCTTTTAAAACGGCATTTTGTTAAGCATCAAAATACGCAACTTTGCCTCCATTTAACCGACCTTGTATCTCTCACGGTTTTCAAGATCCCCATGATAGGCATCCTTATCTTGGACACACTGTATATCTCAAAACTGAGTAGAATAAATGAGTTCGACTGTTTAATAAAAAAGTTTATAAATAACTCGTACTTTTGCATGCGCGTAATTTCAAAGTCCCTGCAATCGATTAATATTTTCGATGCGTCGCGACGCTTTACTCTTGGTAGGCGTCGAATTTTTTTAACTGTGAAAAATAACTACTTCCATACATTGACTACTTTTTACAGAAATCAAATATTCCTATTCGTTTCCGAGATATTGACGTGCGAAGTTTTAAGTGAAAAACCCTGTATACCTATGGTCCGACAGGGATTGATCGTCGGATACGCGCCACCGCTGGATACTGGGATTGATACGGAAGGTGGACAGAGTAACATCAATAACCTCCGACCGTATGCGGTTTGCAAAAGTGGGCTTGTTGCCCTTGTTTAGAATCTCCAAATCATGGGTTTTGTTGATTTCACTGCTCCCCCAGATGGTGTGATGCGAGTCGCCGTCCATACCTATTGTACACTGTAGGTTTCTCTGCCCACAGTGATTCACTAGTTTCTCCAGGTCTTCCGATGGTGGGAGTCTGAGTGCATCGTAGGGAAGGTAAACCGAGGCTATTATAATGTCCTTCTGGGTTCCTTCCTCTTTGTAGCTTGGTTGGACGGCTACTTGATCCCTAGAATCTAGTTCTCTGATATTGAGAGCCTGCACTCCATTTCTCACGTATATTCAAGCTCTCACGTTAACTGTTGATTGCTCATTGTGAAAGATTTTACCTCCAGTGTTTCCTAGACCGGCTATTTTTCCCTTCGTAATCCAGGGTTCTTGTATGATGGCCAGGTCTATGTAATTCTTTGCCAGCTGTTGGCAAAGGGCAGCAGATGCTCCCTTACTGTGCTGAAGGTTTATTTGAATTACCCTCAGCATCGGGAGCCTCTTCCTTGAGAAGTCTGAAGGTTAGGTGCGTTAACCCAAAGTAGGCCCGGAGATTCCGGTTTTGCAGCTCCTTCAGAGATCTACTGTCAAGACCGACAATGAGTGTCATGCCCTCATTGTCCGTCTTGTGGCTGATGGGTCTCCAGTCCTCGGTCTCCAGCCCCATGTTCTGGGTTTTGAGAAGCTGGAGAGCTTGTGCCGGTTCCTTCATATCCGCGGATTTTGTCGGTATCCAGAAGGCAGCCCTCACCACTGGCACCAGTCTGTGTGCCAGGCCCATCCGAAGACTGGTTCCCTCGTGGGGGTTGGAGCCTGGAACCACCCGCAGCAGCCAAGTCTTGGCAGCTTCATTGGCGCAAGTGATATGAAATAAAATGAAATAGATCTTTATTTTAGCAAAAATAGCTATTACAATTTTTCAAACATTAAATGCAATAATATACAATTCGGTACAGACTTAATGCAAACCGTGTTCCTGCTTTCTCCTGCCTATAAGTAACACATATAGTACGCTTCAAGTTCTCTCACAAACAGCTTCACATTAGTCGACTGTTTTATATATAATGGTAAAGAGTTATACAGCCTCAGACCATCACCGAAAAGACTTTTTTGCATGTGAGTTGTCCGGGCACCCCACCTCTGGAGCTGCTGTTCTTGAACTGAGGACCAGTTCCGGGTTCGCATTTGAATACTTTCCGAAGTAGAGTCTGCTGTAGGCCTCTACACTGCTCCTCAGTAAAGATTTCATCCGGATACTTCTCGGAAGTCATAGCCATTCTAAGCCCAGCTAGCGTTTCGCTGTAAGTTTCCCCAGTTGATGTACTGGGTGTTACTTCAGCATCCCCGTGCGCTTTTTTTCTGGGGTTGGAGTGTTACCCTCAGAGCGACCTCCCTTCACAAAGGATTTGTTTACAGGGGTCCTAGGTTTACCTGACGCTTCATCAGGTTTCCCAGTGTTCCCTGAGCTATTCGGGAGAGTTCTATTCCCGGGATTCCTATTTGTCCTCGGTTTACGAGGCCGTATAGGCTCTCCCTTGGCTTAAGCCCTCTCTATCGCAAGCTTCCTTCGCTGTGCTCCGGAAAGCTTTGCCATTTTGTTCAGGCTGATGTTGCCAACGCCCGTGCTAATGGCAGATACACCGACAGGGGGGGGATTGCATCACTGCTTCTCTGGTTGCCCGTGGTTGGTTCATGAAGAATTACATCTAGGTTTGGTTGTTCCTCGAATGCCAGAACGTGTGATTGGCTCTCCCACAAAATCCGTGGGGCCAGCGTTGGCCACCGGGGCTTCCACCCGGTCGGAACCAACGGTGAGATTTCAACTCACTTGGGGTACAAAGTCCTTAGGTTTGTCACACATCGTTCAAAAGTGCTAGTTCTGGTTTTCCCCGGGGTATTTAATTTCCCCGGTACCTCCCATATCTGGGAGGCATTCCCCTATCCGCCACCTGGGATGGCGCCCGATGGAGGACTAGCAACTCCACACAGGGCTCTCGGCGTGATAATATAATATAATATCTTGACTAGAAATGAATCGGAGATGGGCGATTTCCCTACACTTGGAATATCCCATCAGTATCCACTTTAGATGACTAATAAGTAGGTTTTACTCAAATTCTTTGAACCTATCCCAGAATGTTGTGCTTCCTGAGCCAATTCATTCTCAATTTCTGCCAGCAGTTGATGTATTGGCTGTGTTGCTGCAGCCATTTCACTTAATTGATGACGACGACGACAACATACACCTTTAATACTCAAAGTTTACTGATTGTGGAATTAGGAAGAAGATCTGTGTTACAGATGGGCATGCGCAATGACGCTTCACATCTATAAAATATCGTTGGAACTTATCCAACTATTCTGAGAATTATCAAATCCAAGCCACTTGACATAATATACTTTTTTTCCTATTTTACGTAATATTTCCTCCACCAAATAAACATCCTCTTTTTTTGTATTTTGTAACTCTTGCTCGTGAAATGCTCGGATGGTCATTTATAGCTTCAAGCAGATATGTCAATGGATAAGACCCTTTTCATGTTTTCTGCTCACATCATGAGGCTATTCAATTGCTGAAATGCATAGATGCCGCGTACTATTGAATCAATTCTTTGATAGTTTGTTATTAGAATAATGAGATGGTGTGCGATGTTTGAAGTTCTTACAACAGCAAAAACCAGAAAATTACAACGTAAACAACACAAAATAAGAACAAAAATATTATAATAACATCTATCTGAGATGTCTCCTTGATGTCTCTGAGATGTCCCATACTTGTTTCAATATCAAAACAAACTCAAACCTTGTACATGATGGAAAACAACATCCAACAACTTGGTACCGCAAGCGAAGATGTTGTCATCCAAACGTCAACGTCACCTCAACCCATATGGCAAATGACAAGCGACGTTGTCAAATTTATCTATCAAGAAGCACCAGAAAACAAGAAAACAACAACAATCTAATGCCAAGAGTAAGCTCTCCACAGCAAAAACCAGATAATGTAAACGTCTGCTGCCAACACCGGTGTAAGCTAGCCAGATCTTGAGTTATTGAATGCCAAGATTTGTATGCTTGCATGGGCATTTCAGGTTCCGGGGGTTTTTCCCCAAATTTCAATTTTTTTTTTCAATAGATAGATTTGGCAACACCGCACGCAGCCGATAACACCGCCCTTATTTGATTTTTTTGGATAGATTTGTCAACGTCGCAACCCGATTATGTCTTACCACGACAATATGTTGCTGAATCAATTGACCAATTTTGTTTACCCACAATTCAAACTAAGGCAAATATAATTTTATTTTGATAGATTTGGCGGTGCGGTGTTGCCAAATATAGCTGAAGAAAAAAATCTTGAAATTTAGGAAAAACCCGGAGTCTAAAATGCCCATGTTAAATGCATATGCGACGTTGCCAGATCCATCATTCAGATCATAACAATCCAAACATTCAAATCTTGGCATTCAACAACTCAAGATGTACACCGGGGTTGGTAGCAGACGTTTTTATTATCTGGTTTTAGCTGTGGAGAGCTGAATCTTGGCAGTTGATTGTTGTTGTTTTCTTGGTTTTTTGCTGCTTTTTCATAGATAGATTTGGCAACGTCGCTTGTCATTTGCCATATGGGTTGAGGTGACGTTGACGTTTGGATAACAAAATGTTCGTTTGCGGTACCAAGTTGTTGGATGTTGTTTTCTATCAGGTACAAGGTTTGAGTTTGTTTTGATATTGAAACAAGTATGGAACAACAATCTTTTCCACAACACCTCCGAAACACCTAAAACTCTCTTGCGACACCTCAGAGACAACTCAGAGACACTCAAAGACATCACAAAGATAACTCAGAGACACCTAGAACACTCTTGCGTAAAACTCAGAGACATCACAGAGACATCACGGAGACAATTCAGAGACATCTCAGAGACATCACGGGGACATCTCAAAGACATGTTGTCTTAGTATTTTTGTTGTTATTTTGTGTTGTTCTCGTTGTTATTGTTCTTGTTTTTGTTGTTGTTTTGTTGTTATTTTTGTGTTGCTGTTTCTATTGATGTTTTGTGTTGTTTTTTTGCTTTTGCTGTTGTTTTGTGCGTGCGGTGTTGCCAAATCGATCTATCGAGGAAAACTTTAATTTTAGGGGAAAACCCCGGAGCCTAGAATGCCTATGTTTAATGCATTTGCGACGTTGACAGATCCATCATCCAGATCATAACAATTCAAACATTCTTATCTTGACATTCAACAACTCAAGATGTGGCTAGCTTACACCGGTGTTGGTAGCAGACGTCCACATTATCTGGTTTCTGCTATGGAGAGCTTACTCTTGGCATCAGATTGTTGTTGTTTACTTGTTTGTTTTGCTGCTATTTGATAGATAGATTTGGCAACGTCGCTTGTCATTTTCCATATGGGTTGGAGGGACGTTGACGCTTGGATGACAAAATGTTCGTTTGCGGTATCAAGTTGTTGGATGTTGTTTTCCATCGGGTACAAGGTTTGAGTTTGTTTTGATATCAAAACAAGTATGGAACAACAATCGTCTCCACAACACCTTCGAGACACCTAAAACACTTTTGCGACATCTCAGAAACATCATTTTCACATGCAAATTCCCATAAGAAAATCGCAGGTCGATTTTGCATAATCTTGTTCCGTACAAGGTCATCGAGCGATGACGTCACTCCGATGAAAAAGTTTATGCAGCTAGTGCATTTGAACACGCGGTCTTGTCTAAACCACTGAGCCACCAATACTTATTAGATTTAAGCTGGAATCGCGGCACTGTTGTTACCATTTTGTTGTTTTTTTTTGGTATTTTGTCCCTTATTGTGGGGTGTGTGTGGGTCATGTGTGGGATATTGGGAATTCAAAATGAGGTGTGATGTGGGAAGACATGGATGTGCTTGAGAATACGGGGTACTGTTGAGCATATAGATAGTTGTACGGGGATAGTGTGGTACTTGTGAGTAAGCGAGACAGATGATGTTTGTCACGTGTGTGTAAAAGAGAGAGAAAGAGAGAGAGAGAGAGAGAAAGAGAGAGAGAGAGAGAAAAAGATATATGTGTTGAAAGATGTCAGCATGCATGAGAAAAGTTGGGTGGTTAAATTGAATTGCCATAGAAGGCGCTATGATCGAAGTGCGTAGTGTCTGGTTATTGCTGCGGGGTAGTGGGGTGCGGAGATCAGGATGGGGAGTGCGGTGCCGTGGGGGTATCAATACGTTTGCCTTTCTGTAGGGGAGATAAGACCATTCGTTGGCACCAATTTGTTTTGCGGGTAGGAGTGATAGTGGATGAACAAAGCTGGTTCTCGACCAAATTCTGTGCATAACCTCACTTTTACCGGCAAGTGGGTGTGGTCGAAGACTGGTCTTGGATTTAACGCTTCGATCTTGACATGACAGCTTGACAGATATCATTTTGACAGTTGACAGGTGTGATTTTTTGTAACTTTGATTCTGTCAGGGGTTAAACGTTTTCTTCCCACCGATCATGCGCAGTCAAGCTCTGAACAAAGATTTTCAGATAGTGGGTTTGAACCCGCGTCCTTTGGATTGGTACGTGACTGTCTAAACCACTACGCCACCGAGCCCTGGAAAAAAATTTAGTTTTGAGATACAGTTGGTACCACTCTGTTATGGCCTCGAATTGTGGGGCATTACAGTTTCGGTGTTTTGTGGGGGGACGGGGATATTGAGAATTCAGGTTTTAGGCCATCTGCACAGGTTTCTTCATAGTTGTTGAGTTGAGATGGCGCGTACGCTCCGATTCTTTGATCGTTTGCTATTAGAATGATAAGATGGCGTTGGAAGTAGGTGACCTGCGATTTTTTTATGAAGATGCAGATTTCTTCATAGTTTTTTGAGTTATTCAATATAGATGGCGCATACGCCTCAATTCTTTGATCGTTTGCTATTAGAATCATAAGATGGCGTTTTAAGTAGGAATTGCATATCCAATCAATGACGCTGTTTCATTGTGACGTCATAGGGTTGCCTGTTGTGGAAAATGATTCCCGTTCAAAGTAGACAGCTAGGTGTTTGACGCGTCCTATATTGATTTAATTCTTTGAACATTTGCTATGAGAATGATTAGATGGCGTCTGAAGTAGGTGAGCTGCGATTTTCTAATGGAGATGCAGATTTCTTCATAGTTTTTTTAGCTATTTCATCATTGATATAGATGACGCGTACTATCGATTTATTACTTGAAAAACGCATAATTTATATCAGATATATTCAAAATCAAAAGACAGACACCCTCACCATATTCCCATGAATTGCATATCCAATCGAATTAAACACACAAAAACATTTCAAAAATCATATATTTTCAGAAATACAGATTATATCCAAAGTACATACATTATTGTTGGTATGTATGTGAGGGACATAGGGTACATCAAAAAATTACTTCTACGATAATACAAAAACTAATAATATAATCTTACAATTATTCGTAATATATTATTAACAAATTAAACTTATTTACCCAGGGACAATAATAACTATTCCTGAAATTATATTTAAAAAACGCTATAAAGTTGAATAGTGTCCAAAGGAAAAAGTATCAAAGATATTCTCTTGCAGAATTTTTTTATCATCGTTGGCACTCAATGCAACCTTACTTTGCTCAATGCTGTGAACAATGTGCGCATAGGAACGAATGCAACGCTGAGTAGCAGAGATAATTTTTGAATGTCTTGGAGAATCCCAGTAATCATCAAATGTTAAATTATTTTTTAAACGTTGTATCTGACCACTTTGGCCTTTTTCACAAATTTTTGCCCTTGCTGAATTTTGAAAGTGTACGTTTTTGATCCAAGACCAATGAAATGGGTAATAATTCATCCATTGGCTTCATCCTTCATTAGCCCTAGTTCTTTTTTGTTGACCAACGGAATTTTATAAGGGTTGTTAGGTGAATAATCGGATGTGTCAAATTTATTTAATATGTCTTGATAATCTCATCACAAACATCATTACACTGAATTTCATAGATGAAGCTATCCGTATCAGTGTACATTAGTGTACAGCGATCAATACCCAACTTTGGTAGCATATATGCGTAATGAAAATCAAACATGTATGTTTTGGAAATGTCAAGAATGGACATACCAATATACAGAGTTTTATTGAAAATTAATTCATTCTTTTTCATTTCAATAGCTACACGATCGTGTTCCGCGTCAAAAATAGTTCGATTATGAAATCGATGACTTGCAATAAGATATTTTGCCCCATATCGCCTATCCCATTTATTCACAAGTTTGATAACCTGATGATTTCTGATGTTCTCCATCGTTTTACCAAAAACAGCATTATTGAATATTTGAAAAGATGTTTTTCAAATGTTGTTGTCGCGTTAGTTCTTAATTTATTGTTATGTTCAATATATGGTTTTAACAATGTGGACTGTCGAGATTTCAAAATTCTATATATCTTATTCAATTTCAAACCATCCATTAATGCTTGTTTCAAGTTTCGATAGTGAACAACATAATTTTCTTTATCGAAGAGAGTCCTCATCAATCTTGATAATTTAGATCCGGGCGGTACTCGATGTTCAGGACAAAATGAAAAATCTTAATGCAAGTCATTAGTGGCAGTAGGATATTTCACATCGACTCACAAGATATATCCTATGGGTGAATCATCCTCGATTGACAAAAAATCAAAGTTAGATACATCGCTAATCTACTCAAACTCTCCTGAAGGAAGAGGTTCAGTCATCGCTTTCCCATACAGATTATTCACATCTAGATGAAGCAAAAATGTCGATGGTTTTGATGCATCGTAATCATCGGTGTACTTGTTATTAGCTTCAGAATACTCATGAACACAAGTTGAAATGCCCCCACGAATTCCCTGCTCAATGAACATGATTTGGTCAATATCTTGAAGAAGTTCCAATCTACAATCGTTGAACTTCAACATATAATCCTATGTGAAGCCAGGCATCGTATAATACCATGCGGGATCTAATTTATGCGACTGAATGCAACTTTGCCTTAAATTCTCGAATAAATCTGCTAAACCCAAAATATCGGTCTTCAGATACAAATCTGAATATTCACCTTAATTTTGGATTTCAAAGGCTTCTCACACAGTTTGAGCGTGTTGATAATCTTTGACTGATAAATTGGAATCATTCAATTTATTGTAAAATTTTTCAATTGAAGGTAATCGGGTGTCGTTCATTTTTTCCAAGCTATCAATATAGTCATAACAAAATACACCTTTCCGCGTCAACAATTGAAAATTTGTATCATCTAGATGTGCAAATTCTTCTCTCAATATTTTGAAATCGGTTTTTTTTCATTGTCGATAGTAAATCATCAAGAGAAGCGCCTCAAAATCGGAATAAATCGATGTACCTGAATCTTATATTGTTTTCGTCAACGACATGGGTGAAAGAGATGTAAACTTCATTATTGGTTGAAAGAACACTCACGCGACTACGTTTAGCAAGATCTTTAATCAACAAATGCCCATCAAAACCGGATAAATTTTGAAAAAAAATCGGCACAACATAAAGCTTTTTGAAAATTAGATTACAATTTTCATGTACAAAACCTCTAAATTAACCAGTGCAATGATCATGATCGCGAACGATCTTATCATTTTTTTGAAAAGGTTTTTCACAAATATGGCAATTTGTCGCACTGCGGATACTTCTCTTCTCGATCATGGGAACAATATTTTGGATTTTTGAATGAATTACTTTTGATATTTCAATCATTTCGTTGATAAACCAGTCCATACAATCTGCACCACGATAGCTCTTGAAAAATGAAAGAGAATTGTCATAGGAACATTTTTGAAAGAACCCGGTACGTATTTATTGAAATGTGTTGATCGACTACGTGTAGTTGACTTTCAAAATCAGCATAGATGATGAAGGGACATTTTTGTTTGTAAATGAAATTTCTAAATTCGACATGTTTGTTACTTGGAAATGAAACTCTATATTCATTCAATTTTGTACACAGCTTCTCATGTTCAGTCAATTCTACCTCAGATGTGAAATAATTGAGACACCGATCCTAAAAAAATTTTTGCGCTTTGGATTTATTTAGTTTTGAGGATATAAAGCGCGGAAGATTTTTTATCCAACAATGATGATATTCTATATCCTCATGATCGGTGTCATAAGTAGCCAGTGGCTCGTAATCATTTGATGTTGGATGATATTTGTTTTGAAACAACAGCAAATTAACATGTCTATCCAGTTTTTCTTTGGTTAGCCTAGCTGATACAATATTGAACTTATTTGGTTTACCATCATCCGTATCTGACTTTGAAACTAGTTCCAAAGCATACACATTTACAGAAATTGTCATTGTTTTTTTCAAATTTTAAAATTTGGTTCAACGGCATGAGGGATTCTAGGTTATTGACATCCAAAACTGATTTATAGTTGGGATAAGAAGTGATTCGGTTGTTATTTTTGTCAACAGGATAAAGCGCACTAACAATAGCCCAGCAAAAGCAGGCGGTATCATGATTTTGAACATTCAGGCATGCATGTTTGTTTGAAATTTCTTTCGATAGTGCAATATAGGAAGAAACATTACCCATTTGAAATTTATTAACAATGATTTTTAAATAAATTATTCTAAAAAGAGCAAATCTTGAATCGCGTTCCTGGAATTCCGAAAGACTATTTAAAATTACACACGCACGTTTTCAAAAAACCAGCTTTTCAAATGCGTTCCTACATCAATGATCACATTCTCAAATTATTGATTTTTCTACTTATTCTACGAATCCAATGGCTTGTCGTTCTCTCACAATTGAATTGATGTTGATTTTTCGATAAGTTTCGCAATCAGCTCTTCGCGATGAACTACACGAACTCAGGTTGCTTTGTGGATTTCTGCAAAACATGATTTGTTTGATGCAATTACATAAAAAATAAAAATAAAATTTTCATTTTAAAATAGTCATGCACCCCACATCAATTACAGAAAGATTCATGGTATGATAAAAAAAAATTTCAAATTTTTTAATAAAATAATAAATATTTAAAAGAGTTTTTACCAATAATTCTATTGGGTTCATAGTACATTCTACTCAAAGTAGACAGCTAGGTGTTTATGGGGTTTCTGTGGAGAGATGTTGATTCAAGCGTTGTTACGAATGAGGAGATTTTATTCAAACTTGAAAAATTGACATACTTACCATATTCCGATGAATTGCATATTCAATTGAATAAAATAAACACACATTCTCATGCATACATATTATATTCAAAGTACATACATTATTGTAGGTATGTACTTGGGGGACATGGGGTACATCAAAAATTACCTACACGATATTTTTTATCATTTGTTACAATTTTGCCTGATCCAATCATGAAGAACACTGCAGCTGCACAGACAACACATATAAAAATTTTCACACAAATGGTTGAAACAGGTTGGAACGTCTTTTTGAAATACAGGTAGGTCTTGCCAGTTGTCAACAGTCTCCTCTGCATCAATGTTCTAAAAAAAAGAGTTAAAATAAAATAAGATAATTTTGAAAATGCTACTAACCTACAACTAACAGGGAAGCAGTGATGCAACCCCCGGTGCCGGTGTATCTGCCATTAGTTCAGGCGTTGGCAACATCAGCCTGAACAAAATGGCAAAGCTTTCCGGAGCCCAGCGAAGGAAGCTTGCGATCCAGAGGGCTAAAGCCAAGGGAGAGCCTATACGGCCTCGTAAACCGAGGACAAATAGGAATCCCGGGAATAAAACCCTCCCGAATAGCTCAGGGAACACTGGGAAACCTGATGCTCGGGCCTCAGAGCCTGGAGCATCAGGTAAACCTAGGACCCCTGCAAACAAATCCTCTGCAAAGAGGGGTCGCTCTGAGGGCAACACACCAACCCCAGAAAAAAGCGCCAAGAAAAGGTCACGGCAGGGGGATGCTGAAGTAACACCCAGTACATCAACTGGGGAAACTTACAGCGAAACCCTAGCCGGGCTTAGAATGGCCATCACCTCCGAGAAATATCCGGATGAAACCTTAACTGAGGAGCAGTGTAGAGGCCTACAACAGTCTCTACTCCGGGAAGTGTTCAAATGCGAACCCGGAACTGGTCCTCAGTTCAAGAACAGCAGCTCCAGAGGTGGGGTGATTTATATCACTTGCGCCAATGAAGCTGCCAAGACTTGGCTGCTGCGGGTGGTTCCAGGCTTCAGCCCCCACGAGGGAACCAGTCTTCGGATTGGCCTGGCACACAGAGTGGTGCCAGTCGTGAGGGCTGCTGTCTGGATACCGACGAAATCCGCGGGAATCAAGGAACCAGCACAAGCTCTCCAGTTCCTCAAAACCCAGAACATGGGGCTGAAGACCGAGGACTGGAGAATAATCAGCCACAAGACGGATAATGAGGGCATGACATTCATTGTCGGTCTTGACAGCAGATCTCTGAAGGAGCTGCAAAACCGGAATCTCCGGGCCTACTTTGGGTTAATGCAGCTAACCTTCAGACTTCTAAAGAAGGAGGCTCCCGATGCTGAGGGTAATACAAATAAACCTTCAGCACAGTAAGGGAGCATCTGCTGCCCTTTGCCAACAGCTGGCAAAGAAAAACATAGACCTGGCCATCATCCAAAAACCCTGGATCACGAAGGGAAAAATAGCCGGTCTAGGAAACACTGGAGGTAAGATCTTTTACAAGGAGCAATCAACAGGTAACGTGAGAGCTTGCATATACGTGAGAAACGGAGTGCAGGCTCTCAATATTAAAGAACTAAATTCCAGGGATCAAGTAGCCGTCCAACTAAGCTACAAGGAGGAAGGAACCCAGAAATACATCATAATAGCCTCGGTTTACCTTCCCTACGATGCACCCAGACCCCCACCATCGGAAGACCTGGAGAAACTAGTGAATCACTGTGGGCAGAGAAACCTACAGTGTATAATAGGTATGGACGCCAACTCGCATCACACCATCTGGAGGAGCAGCGATATCAACAAAAGAGGTGAGTCTTTATTGGATTTTATTATAACCCATGATTTGGAGATTCTAAACAAGGGCAACAAGCCTACTTTTGCAAACCGCATACGGTCGGAAGTTATTGATGTCACTCTGTCCACCTCCCGTATTAATCCCGATATCCAGCGGTGGCGCGTATCCGATGAACCATCCCTGTCGGACCATAGGTATATACTGATGGAAATCAATAGTATTGACAAGCCGTCAGAAATGTACCGTAACCCACGCAAAACGAACTGGACTGAATACCGGGAGGAGCTGGAGGCGGGGTTGAGCGGGATCAAGGAACGTATGCGTAACAGATTTGATGTTGAGGTGGTAGCAGAACAACTACAAAACGCTATAATTTACTCATACCATCAAAGCTGTCCGCTAATCCGGCGTTCTTCATGCAAGAACACAACCTGGTGGAACGAGAAACTTGACAAGATGAAGGGGGAAACACGCAGACTCTTCAATGTGGCCAAGAAAACCGGTGAATGGGATGAATACCACCATACTCTGACGAAATACAACAAAGAAGTAAGGGAAGCTAAGAGGAACTCCTGGAGGAAGTTTTGCACTTAGGTCGAAAAAACCTCGGAAGGCGCACGCCTTCAGAGAATCCTAGCTAAAGACCCCCTTCTGGTGGCCAAAAATTGAGCAGCAACAAGCAGCCACGGAACTTGCAAAAGTTCAGAGGCTAGCATGTCTCTGTGTAACGGGAGCCATAAAAACTACTCCAACACTTGCCATGGAGGCCATGCTTAACCTACCTTCTTTAGATTTCTATATCAAAATGGAAGCAAGAATGGGAGCAAATAGACTTAGCAACACCGGGAACTGGAGCCACTCAAACTCCCAAGGACACACTAAGATAACCAGCACAGTCACGAACCCCTTAGTAACGATGAGGAGTGATATCATGTTGAAAAATATCAACTTTGGCACGTCTCCCAAGACCAAGCTAATATGGGAAGAGGAAACGGTGAAACAACTCCGGATGGCTAATTGGGCAATATGGTACACAGACGGCTCCAAAACAAGCCGGGGAACTGGTGCCGGAATCGTAGGTGAAAATCCAAAGTGGGAAACATGTGAACCACTCGGGAAGTACGCTACAGTTTTCCAGGCAGAAGTACATGCAATAAACGTATGCGTGCAAGAGAATCTCAGAAGAGGCTACAGAGGAAGGAAAATCCTTATCCTTAGTGACAGCCAAGCTGCAATCAAAACCATCTCCTGTCGGGAAACCAAATCCAAACAAGTCATGGACTGTCGGCAAAACCTTGTCACACTGGGAGTATCTAACGATGTCACTCTTGGATGGATACCAGGACACACAGAGATAGCTGGGAACGAGCGGGCGGATCCACTAGCACGCGAAGCTGCAAACACACCACTTCTGGGTCCAGAACCTGCTATTGGTATTACAAAATCCTCTGTGAGAGGTTGGCTGAACTGTTGGTCCAAAAAACAACAGAAAGCTAGATGGTGCCAATCAGCAGGTCTGAAACACAGTAAATTAATGATGGCAGACGAATCATCATTTTCTGGAAGCCTACTGAAACTCAGCAGGAATCAGCTTAGGAAAGTAACAGGTATATTAACTGGACACTGCACTCTAAGGAAACACTTGCATATCATGGGTCTTTTCAACGAGAAACCCATATGTAGGCTGTGCAACGAGGAGGAGGAAACAGCCTCCCACATTGTATTCGAATGTGAAGCGCTGGCGTACTGGAGAAGAGATAATGGAGAATTCACAACCACTCCTCAAAGGACGGACAGGGAAACAGTAGAACGAGTCATAAACCTTATTTGGGCAATGGAGCTCTTCGACTGAGAGACAGTCACAGAGAAGATACAATAAGCCCAACTGGAGGCTGCGGTGTCGGGGCCAACAGCCCGAAACTCGTAGCGCCTGTACTTCAGTAATCAGTAATCAGTACGGTTGAAAGTTCAGTTGGACTGAATTGGTTGGGTGTATCGTTGTGGGAGAAAAACCATATTTTCCTCCAATTCCACTAGAGGTACATCACCAAATTTGAATGGAACTATACACATTCCAATAATAGGATATTTTAAACTCGGAGTCAATTCACATATCTAAATGGTTTTTGGAGTGGAAGATCTAGTTGGAGCATTTATTTGTGCAAGAATAATTTTCTAAAAAATGATATGGTGAAACACTATATAGTTGAATGAAGATTCGACTTACCAATGCAGCAGCTACTAACAATCAAAGAGAACTAATTTTAACTATTCTTACGACGACGATGAATGCTTTGAATAAACTAAAACTATAGTTGACTGATAGGAACACTTCCTTGTCGTTCCGAAGCAAAATGCATACCTTGCAATTATCATTATAACAATGAAAGCTTGTCCCCATGGATCGGAATGTGTAAAGAGACACAAAGTACAATGGTGGATTGTTTTTGTAATTCCACTGCAAAATGCCACTATTAGCACATCAAAATAATAAAACATACTCATTTTCGATAAATTTTATTCAAATCACCAATAATTTTATTGGGTTCATACTACATAATTTCCTTTAAACATTGGGTTTCTATGCATAGAGTTCTGCTATGAAGAGATGAAATTACATCGGTAATATTGATGTATTATCCATCATTAAATGATAACGAGTCACTGCCTGCTAATGACACCGATCATGAGGATATAAAATGTCTCTGAGGTGTCTCCAACATGTCTAAGGTGTCTCTGAGTTGTCTCCGTGATGTCTGTGAGATGTCACCGTGATGTCTCTGAGATGTCTCTGAGTTGTCGCAAGAGTATCTTAGGTGTCTCTGAGTTGTCCCTGTGATGTATAATGTGAACGTCTGCTACCAACACCGGTGTACGCTAGCCACATCTTGAGTTGTTGAATGCCAACATTTGAATGTTTGGATTGTTATGATCTGGCAACATCGCATATGCATTTCCCATGGGCATTTCAGGCTCCAGCGGTTAGTTTGGGTTCGATAGATAGATTGGGCAACACCGTACGCAGCCGACAACACCGCCCTCATCTAGGATTTTTTTATACATTTGGAAACGTCGCAACCCGATTATCTCTTATTACGACGTTATGCTGCTGTGAGGGCGGTGTTGACGGCTGCGTGCGGTGTCTATCTTGTAACGGTACATATTCCAATTTGTGACTTCAATGGAGATTGTGTGTGACAATAAACTAATTGTTTACTTTTTGAGCGGGAAAAAAAAACTCTTTTACTGGACTTGAACATTTTTATTATTACCCTCAAAACTTACAATCTCCTTCCACATATCACTCGCACAACACATCAATATACACTCGCGATGAAAGTCGGAGATTGTTAGTCGTGATATCAGCACCCTGCTCAACATTTGGGGTGTTTGAGGTCCTGGAAATGGATAATTAAATTGTAATAATCATGAGCACACCATCGTTATTATCATAAATCCTGACACTTTTCTTTGGCATTTTTTTGGCCAAACTAATACAGCAGTACTTACCTTGGATTTTCATTGTCCTGGAAAACCAAAAGTTGATTTCTGTTGGGTTTTCTGGAGCCCGATAAACTTGGGGTTCCTGTTCGATTTTGTAAACAAAACATTGAGGTTATGGTCACCCAGCTGGCGCTCGATTTTGCAGTACAGTGTTGCCGCTACCATTTTCTATGACTGACGTCATACTGGTCTGATGTTTTAATGGGGCTAATTAGCGAGAAATGTTTGATTTCATTCTTCGTTGGATACGTGAAGATCAGAGTTCATTTAACTTCTTCGATTCATGTGGATTCTCTTACTCTGAGAGTAATCGTTCAGCCGTTCTAACGAAAAGACGATTCTCACGGTTCCGAGTAGCTCGGAGCAGAACTACATTTCTAGGCAGTCCTTTACAGTACTGTGAGCGCAATCTGCTGCAGTACTTGGAAACTCATAACTTTTTATGAGTAGGAGGTGTACCTGTTGGTGAAGGATAGAGGAGATTTCTTGTTGCACTACGTGAATCCTTGTCGATTCCACTCTTCTAATTTCCTTTAATCGTCCATTTTCGAACAGAACGTAGAAAAGTTTAGAAGCGTGGTTTTAGCAGCAATTTTAGTTCTCACGAGAAACTGCAGCCCCAATCAATTACCAGAGTTTGGCTGGTTCTCAATCGGGGTTTACGAGGGTTGAAAAAGTTGCAATTTGTTACAGTAAGCTCATCAATTTTCCTTAACCATAAGTAACGTCAATAATTTAATTAACTTCAACACTAATTACTTCTGTTTTCAACATACACATATCGGCAACATCGCCCAACAGTACTTTAGATCAATCCCAGCTCGAACGAACCTGTGGAAAACACCTGTTGATATGATATGACACCATTTATCGATTGACAAATTTCAATACTGCAAACTGAAATGGTCCAATTGTCCATCGCACTCTGTTGATTGCGATCAATGTACAAAACGGAAGACGGAATACGCCAGATGATCAGAACCCAGGAGCATATTGACGAAATGAATTATTCCTGCCTGCTATTCAACATTCACATGACATAATTTTAGGTTGGGTTGACTTGTTGATATGTGAAATGTAATTAGAACGTATTTTCTTGAGGATTACTCATTGATTAAGCTGAGTGTCAGGTGCTGAAGTGATTAGAACCCCCGTCATGTCAAATAGGTACCATGTGAACGCTGTGGCCAATGAGAGTAGCTAAAATTATTGATTGATGCGCCAAATGATGGTTTATATCGAATCCACTTTAAAAAGGTGCAAACATCGATCTCTCCGACTGAAACCACCAACGTGGAAAGACGTACTTTCTTTTGTTTTAAGGCCGCCAGGGCACATTTCCTTTCTTTTTGAGGGATTATTTAATCATCACGGGCACAGAACGTTTTAGTTTTTCGTAGGTTCCTATGGGCTGAAAGAGAGAGAATTTTTGGATTTTTCTACGATGTGGTTGAGGCCATTTTTGGTGCGGAGGCACGTTTGTTTTTTTATATACCTTTAACTAGATTTTTAAATTCTTCTTTACCTGGCGTTTATATTGGTATCAACTTCAGTTCAACCATTGTCATAAACAGATTACTGTCCAAATTTATGTTTCACAGTTCCACCGGGATCCTTCACACGGAAGTGTTGCTTTAATGCTTTAAGTTTAAGATTTCTGGATAAGGACTGCATTTGACGAGATTCGACAGTGATCAATTGGACAGTGGACTGAGTTTTCAGCCAGTAGAATTTACATTTACCTGAATTGAAACCTAGAAAATTGGTGAATGAAAGCACTGGGCATATCGTCACTGGATTGCTCGACCAGGAGAGTCAAACTTTGTTTAGATATTTTATTATATCTCTGCTTTTGGCAATATTTGCGCAAAGCATTTGACTCATCTTGTCTGGTGAAATTCAGCCCAGGCTTAGTTCAACCAACTCAATTCGCTTCACCCTATCGCTCTCTACTCTCTATTAATTCCAGTTCCTGGGTTTCTGTGCTCTTTTGACTATCACAAAAGTGTCTTTGCCTACATACCTACAATATTAAATTCACTTATCGTGGTTTGAAATGGCCCTGACGCGCCTTCAGCGCACATGTTACAGCGCAGGTACGTTTCAGGGGATGAGCCCTTTTTGGTGTTTTGTTAAACACATATTTACATTTATTCTTTTTTGGTGTTTTGTTAAACACATAATTACATTTATCCCTTTTTGGTGTTCTGTTAAACAAATAATTACATTTATCCTTTTTTGAGTTTTGTTAAACACACAATACTTATGTTACTAAATTGTCCAATGTGACTTGTTTATTGCTTAGGGTTGATTGAGACACATTTTACTGATTCATCGTGACATTGTTTTTCATTTGATCAATTTATTATTGCCTTTCTGAATTATATGCTTACATTATAACTGTGTTTCTGTGAGATGTAGGCTGGTTACTCATCAACATCGACTCAGATTCACGCATTTCATTTAACTGTGGTGAACCTCTTACTGGGTGTTTTCTCTTTTCATGTATTGGATTGGAAAAATTATCCCGGAGTCAGACCGATGTGACGTCACAGCGTCACAGATTCATTTGACCAAGCATACCATGACGGATGTCCAGTGCTGATCAACTCAAGGCACACTCAACTAGAGAGGTCACCAGGTCACCAAGGTCAACATCATCTGTAATCAATAGATCAATAGATCCCTTGTTTTTCACGTTACGAGTTTTAGTTTGTTGGACACTTTTAAAAGTCAAACTTCATACCAGACCTTAAAAACCCTGAGAATTGTTTTCATAATTTGTTGATGAGGCAAATTGTTTAAATATTCTCATCTACTTTCTCTTGTTGAGCTAGCCGATAAAAACAAGAGTAAAAGTTTGTAACAGATTTGGCGCCCAACGTGGGGCCACTAAAGGTGTGTTGGTGTGCTTAAAAATGAAATATTGTTTTCTCTAAGAGTTGATTTTGGTGATTTTCAGTTTGCACTTTGATATTTCTCGATTTTTGACGTATTTGTACTTAATATAGGTACATGTGTATACGTAATTTCTCGATTTTTGACATTTTGCGCATTTACACTGTTATATACCTCGATTTTTGACATTTTGCGAATAACCTTTTTGCGTGATTATCTATCTTATCTACTGCCCTATTTGCGCCATAATGCCGTCGTAATAAGCGCCTTGCAAGCCATGGAGTTGGATTATGAAATTATTGTTAGGGATGTCAAACCCAAGGGTTATGTGGAGGACAGACGAAAAATTTTGCGGGGTTTGTTGTCTCAGGAGAGCACCAACCGTAGTTTCACGGCGATAAAAAGCCCATTCACTTTCGGAGAAGACCGAAAACCAGTGTATGCGTCTTTGGATAACCTGAAGAGCAAAATCGAAGCTTTTGTCGGCCTGAGATCTGATAGCGGCTACAAAACTATCACCACTCGTCTCTGGCATCTCTCTGGTAGGAGTAACCGTATGAATATCGGTAATGAGGATGATGATTCGCGCAAGAATGATTTCAAACTGGGACTTCTTACTTTGGAGGGTGAGCTTGACCAAAAGGTAGTCAAGTGGAGTCAACCCCCATTACTTCACAACCTGAGTTCCCCAACTTCAACCAGTTAACCATTCGATGAATAACCATACTATTCCTTTGTATAAATGGGTCATCAAGAAGTTTACTGGTGAAGGTTCCATTAATGTATTTTTGAAAAAGGTGGAATTTCTAAGGGTATCACGCAAGCTTGGACCTGGTGGCATAATAACCACATCAAGGGCCGTTTTGCTGACTGGGAGAACCTGGTTGCAAGAGTGAAGAAGACCTTCTTACGAGATCATTACGACAAGAACTTGCTTGAGAAAATCAAGGCTAAGAAGCAAGACTCGAAGGAGTTAGTCTGTATCTTCATTTGCTCCATGGAAGGATTGTTCAACCGCTTGGATTCTGCTCCCAACCACCCAAACCAGTATTACTGGCATCAGACTAGATAATGAATGGTTTGGAAAAATCGGGTTGTGTCAAAATAGGGGCTGAAACTAATAGTTCCTTAATCTTTATAAAAGATGATT
The DNA here is from genome assembly GCA_958502075.1 of Orchestes rusci. Taxonomy (NCBI): domain Eukaryota; kingdom Metazoa; phylum Arthropoda; class Insecta; order Coleoptera; family Curculionidae; genus Orchestes; species Orchestes rusci. The sequence continues at coordinate 47,994,461 of OY293303.1, read as the reverse complement.
CGGCCGTACTCGACCACGAAATAGGCTGAGATTTTCTACGACCCTTCAACAAATCATTTATAGGGAGAACTAAAGTAGAAAAGTCTTTAATGAACCGTCTATACCAGGAACACATACCAATAAACCTTTTAACTTCAGTCGCAGTCTTTGGCCTAGGATAATTCACCATCGCGGACAACTTTCCGGGATCAGTCCTCAAACTGTTAGAACCAACGATAGACCCTAAGAATTTCAATGAGATTTCAGAAAGAAGTTTTACGTGATGATCATAATCGGGGGTGCAAACCAAGATATCATCTAAATAGATAAAAACATAAGGCTCATACCGAGACCCGAATATAAGACGTTATTGAGCTTGAGCTGCATCGCACAAACCAAACGGAACGACGTTGAACCGGAAGGAACCACGTCCAGGGACTTTGAAAGAAGTAATATTTCTGGAAGTTCCATCTAGCGGAATCTACCAGAAAGCTTTTCGAAGATCTATGGAAGAAATAAAACGTGCGTCCCTAAGTGCATTGAGAATCCTATCGATGTTAGGTAAACAATATGAATCAAACTTGGTTGAAGCATTGAGGGTTCTTCCATCAAAGCAAAGCCTATATTCCTCATTAGCCTTCTTGACTAAAAGAATTGACATCTTAACATCTCATCAATCTCTTTATCAAGGATCTGTGACATATACAGAGACATAGGTGATGATTTTTTATGGAATGGTTTGGTACACCTGTATCAATGGTTAAAGTCAAATTGTCTGTTCTACCCAAACGCTCAGTACTGTCTATTTTCTTACATCCCGGAGTGAAGAGGTTATATCATCTAAGGAAAGCAAGGAATGAAACTTCTGATTGAACTCCTGGTTCAGAGATTTCATTTGAAGGTCGGAGAGCGAACCGTGAATATTCCACGAATTTTGTTCAAAATCCACCGATAACTTGAATTGTTGAGCAAAATCACAACCCAATATAAAATTATGTGGCAAAAAAGAAACCATAATCGCTGTAATGACGCGGCAAGTGTTGCCAATCACAACTGGTAGATCAACTACACCATCCACCTCTTTCATGGTTCCATCAGCAGTACTAATGGGGGGTAAAGAAGAAGGGTATATACGTACGTCGAATTTCTCCAAGATCTATATACCTCTGAAGCCTACTAAGGAAGAAATAGCACCAGAATCCAAAAGAGCAGTGATTTCCTGTCCAAATAACTGGATGACTATATAGGGGCGATTATCCAAGAGTTTCTTTACAAAAAGGGGACAAATTTGCCTTTGTTTATAAAATTTAGAAACTTGAAGCCACGTCTTCCAATCTGGATCGTCTACATTTGAAGAATGCAAGGGCTTACTAGGTAACTTGGTACAATTGCCTTGAGACTGCACGTGAATTAGTTTTTTGAACACTTGGGACAAGTGGAGGATTTGACATTCTTATGACCGCACTTGAAACAAAAAGAACGTGTTTTGGAGAGACAATTTTCGAAGCGATGATTTGGGAGGTCACAATTCCAACAAATATTGTTATCAGGGTTATGACACGTACTAGGAACAGGAGACTTTGGAAGGTTACTTGACGCATTGTTACGGAAGTTCTGAGTGTTGCGATTGGATTTAAAAAAAATATTACGCCCTGAATTTCTGAACTGACCATGGCAAGTATTGGCAATTCACGACACAATCGAGACAGATCATCGACGGAATCAATATCTGCCAACGCTAACTGGGTAATATATTCTGATAAAAGATGACGTTTGATGTGTTTGACCTTTGTACATTCAGCTGGGGGAAGAGATAGTCTAGAAAACAAAACCTGCAAGTGCGCAATATACACCGCTACCGATTCGTTACGTTTTTGCTTCCTATGTTTTATTTGGTCCCACAAATCATCCTCAACGTCAGAATGCAAAAAGTCTTTTTTTAAAAGGCACACCAAATCCGTCCAGCCCTAAACTGAATTTTTAACGCTTTTAAACCAAATGAATGCATCGCCTACAAATAACTCTGAGGCCGACAAAAATAAATTTTCATCTGAAACTTTACGAGAGTGTGCAAGTTCTGAGACACGCTCCAAGAATTTATACAGATCTTTACCATCCCCATTAAACTTGACTTGCCAGTCACCAATGGCAGGATCATTTCCCATACAGGTAACTGAGGGCGATTGAACATGAACAATAGGTTGCTGGAAACTTGAATTTGCAAAAGTTTGAAGGTTTTTCCCTGAACCTTTTGGAAGCAAGACAAGAAGCGGCTGATTCTTTTTTGAATAAGTCGATCTCAACATTCTCTGGCGAAACAAACAATCTTGATATTCTACTCGAGACATGATTCAACCTCGATTTCATTCGCAAAAATGTTGAATCATGACAAGAACCTTCGAAATCATTTATGATTTCAGAAATTGACTTTTGAGATTTTTCTATATCAAGCTGTTCCTGCGCCAAATCAAGTTGCTTTATCACTTCGTCCGAAACTTGTGATCTACCAGAAATACGCTCTTTATTCAGCAAGGAACTAAGAATTTTCCGTTTGTCCGCTACACCTCTCTGAGTAGCTACCGATTGGCTTTTTAGTTCATAATCAAGTTCATAGTGAAGTATACGGTTTGGTTTAAATAATTCATCCATCCTGGGTCAGTGAATTACTCAATACTCGATAAAAAAATTACGTTAAAGCCAAAAAAAGCTGAGTTGCAAAAATTATAAATACCTCGCTATAAACCAGGTTCAACTATTTTCAAGAAAAAAATTCAAAGGTATTATTGAGCCACACTCCACATTTTTTTTTTTTTTTAAGAAATAATAGTATTTCCTCATAAATTCGGGCCCCACGTTGGGCGCCAATTCTCCGGGGTTGGTAACGTATTGCACACAGTGAACGGCAGTCAACAATCAGGGGAAAGCTGGGCCGTGGATTCGTATACTTACTTTTATTCTTTGGGCGCCATCCAACTAAATTTGACTCAATTGGAAAAAAAAACTAATAATTGTTGTAACAGCTCAATGTGTGGATTGCTTTTCAATAATAAAGGTACACTTGATAAATAATCACATTTATTCAACAAATCAGAAAAGAGATGAGGGTAGCATAATAGTCAACATTCATGACTCTCAAATCATGATAAAACCTTGAAAACAGTTCATCAATAAATCCAAGATATAATTATTTAATGTTGATAATATAGAAACCGTTTGGCAAAACTACCTAGAAATAGTACTCGAAACTAAGCGCACCTCCGCATAAAATTCTAGAATTTTATACCGCAGAATACCGCAGATGAGACGAAATCTATCGTGTTAAAAACGATCCAGGTAAATATTCATAGAAGCATTGCAAAAACAGGTAAAAGGTTATTCAGCTTACGGATTTTTAAACTCAACTCAATATAGTCAAAATCCGCCAGTTCAATTACGTATGTGTATGGGCATCCTGTGAGCATCCAAGCGTCCAAAGGTTTCTCAAAATCTCAGATCAAGCATCAACCACCCATAATCGAATACCGCTAATTTAGCAAGTTGTTATGCCCCACCAAAGGACCCTATAATATGTCGAAACTTGCAAATTTGCATTCAAGAAATGATTATTTTGCTTACCTCAGTAGTTAGAGCTGTGGCGGTTCGGCCTCAAATTTGCTATGAAATGGTGAATGCGCGAGATGTGACGTCATCCGTCGGTGGGCGGGGCGGTGTGACGTCATCCGTTGGTGGGGGGTGGGAGGTGGGGGGTGGGGTTTGGGGAATGACATTACATTTTATGAACAGTTCATGATTCAAGCCTTGAAGAAATTGAATATTGTGGGTAAGTGTTATCATCGTTCAGTTCTAAATTTAGCTCGAATGCGCGGTTTTCTTATCAGTAACAACGAGTCTCAACCTACAGTTTTCTTATCACCAGTAGACAGCATGTGGTTTTCACGTCACACACACACTCTTATCAACAGTTCTAAATTTAGCTCAAATGCGCTCGTTACTGATAAGAAAACCGCAGACAGATGCCAATAATTGAATGTGGTGAGCCGACCGACGTCGCGTTGATTGTATAAATAGTCTTGCGGTTTCTAGGTGCCCCATCATTTACGATTGAGTTGTTGTTGGTAGATGTTGAGTACTGCTACTGTTACAAACAATAATTATCACAACAACATGAAATTATTTGAAGAAATTGCATCCTTGAGCAGTTGCATTGTTGCAAAGTACCAAGAGGCATTTCCCCTACTATGTACCGATGAAGATCAAAAGCGTTGGCTGAAGAATATAAATAAAAGCATCCGAGACTTCCAAAGGGCGATGGCTGCACCACTATCCATTGGATTAAGAAAAAGGTTGGTGGCCAATTTGGGCCATTTGAAAAGATTCCGGATGCTTATCAAGTCGAAATTTGAGGCACATGTGGGTGGAGGACACAAGCGCAGTAGTCGAGTCAAGTGGGAGGACCTGAAAACATCGTTTGACTCCCGCATAAGGACTGGGGTAATTATCAACCAAACACACTTGAATCTAGGGGTTTTTTTTTAGTGATTCATTTTTCCTATTTAAGGTAAGAATCAACAACATTTTGAAAGAGTTCAGTGCCATAAAAGTGAATGCAACTTTTTGCGGTGAATTCGTTGTTAGCAAAGATAACGTTGAACACCTCGAATATAAATATTTTCCCACAAAAAATCAAACTTTGGACATGGGGACCAATTTGATTGAGTGGTTTGACAATTTTATCAGTAGACCAATTTTGCAAAAAATGGAGGATTTTCAAGAACGTGACAGTGGGTGGGCATTAAGAAGAATTATCAGTTTAGAGATTTGTATTAATAAACATAGCTTTGGGGTGGGTGCTTCATCCTACATTCCTCTACCCAATCAAATTTTAAAGAAACAAGCATGTATTAACATTAAAAATGATGATAACGCGTGCTTTTATTGGTGTATAGTCGCTGCTTTGTACCCAATCAGAAAAAATTCCGATAGAGTTAGATCATATCCACATTACACCCGCGTCCTTAATACAGAGGGTTTGGATTTTCCAATGACAGTCAACAAAATTCATAAATTCGAAAAATTAAATAATATAAGTGTAAATGTTTATATGTTGGAGATGACTCAAAATGAAAAGAATGAATTCTTTAGCGTTCTACCTTGTAGGTTAACAGGTGAAAAATTGGAAAAACACGTCAACCTACTCATCATTCAAAATAAATATTTTCCAAAAATTAATGATTTTGAACCATTGCCAAATATTGAAAATGAGATTGAAATTTCATATCATTATTGCTTGATAAAAAATCTATCTAGGTTAGTGAGATCACAAATTAAAAAACATGAGCATAAAATATTCATTTGCGATAGATGTTTGAACTATTTCCGGTCTCAGGAACGCTTGAGTGAACATTCAAGTGTGTGTGAAACAAAAAATGGCTCAAAAATTTCATTCCCCAAATATGATCATGTTTCCTTCAGAAATCATATTTATAAACAAAAAGCACCATTCATCATATATGGGGATTTCGAATCAATTTTGAAGAAAATTCCTGCTGAGTTAACACATTTAAAAACTGTCAATTTCCAAGAGCATATTCCATTCAGTATTGGATTTTTATTTAAGTGTTCCTATGACGACTCGCTAACCTTTTACAAAAGCTACCGCGGCGAAGATTGTTTAGGTTGGTTTGGAGATCAACTGAAAAATATTGCGAAATTTGTTGAAGATAAGATGTCTAAAATTGTACCCATGTCGGAAGTGTTGGACAAGAGTATGGCCAAAGAGTGTCACATTTGTGAGAAACCTTTTATTGACACCGATCAGATTGTTGTTGACCATGATCATTTCACGGGAGATATTAGAGGTTTTGCCCACTCAAATTGTAATTTAAACTTCAAAAAACAATTCATTGTCCCCATTGTATTCCACAATCTCTCAGGTTACGATTCCCATTTCATCCTAAAAGCCATAGGAAGGGTGGAAAAATTCAGTATTCTTCCACTCAATAAAGAAAAATACATTTCCTTCACTCAGTATGATGATGAAACCAGCATAAAATTTAGATATATCGATTCACTACGATTTTTAAATGCATCTTTGAGTTCATTAGCATCCACATTGAAATTGGAGGATTTGATAAATCTAAAGAGAGAATTTTCCTCATGTAATTCAAAACAATTTGAATTATTAACACGTAAGGGGGTTTTTTGTTATGATTATGTTGATAATATGACTAGATTGGAAAAAACAAGTTTACCACCCAAAGAAATGTTCTATTCAAAATTATATGATGAAAATATTAGTGATGAGGAATATTCACATGCCCAAAAAGTATGGGATGAATTCAATATTCAGAATTTGGGTCAATACAGCGATCTGTATTTAAAAACAGATGTTTTGTTGTTGAGTGATGTTTTTGAAAACTTTAGAATCAATGCACATAACATTTATGGTTTGGATCCAGCGTGGTATTTCACTCTACCAGGTTATACTTGGGATTGTATGCTGAAATATACAAAATGCGAGCTGAGGCTGTTGAAAGACATTGATCAAATTATGTTTATTGAAAAGGGCTTGAGAGGAGGAATTTCAATGTGCTCAAATAGGTATGCTGAAGCAAATAATAAATACATGACGGAATATGATGAATCCAAACCATCAAACTACCTACTCTACCTCGATGTGAATAATCTTTATGGGTGGGCAATGATTCAACATCTACCATACGATGGATTCGAGTGGGTTGATCCCATTGATTTACCAAATTTCGATGTTACTTTAATCGAGGATGATGCTCCAGAGGGTTATATTTTGGAGGTGGATTTGGAATACCCTGAAACACTTCACGACTTGCACAGCGATTTTCCATTCTGCCCCGAACATATGGCCCCTCCAAAGTCCAAATTTCCAAAACTATTAACAACTCTTCACAACAAAACAAAATATGTTATTCATTACCGCAATTTAAAGCAAGCTGTGAGTAATGGTGTCAGAATTACGCAAATACATAGAATTTTAAAATTCAAGCAAAGTTCTTGGTTAAAGGCATACATCGAACTAAACACTCAACTTCGATCAAAAGCCACTAACGATTTCAGCAAAAATCTCTTCAAGTTAATGAATAATGCTGTATTTGGTAAAACAATGGAAAACATTCGAAAACATCGTATTGTGAAATTGGTTAATAAATGGGAGGGTCGATATGGTGCCAACAATCTGATTTCCAATGCAGCATTTCATAATTTAACAATTTTCGCCGAAGATCTGGTAGCTATAGAAATGAAGAAAACAAATCTCATTTTCAACAAACCACTTTACATTGGTATGTGTATTTTAGACATTTCAAAGATTGTAATGTATGATTTTCATTATAATTTCATGTTAAAAAAATCTTTTTCTAAAAAACCCAAGCTTCTGTATACGGACACGGACAGTTTCATTTACGATATTGAGTGCAATGATGTGTATGATGAGCTCATCAAAAAAGATCTCTCCAAATTCGACACCAGCGATTATCGTCCAGATAACGTTTATCAGATTCCATTAGTAAATAAAAAAGTTTTGGGGTTAATGAAGGATGAAGCAAATGGTAAAATTATGACACATTTTGTGGGGTTGAGGTCGAAAATGTATTCATATAAAATTCAAGGTGTTCAAAAATGTATGAAAAAAGCAAAAGGTGTAAAGTCTTGTATTGTCAAGAACAAAATTACTTTTGATGATTATGTAAAATGTTTAAAAGAAAATGTTGAAAAAATTGTTAACCAATGCACAATCCGCTCAGTAAAGCATTCCGTTTATAGCACTGAACAAACTAAATTAGCCCTAAATGCCCTAGATGATAAACGCTGTTTGATTGATAATAGTCACGACACCCTCCCATGGGGCCACTATAGTTTACAAGATATTGTTGATAGTTGTGGAAATAAAACATTTTTATGATAACATTTTTTTATTCATCATAAGGCGGCGACAGCGGTCACATACAATTAAGCCCTAAGTACTCGGTGGAATTGATTCATTACACTTTAATGAATTTGAACTATATGATGAGGAATTCGGCGGTACAGAAGTATGAATGTCTATGGATTTTTTACAAAAACAAAATACGTGTTTGCAATCTGGACAGCATACTGAGCCGCTAACACCACCGCCGCCGCCGCCGCCATTTCTATAAACATGTCTATGGGAGTCCTGAAATAAGACCAATTATTGTTTGATGGTGAAAACGATTCTGGTGCGGGGGCTGGTTCTACACACATACGATAGGTGGTTGAGCTCTGAATCCTACAAGGTGTTAAATCACTGATAATCTCAATTAAAAAAAATTAAATCACACTAACCATGTTTATTCATCCCAACTGTGATCTACCATGTTGGGGTTATCATGTTGGGGTGCCGGCCAGGGTTCCCCCTCGGGCTGATACCGCGGCTCACAAGTCCGCAAATGCGCAGCCATTTTCTCCTTTGTTGGAAAATAATGGTGTGGCCTATTCGGACATTGGAGCCATGATGGATGTTGTGCCCTTGACTCATCAATTTTTAGCCAATCAATCCATTATTAACAATTAATTTTTCTCAGTTTGATGGTCAAGAGTCATTATGATTGGTTGATATGCAAATAAACGTTTCTTGTACATTTGAATCCACTTGTATATACAAGGTATTGTTAAAAAGGCGCTCAGAAACAATACTTTTGCTGGAAGTCCTGTTGTCATTGCTAATTTTTATACTAATGGATATATCGTGGCAATATTTATGTGTTCTAGTGTTCTTGTTTTCTTGTTGTCTTGTTTTCTTGTGTTCTAGTGTTCTTGTTTTCTTGTTTTCTTGTTGTCTTGTTTTCTTGTTTTCATGTTTTCTTGTGTTCTTGTTTTCTTGTTTTCTTGTTTTCTTGTGTTCTAGTGTTCTTGTTTTCTTGTTTTCTTGTTTTCTTGTGTTCTAGTGTTCTTGTTTTCATGTTTTCTTGTGTTCTTGTTTTCTTGTTTTCTTGTGTTCTTGTGTTCTTGTTTTCTTGTGTTCTTGTGTTCTTGTTTTCTTGTTTTCATGTTTTCTTGTGTTCTTGTTTTCATGTTTTCTTGTGTTCTTGTTTTCTTGTTTTCTTGTGTTCTAGTGTTCTTGTTTTCTTGTTTTCTTGTGTTCTAGTGTTCTTGTTTTCATGTTTTCTTGTGTTCTTGTTTTCTTGTTTTCTTGTGTTCTTGTGTTCTTGTGTTCTTGTTTTCATGTTTTCATGTTTTCTTGTTTTCTTGTGTTCTTGTTTTCTTGTTTTCTTGTTGTCTTGTGTTCTAGTGTTCTTGTTTTCATGTTTTCTTGTGTTCTTGTTTTCTTGTTTTCTTGTGTTCTTGTGTTCTTGTTTTCTTGTGTTCTTGTGTTCTTGTTTTCATGTTTTCTTGTGTTCTTGTTTTCTTGTTTTCTTGTGTTCTTGTGTTCTTGTTTTCTTGTTTTCTTGTGTTCTTGTGTTCTTGTTTTCTTGTTTTCATGTTTTCTTGTGTTCTTGTTTTCATGTTTTCTTGTGTTCTTGTTTTCTTGTTTTCTTGTGTTCTAGTGTTCTTGTTTTCTTGTTTTCTTGTGTTCTAGTGTTCTTGTTTTCATGTTTTCTTGTGTTCTTGTTTTCTTGTTTTCTTGTTTTCTTGTTTTCTTGTGTTCTTGTGTTCTTGTTTTCTTGTTTTCTTGTGTTCTTGTTTTCTTGTTTTCATGTTTTCTTGTGTTCTTGTTTTCTTGTTTTCTTGTTTTCTTGTGTTCTAGTGTTCTTGTTTTCTTGTGTTCTTGTTTTCATGTTTTCTTGTGTTCTTGTTTTCTTGTTTTCTTGTGTTCTTGTGTTCTTGTTTTCATGTTTTCATGTTTTCTTGTTTTCTTGTGTTCTTGTGTTCTTGTTTTCTTGTTTTCTTGTTGTCTTGTTTTCTTGTTTTCTTGTGTTCTTGTGTTCTTGTGTTCTTGTTTTCTTGTTGTCTTGTTTTCTTGTTTTCTTGTTTTCTTGTGTTCTAGTGTTCTTGTTTTCTTGTTTTCTTGTTTTCTTGTGTTCTTGTGTTCTTGTTTTCTTGTGTTCTTGTTTTCTTGTTTTCATGTTTTCTTGTGTTCTTGTTTTCTTGTTTTCTTGTTTTCTTGTTGTGTCCAATCACACACACAGTGATTGTTCTCATCACAAAGAAACACTTCAAGCAGGATATACTGCTTTGTTTTGAGAGTTGAATTCGAAACAAATAATAATACAAGAAGGATTCATCAGTATATTGTCTGATTTTTACATGATAAATTATTAAGCTATAATCCTTTGACAAAAACAGTCAAGCAGTTGTAATACACATGTTCTCAGAAAAGAAAATGACTAGATTGAAGGCTATTTGTGATTGACAGCTCCTTGATTTTGAAATCTTGTGCCAAATTGAAGCCCTGCATATCTACAAACTGAGAAAAATTAATTGTTAATAATGGATTGATTGGCTAAAAATTGATGAGTCAAGGGCACAACATCCATCATGGCTCCAATGTCCGAATAGGCCACACCATTATTTTCCAACAAAGGAGAAAATGGCTGCGCATTTGCGGACTTGTGAGCCGCGGTATCAGCCCGAGGGGGAACCCTGGCCGGCACCCCAACATGATAACCCCAACATGGTAGATCACAGTTGGGATGAATAAACATGGTTAGTGTGATTTAATTTTTTTTAATTGAGATTATCAGTGATTTAACACCTTGTAGGATTCAGAGCTCAACCACCTATCGTATGTGTGTAGAACCAGCCCCCGCACCAGAATCCTTTTCACCATCAAACAATAATTGGTCTTATTTCAGGACTCCCATAGACATGTTTATAGAAATGGCGGCGGCGGCGGCGGTGGTGTTAGCGGCTCAGTATGCTGTCCAGATTGCAAACACGTATTTTGTTTTTGTAAAAAATCCATAGACATTCATACTTCTGTACCGCCGAATTCCTCATCATATAGTTCAAATTCATTAAAGTGTAATGAATCAATTCCACCGAGTACTTAGGGCTTAATTGTATGTGACCGCTGTCGCCGCCTTATGATGAATAAAAAAATGTTATCATAAAAATGTTTTATTTCCACAACTATCAACAATATCTTGTAAACTATAGTGGCCCCATGGGAGGGTGTCGTGACTATTATCAATCAAACAGCGTTTATCATCTAGGGCATTTAGGGCTAATTTAGTTTGTTCAGTGCTATAAACGGAATGCTTTACTGAGCGGATTGTGCATTGGTTAACAATTTTTTCAACATTTTCTTTTAAACATTTTACATAATCATCAAAAGTAATTTTGTTCTTGACAATACAAGACTTTACACCTTTTGCTTTTTTCATACATTTTTGAACACCTTGAATTTTATATGAATACATTTTCGACCTCAACCCCACAAAATGTGTCATAATTTTACCATTTGCTTCATCCTTCATTAACCCCAAAACTTTTTTATTTACTAATGGAATCTGATAAACGTTATCTGGACGATAATCGCTGGTGTCGAATTTGGAGAGATCTTTTTTGATGAGCTCATCATACACATCATTGCACTCAATATCGTAAATGAAACTGTCCGTGTCCGTATACAGAAGCTTGGGTTTTTTAGAAAAAGATTTTTTTAACATGAAATTATAATGAAAATCATACATTACAATCTTTGAAATGTCTAAAATACACATACCAATGTAAAGTGGTTTGTTGAAAATGAGATTTGTTTTCTTCATTTCTATAGCTACCAGATCTTCGGCGAAAATTGTTAAATTATGAAATGCTGCATTGGAAATCAGATTGTTGGCACCATATCGACCCTCCCATTTATTAACCAATTTCACAATACGATGTTTTCGAATGTTTTCCATTGTTTTACCAAATACAGCATTATTCATTAACTTGAAGAGATTTTTGCTGAAATCGTTAGTGGCTTTTGATCGAAGTTGAGTGTTTAGTTCGATGTATGCCTTTAACCAAGAACTTTGCTTGAATTTTAAAATTCTATGTATTTGCGTAATTTTGACACCATTACTCACAGCTTGCTTTAAATTGCGGTAATGAATAACATATTTTGTTTTGTTGTGAAGAGTTGTTAATAGTTTTGGAAATTTGGACTTTGGAGGGGCCATATGTTCGGGGTAGAATGGAAAATCGCTGTGCAAGTCGTGAAGTGTTTCAGGGTATTCCAAATCCACCTCCAAAATATAACCCTCTGGAGCATCATCCTCGATTAAAGTAACATCGAAATTTGGTAAATCAATGGGATCAACCCACCCGAATCCATCGTATGGTAGATGTTGAATCATTGCCCACCCATAAAGATTATTTACATCGAGGTAGAGTAGGTAGTTTGATGGTTTGGATTCATCATATTCCGTCATGTATTTATTATTTGCTTCAGCATACCTATTTGAGCACATTGAAATTCCTCCTCTCAAGCCCTTTTCAATAAACATAATTTGATCAATGTCTTTCAACAGCCTCAGCTCGCATTTTGTATATTTCAGCATACAATCCCAAGTATAACCTGGTAGAGTGAAATACCACGCTGGATCCAAACCATAAATGTTATGTGCATTGATTCTAAAGTTTTCAAAAACATCACTCAACAACAAAACATCTGTTTTTAAATACAGATCGCTGTATTGACCCAAATTCTGAATATTGAATTCATCCCATACTTTTTGGGCATGTGAATATTCCTCATCACTAATATTTTCATCATATAATTTTGAATAGAACATCTCTTTGGGTGGTAAACTTGTTTTTTCCAATCTAGTCATATTATCAACATAATCATAACAAAAAACCCCCTTACGTGTTAATAATTCAAATTGTTTTGAATTACATGAGGAAAATTCTCTCTTTAGATTTATCAAATCCTCCAATTTCAATGTGGATGCTAATGAACTCAAAGATGCATTTAAAAATCGTAGTGAATCGATATATCTAAATTTTATGCTGGTTTCATCATCATACTGAGTGAAGGAAATGTATTTTTCTTTATTGAGTGGAAGAATACTGAATTTTTCCACCCTTCCTATGGCTTTTAGGATGAAATGGGAATCGTAACCTGAGAGATTGTGGAATACAATGGGGACAATGAATTGTTTTTTGAAGTTTAAATTACAATTTGAGTGGGCAAAACCTCTAATATCTCCCGTGAAATGATCATGGTCAACAACAATCTGATCGGTGTCAATAAAAGGTTTCTCACAAATGTGACACTCTTTGGCCATACTCTTGTCCAACACTTCCGACATGGGTACAATTTTAGACATCTTATCTTCAACAAATTTCGCAATATTTTTCAGTTGATCTCCAAACCAACCTAAACAATCTTCGCCGCGGTAGCTTTTGTAAAAGGTTAGCGAGTCGTCATAGGAACACTTAAATAAAAATCCAATACTGAATGGAATATGCTCTTGGAAATTGACAGTTTTTAAATGTGTTAACTCAGCAGGAATTTTCTTCAAAATTGATTCGAAATCCCCATATATGATGAATGGTGCTTTTTGTTTATAAATATGATTTCTGAAGGAAACATGATCATATTTGGGGAATGAAATTTTTGAGCCATTTTTTGTTTCACACACACTTGAATGTTCACTCAAGCGTTCCTGAGACCGGAAATAGTTCAAACATCTATCGCAAATGAATATTTTATGCTCATGTTTTTTAATTTGTGATCTCACTAACCTAGATAGATTTTTTATCAAGCAATAATGATATGAAATTTCAATCTCATTTTCAATATTTGGCAATGGTTCAAAATCATTAATTTTTGGAAAATATTTATTTTGAATGATGAGTAGGTTGACGTGTTTTTCCAATTTTTCACCTGTTAACCTACAAGGTAGAACGCTAAAGAATTCATTCTTTTCATTTTGAGTCATCTCCAACATATAAACATTTACACTTATATTATTTAATTTTTCGAATTTATGAATTTTGTTGACTGTCATTGGAAAATCCAAACCCTCTGTATTAAGGACGCGGGTGTAATGTGGATATGATCTAACTCTATCGGAATTTTTTCTGATTGGGTACAAAGCAGCGACTATACACCAATAAAAGCACGCGTTATCATCATTTTTAATGTTAATACATGCTTGTTTCTTTAAAATTTGATTGGGTAGAGGAATGTAGGATGAAGCACCCACCCCAAAGCTATGTTTATTAATACAAATCTCTAAACTGATAATTCTTCTTAATGCCCACCCACTGTCACGTTCTTGAAAATCCTCCATTTTTTGCAAAATTGGTCTACTGATAAAATTGTCAAACCACTCAATCAAATTGGTCCCCATGTCCAAAGTTTGATTTTTTGTGGGAAAATATTTATATTCGAGGTGTTCAACGTTATCTTTGCTAACAACGAATTCACCGCAAAAAGTTGCATTCACTTTTATGGCACTGAACTCTTTCAAAATTTTGTTGATTCTTACCTTAAATAGGAAAAATGAATCACTAAAAAAATCCCCTAGATTCAAGTGTGTTTGGTTGATAATTACCCCAGTCCTTATGCGGGAGTCAAACGATGTTTTCAGGTCCTCCCACTTGACTCGACTACTGCGCTTGTGTCCTCCACCCACATGTGCCTCAAATTTCGACTTGATAAGCATCCGGAATCTTTTCAAATGGCCCAAATTGGCCACCAACCTTTTTCTTAATCCAATGGATAGTGGTGCAGCCATCGCCCTTTGGAAGTCTCGGATGCTTTTATTTATATTCTTCAGCCAACGCTTTTGATCTTCATCGGTACATAGTAGGGGAAATGCCTCTTGGTACTTTGCAACAATGCAACTGCTCAAGGATGCAATTTCTTCAAATAATTTCATGTTGTTGTGATAATTATTGTTTGTAACAGTAGCAGTACTCAACATCTACCAACAACAACTCAATCGTAAATGATGGGGCACCTAGAAACCGCAAGACTATTTATACAATCAACGCGACGTCGGTCGGCTCACCACATTCAATTATTGGCATCTGTCTGCGGTTTTCTTATCAGTAACGAGCGCATTTGAGCTAAATTTAGAACTGTTGATAAGAGTGTGTGTGTGACGTGAAAACCACATGCTGTCTACTGGTGATAAGAAAACTGTAGGTTGAGACTCGTTGTTACTGATAAGAAAACCGCGCATTCGAGCTAAATTTAGAACTGAACGATGATAACACTTACCCACAATATTCAATTTCTTCAAGGCTTGAATCATGAACTGTTCATAAAATGTAATGTCATTCCCCAATTGTTACAGAGCAAGTGAGTGAGAGTGATTGGTACACTAACTTGCACAAAAAATGCGTACATTGAAATGGTGAAATTGCTTTGGTTTGAGCAGTGTATGAAGGTGACAAGTAAACGTCAAGTTTTGTCAGTTGCAATAATAATCTACTTTTGAGAAATCACAAATTCTTACACGCTTGAGTGAAGACCTGAAAATAACTAAATGACTAAATAGTCAGATCTACATCCGATGGAGAATGTGTGGGGACCATTGGTAAAAATTATTTACCAAAGGAACTGGAGGCCTCAGCTCAGAATCCTGCAGAACTATTAGATGCCATTCTTAATGCGTGGAATGAGCTCGCCAATGAATGTTCAATATTGTCAAAATTTATCAAAATCCATGGTTTGACGTCTTCAAGAAGTTTTGGCTAGAAACGGTTCTGCTACCGGATTTTAAGAAAACTGATCTATATTTTTCTAGCGAACTGAGTGAATAAATTCAAAGTCGTACCCACAATATATCATTTTCATTGGAAAAAAAAATAAAAAGTTCAAGTGCATGATGGCATGTAAATATTTTGACAGCCTATTACACTGCTCAACAAAAACATGATTTCACTGTCTACGCATTTTTTGTGCAAGTCAGTGTACATTAATTTCCCTATTTAAATCATGAAAAGAAACTAAGAGCATTTCAACTCTACTTGAACTTTGAAAATGCTACAAACTTAAAAAACTTTCAACCGTATATATATGCAGTAGCTTTCAAGTCGGTAGTGCAGCTATCCAATAATAGGGCAACATCCAATTTTGAAATAGTTGATTGTAGTGGGGCGTTGGTGCAGCAGCAGCAGCAATAACAATACTTGTAAGTTAGTAGCATTTTCAAAATTATCTTATCTAAGTTTAATTTTTTCAAGAACATTGCTTCAGAGAAGACTGTTGACAACTGGCAAGACCTACCTGTATTTCAAAAAGACGTTCAAACCTGTTTCAACCATTTGTGTGATAATCTTTATATGTGTAGTTCTTCATGATTGGATTAGGCAAAATTGTGATAAATGATTAAAAATATCGTGGAGTTGATTTTTGATGTACCCTAGGTCCCCCAAGTTCATACCTACAATGATGTATGTACTTTGAATATAATATGTATTCATGAAAATTTGTGTTTATTTTATTCGATTGAATATGCAATTCATATATTTTTTTCAATTTTGAATATATCTAATGATAAAATCTCCTCATTCGTAACCACGATTAAATCAACATCCCTCCACAGAAACCCTATCAACACCTAGCTGTCTACTTTGAGTAGGATGTACTATGAACCCAATAGAATTATTGATGATTTAAATAAATTTACCGAATATAAGTGTATGTTCAATTATTTCTTGTAAACAAGCTCTCATTGTGCTAATAGCTGCATTTTGCAATGTAATCACAAATACAATGCACCATTGTTCTTCGAATCTTACTATAGTTGCAACGTTTGCAGTTTGCTTCGGAATGCTAACGATAAGGATGTGTTTACATTAGTCAACAAGACATTCAGTCCATGTTTTGTGATTCAGTTAATCCGAAGCATTGATCTTCGTCAGACGTCGTCATCAGAACAGCAATAGCACCTGTGATCATTTTGTGTGTCTGTGTGTCATATAAAGGTGAAAACTCTTTTGTATATATATTTTTTTATTGATCGTCGTCAGAGCAGCAATAGCACCTGTGATCATTTTGTGTGTCTGTGTGTCATATAAAGGTGGAAACTCTTTTAAATATTTATTATTTTATTAAAAAATTTGAAATTTTTTCTTATCATAGCATGAGCAAATTAAACAAAACTTACTGTCTTTCAGAAAACAGGAAAAAAACCGGATTTGGTGGTTATTCTACTAAATTGGAAGTGTGTTGTTCCTGTCTAGAAGGGTTATAGCCGACAATCACCTGCTTAGCTATTTCACACCTTCGAAATATTCAGAGGGCTACACAGAAAATCACACGAGTTCATCCCTCCAAATTGAGTTGAAACCACCACCACATCAACGGCGTTGAATAGTTGTGAGTTGATTATTTTTTCAACGAATATGTCTTCCTCATACAAGATGTTGTTGAAAGAAGCCAAAAATATGCTTTGATTTTTAAAGAAGATGGAAATATTTCTGTTCGACGAGCCTTGTGAGAGAACGACAAGCTATTCGATTCGTAGAATAGGTAGATTAAACGGCAAATTCAATAATTTAGTGTTACATGGTAATTTACCCAGAAACATTCTTCGATTGATTCAGACTAATTCGCAACATCTTAAAGTTATTAGAAGACAATTGATTTTGAAAAATAAACGGATTGGTATGGGGTTAGTAGAGGTATCAAAATCAAGCAATAGGGATGGGAAAAAAATGTTGATTGCTTCAAAGGAAGAGTATCAACCGGTTTAATAACTAATTTGATTCATAAAGACGTCAATAGATTTCTGGATGATGCGTTTATTTTGTTTCAACGTAAATTAAACGAAGTACTGAGGTCTTTTAACATGGTTAAAGCGAACTCGTAATTTTGAGGAGAGTTTATCAAAAAATCACTCGAACGTGAAATTGTAGATTTCAAATATTTCAACGCCAAGAATGTAATCATTGATGTAGGAACGGATTTGAAAAGCTGTGTTTTCGAAAACGTGCGTGATGTAATTTTGAATAGTCTTTCGGAATTCCAGGAACGCGATTCAGGATTTGCTCTTGTTAGAATAATCTATTTGGAAATCAATGTTAAAAAATTCCAAATGGGTAATGGTTCTTCCTATATTGCACTACCGAAAGAAATTGCGAACAAACATGCATGCGTGCATGTTCAAAATAATGATACCGCCTGCTTTTACTGGGCTATTGTTAGCGCGCTTCATCCTGTTGACAAAAACAACAACCGAATCACTCCTTATCCTCACTATAAATCAGTTTTTCATGTCAATAACCTAGAATCCCCCATGCCGTTGAACCAAATTTCAAAATTTTGAAAAAACAATGAAATTTCTGTGAATGTGTATGCTTTGGAACTAGCTTCAAAGTCAGATACGGATGATGGTAAACCAAATAAGTCGTTATTGTATCAGCAAGGCTTACCAAAGAAAAACTGGTTAGACATGTTAATTTGCTGTTGATTCAAAACAAATATCATCCATCATCAAATGATCACGAGCCACTGGCTACTTATGACACCAATCATGAGGATATAGAATATCATTATTGTTGGATAAAAAATCTTTCGCGTTTGATATTCTCAAAACTAAATAGATTCAAGGCGCAATTTTTTTTTTGTGATTGGTGTCTCAATTATTTCTGAGGTAAAATTGACTGAACACGAGAAGCTGTGTACAAAATTGAATGAATATGGAGTATCATTTCCAAGTTACAAACATGTCAAATTTAGAAATTTCATCAACAAACAAAAATGTCCCTTCATCATCTATGCTGATTTTGAAAATCAGGTAGTCGATCAACACATTTCAATAAATACGCGCAAATATCAAAAACATATAGTTTACAGTGACGGGTTGCGTATTGGCATTTCTTACTACGCTACAGAGCATAGATGAGCTGTATCGCAGTAAAGTATGGCTGGGCTGGGCGCACAATTTGTTCAGCCATTGTTTACTACGATACAGACCAAATGCGCTGTATGGAAGAAAAGTTTGGTAGGGATGGATTTGTTCACTCAATCCATAAATTATTATCGTTCACTACGATATATAATGGAAATTAATTACATACATATACAGGGTGTTTCCTAACCTCTGTGACAAAATGAAAGGGGCGATTCTTCGCTTTATTTTAAGACGAAAATGTGGTATAACTTTTTTTCGAATTTCGCTTTGTTTCCAAAATACAGTGTGTTTAATTTTTTTTTTTTAATAGTTTTTTATTTTTAATAAATTTATCTTTTACTCGATTTTGTTGAAGTTTGGTAACGGTATTTAGAATCATAACGGGCTCATTTTGTCATGAAAAAATAAAAATTATCGAATACAGTGGCGTCCCGAGCGGCACTTCAACCAATATTATTGGGAAAAAAATGTACGCCACTGACTTTTTGTGTCATTTTCATTTTTTTCTCAGGTTATTCAACTAAAAACGCAACTTTTTGATCTCTTGAATTTTTATCGTATCTTGCCTAATTTTTGAGATAAAAAATTAAATCTAGTTGAGTGAGTTTTGACGCAAAAAGTAATTTTATCGCTGATGTTGAATTTTCTAACAAATACAGCAATCAATCATAATCATCTTAATGGAGAATTCAAAAACACTAAATAAATAAAAAAAAATATATAAAAATAAATGATAATAATAAAAAAAAATTAAACACCCTGTATTTTGGAAACAAAGCGAAATTCGAAAAAAAGTTATACCACATTTTCGTCTTAAAATTGAGCGAAGAATCACCCCTTTCATTTTGTCACAGAGGTTAGGAAACACCCTGTATAAATATTTTCTTTTATAAAGGTGAATCTGGAAATATCCAACTATTATTATGTGTGACGATGTGTGAAATGGCTTCACGGAGCCATTTTTATATAAGGCTGGGAATCGAATACGAATAATTCGAGTATTCGAATATTCGAATATTCAAATTCGAATTTTTTCATGATGACATTATATATTATTATGATGAACTATTCGAATAATCGAACTATCCGAATAATCGATCTATTCGAATAATCGAACTATTCAAATAATCGAACTATTCGAATATCCGATTTTTATATTCGAAGGAGTTGACTATTCAAATAGACTGCTCGTCAAATTAAAGAACATTGCATTTTTTTGCCAACTTTTAATAAGCTGAAGCTCTGAACCAAATCAACGGATTTTCTCGAGTGTTTTAGCGTTTTGAAAATCGACTTTTGTACATTGGACTGACTTTCGAGAATTTTGTGTGAGATGAGGTTTGCTATGATATACAGGGTGCGGAAGAAAGTGATGCAATTTTCAAAATTTTCTTGATACTCCCATTTTGCTTATAAACAATTATTCACTAAATGTATATCTTAAGGGTATAGCTAAGATAAGTCGGGACGTATTTGGTATTTTTTGGATAACTCTTCTGATACAAGAGATAATTATTTTTTATTTCAATTCGTACTTTGCGATGTTTTTTTGAGATTTGCGGACTCAACTTCCAAAATTTTAGGATATACCTATGATACTTTTGATACAATTAAAAAAAAGATAATTTAACTGAAGTGGTAATGTACAGGGTCCTTATGAAATACGGCAAACAATTTGTTTTTTTTTGGTTTGCAAAATTGATGACTGATATACCTACAAAATATCTTTTCGATAAAAAGTTTAACCCGCATTGGATTGATTTCGCAATACTTAAAAAAAATAGACTCAATAATTATTATCGTTTGCCGTATTTTCAAGTGACCCTGTATATAACCGCTCAAGTTAAATCATCTTTTTCTTTTGAATTTCAAAACTATCCTGATATTTTGAAGTTACCTTTAGTTGAATCTCAAAAAAAACATCGCAAAACACTCATTGGAATAAAGACTGATTATCTTTTGTTTTCGAAGAGTTATCAGAAAAATACCACATACATCCCAAGGAACATGTCTTAGCTACACCCCTGTGATATAAATTTGGTAAAAGATCATTTTTTAGCAAAATGGCAGTATCTTGAAATTTTTGAAAATTGCGTCATTTTCTTCCGTATTCTGTATTTCATAGAAAACCTCATCTCACACAAAATCTCCAAAAGTCAATCGAATGTACGAAAGTCGACCACCAAAACGCTGAAACACTCGACAAAATCCACTTATTCGTTTCAAAGTTATAGCTCATTGAATATGGGCAAAAAAATTGCTATGTTCTTTATTTTGACGTGCAGTTCAGTCAAATGACGAGACCACAGTGCGACAATCAAATGAACCTTAACAATGTCTGAAGGGGCAGAGGGAAGGGCAAGCTGAAGGCGTGTCAACAATGCTGTCATCTCATTGGCGTGTGAAGTTATTTTAATCAGATATCTAAAGCTTAAATTATGGTAAAGACTACAAATAAATCACCAAATATGTATCAAATTTGAATGCATATACTCATTCTATTATTATATACTAATGAAATTGATATAGAAAAAAAAAGAGTCAATAATTTTATTTTTACGCCTACGCCTATGACCAAGCGGTTGCCATGGGATGTTTGACTGTCATCTGTGAGTAGCCAATCACATAGTTCCATGTTCCACCGCCGAATTGTTTCTACATAGGTTCATTGTTCATTTGCTTGTCGCACTGTAGGTCTATGTGCATTAAAATTACCTTAAGCGTTTTCATCTAAATCGTATCTTGAGTCCATTCCAGTTTGATCTGTGATTAACGTCACTTGCAGCTCACCGATTGGCTAAAAGTGACGTGTTTGAGTATTTGAATAATCAACTACTTCGAATATTTCAATAGAATTATGGAATATTCCGAATTTTCAAATGACTTGATTATTCCACATATTCGAATATTCGATTATTCGATTATTCGAATATTCGATTATTCGAATAATTCGATTTATCGATTATTCGGATATTTGATTATTCGAATTATTCGATTACTCGAATTATTCGAATTATTCGAATATTCGAATTATTCGAATATTTGATCGTTTTTTAAACGAATATTCGAATACGAAGATCTGGAAAAATTCCCAGCCCTTATTTTTAATTTCGCAACTTTGAACTGAACAAAGTTTAAACTTTTTTAATTTGAGTACACAGGGTGCTACTCAATGATAGGCCGTTATTCCAAAGACGCATTCCTGAACCAAGGATTCAAGTAGAAAAGGTCTTATAGGTAAACATATTGTCATTGTGTCTTGAATATAAATATTCTGGTTTTCGAGATACAGGTTTAGAAATAAATCGTAAAATTAGCAAAATCGGAAATTTTCCTCCTGCGGTTTTTGTGCAATAGGGGTGGTCCTTTTGAATTGTGCTACAGCATAATAATTATACTCAAATTGTACATGAGAAAACTCTTCATGACTTTACCTCATGATTTTCTTTTGAATTTGATTATTTCCAGATTTAGCGGCCTGTATTTTATCCCCTAGTCCGATAAAGAATTCTTTCCTGATTTCAAATAGTTAGTTCAGTTTTCTATACATGGAATAGTTGGCTGGTCTCTACCAATCAACACCTTCTGTCCAATTTATTATCATTATTCTTTGTATGGAAAAGCGTTAATATCTTTATAACCCTTAGAGATAACACCCCCAACACTTTTACATTTGAAATCAAGAAAAAATCCTCTATCTCTATCGAACTAAGGGAGGAAAAAAAAAAATGAAGAAGCTTGATATTTTTTTCGACTTCTGTTGCTCAAATATTGCTTTTTCTGATAATTTAGAAAAAGTGCTACATCTTGCTAATCTGAACCACTCCCTAGGGTTAATATTAACGAAGATTGCTATTGGCCAAAATATACGTGAACAACTTCTACAATCCACGTCTAATTATTATTATTTTGTTCTTGCACATTTCAAAAGACGGGAAAATTATCGATGATGCTAATTTTACACTCAGTAGGCAGTTGCTGACAAATTCTGAAAAAAAAACAGCTTTCCCGTTTTTTTTTTCACGTTAAAATCTTATTGGATTATTTTTGTTTACCGAAATTTACAGCTTTTCCACGTTACTTTTCCGTCACATGAAAATTTTACGAATGAGGATAGAGTCAACTTTATAAGACCAATTCAAACTATCCCTGTATGCCGTAAAAATAAATTGTACTGGCAAAGAATATTCGACTGTTGTAGTAGAATATTCTTTGGTAATGGTTAGTATAGGATAGTTTTATTTTTACGCATAATGATAATGTAAGTAGGTATTTTAATTCGACGCTATTAAATTGAATCCGCATGTTATGGTGTGCTTCTATTAAGCCTATGCAGGGTTTTATTCAATGATGAGCCAAAGTTACAAAGACGCGTTCCTGAACCAATTTCAAGATAAATATGTGTCCTAAATAGTCTGGTTTTCAAGATACAATGCGTTGGAAGTCTACTTTTTGACCACATGAAAAATCATAGGGTGTCAAGGAGAGTCAAAAACATTATGTTAATAACAACAAATATAACAACGAGCAAAGTTGACTCGATCTACTAATCATAAATCCGATTTTTTTCATAACCTGTATCTCGAAAACCAGAATATTTATATTCAAGACACAATGACATAATGACAATATGTTAACCAATGTTGTCCCATAAGACCTTTTCTGCTTTTCTACTTGAATTTGGTTCTGCGTCTCTGGAATTACGGCCTCTCATTTAGTAACACCCTGTGAAAACGCAGATTATTGTTGTTGAAACTTTGTTCAGTCAGACGCACACATCGTCTCATGAATAGGATATAGCAGGATTTTTCTAGATTCACCTTTATAATACCTAGATAATTTTTATATACATGTATGTAATCAGTTTTCTTGATATATCGTACTAAGTGAACGATAATAATTATGAATAGAGTGAACAAATCCATTCCCACCATATATGTACCTATTTCTTACATGCAGCGCATTTGGTCTGTACCGAAGTAAACAATGGCCGAACAAATTGTGCGCCCAGTCCAGCCATACTTTACTGCGATACAGCTCATGTATGCTCTGTATCGTAGTAAGGAATGCCAATATGCTGCCGGGTTCTATTAAAAATGTTCCTATGACAATTCTCTTTCATCTTTCAAGAGCTATCGTGATGCAGATTGTATGGAATGGTTCATCAACGAAATGGTTGAAATATCAAAAGTAATTCAATCAAAAATCAAAAATATTGTTGCCATGATCAAGAAGAGAAGTATCTGCGGTGAAAGAAATTGCCATATTTGTGAAAAACATTTTCAAAAAAATGATAAGATCGTTCGAGATCATGATCATTTCACAGGTGAATTCAGAGGTTTTGCACATGAAAATTGTAATCTAATTTTCAGAAAGCTTTATGTTGTGCCGATTCTTTTTCAAAATTTATCCGGTTATGATGGGCATTTGATGATAAAAGATCTTGCTAAACGTAGTCGCAAGAATGTTCTTCCAACCTGTTTGCTTGCCGTCAGCTTCTTTGATTTAATGTCGCTGGACGGACATCATTAATTTAATTTAATTTAATTTTTTTTTAGTGAAACACCGCTGGGTTTTAAGAGAGGCTCTATTGCTCATACAAATTTACAAAATTATATCTTATTATATTTTTTTCCTAGCAACCATCCTTTTTTTCTCATCGACTTCTTCCAAATGTGACAACTGGTCATCGAATTTTGACAGGTTTGCAGCGTTCCGAAAATATGAAGGAAAACTTGAAAATTTATATTATTTTCTGAACATTCCGCCGCCCTTGAAAGATTCGGCTTTCAACAGAATACTATTCAAATGTCTTGGACAAAAATTGAAACCAAAAACTTGAAACAGTCACTAGCTGGTTATATAGTCATTCAAGAGTCTTCATTTATCGGGAGAACACATATCTTTCTAACGTCACGTTTAAAAAGTCCACCTTTCGTTAACACACTTACGACACGCACTATCGAATCCGAACCAGGGTGTGTCTCGACGATCCTGCCCAGTGGCCAACAGAGGGGTGGTAAGTTGTCCTCCATTATCAGAACCATAGTTCCAACAGCAAGTTGTGGATTTCCAGATTGCCATTTTGTACGTTGTTGCAATAAATGAAGATATTCCTTCATCCAGCTTGACCAAAAATGCTGGACTATTTGTTAAGTCAGGTTATATCTCTTCACATAATTGACTTTAAAGTCAATCAAATTCCTTTGTGGAACTGCAGTCATTACTCGTCCAATGAGGAAATGTCCCGGGGTCAGGGCTTCGAGATCGGAGGGATCATTGGATAAAGGAGTGATAGGACGAGAATTGAGAACCGCTTCCACTTGTGTTAAAATGGAATAAAATTCTTCATACGTTAAATGTCTTTGATTCAAAACGCGCCTCAAATGATGTTTCGTAGACTTCACTGCAGCCTCCCAAAGTCCACCAAAATTGGGGGACCGAGGTGGTATAAAATGAAATTCAATTTGATTATTAGTAAAATAGTTATTCACGTTTACCGAATTTGTCAAATTCTGGATAGTTAACAGCTCGTTATTTACGCCTACAAAGTTTGTAGCATTATCGCAATATAAATGTTTACATAAACCTCGCCTAGAAACGAATCTTTTAAGCACATTCAAAAAACCATCGCTAGTCAGATCAGAAATAAGTTCGAGGTGAACAGCTTTCGTAGACATACAGACAAATACGGAAATGTATGCCTTTATAATTTTGCGATTTTTCAATTTTCCATCTTTCAAGTCATATGGCCCAGCAAAATCAACTGAAGAAGAGAAAAATGGGAAATTAGGAATTACTCGTGAAGCCGGTAATTGACCCATTTTAGCAATTGAAGTTTTGGGTTTTGACTTGAAACACAATATACACTTTCGTATGTAATTTTTAACAGAGTTTTTACCACTCAAAGGCCAAAATTTTTGTCTTACAGAGGAAAGAGTAGTTTGTGTACCAGCATGTAAACTGCGTTCATGTTCGTTTTTAATAATCAAACGTGTGAATGGGTGTGATTGAGGGATAATGATTGGGTGTTTTGAGTTGTAAGAAACATTCGCATTTTCGAGTCTACCGCCGACTCGAATCAAACCATTCTCAAGAATAGGTGATAAAGATTTCAATTTACTTTTGGAACTAACAAAACCAGATTTTTGAAGTGATTTTAAATCAGCTGAAATGAGGTTCGTTGTACTATTCTGGAAAGCGACTCTATGCTTATAACTATTTCCGAAGGAGATAAAATTTTAGAGTACACTCTATTTTCTTTACTCAATTTCAAATTATTAATGAATCTTAAGCAAAAACCAAACACACGAATTAATTTGTTATAATCCGGATATTTTCCAAATATGTCAAGTGTTTCATTGTCGAAATTGAGAAATGTTTGAGATTTAAATTCGGGAACTCTATCGACATTTTTCGCAAAATTAGAAATATTACAATCAGTTGGCCAATGCTCAAAAGATGTTTGAAGAAAGTCAGGCCCGTTCCACCACAGATTTGAATACTTTAAATCATGTAGAGAACAATCACGAGAAATAATATCTGCGGGGTTAAGAGAAGAAGCTATGTGATTCCAATCTTTAATCAATGTTAGTGATTGAATTTCCGACACCCGGTTACTAACAAAGGTTTTCCACATTCGAGGCTGACCTGCTATCCACGATAAAACTATGGTAGAATCTGTCCAAAGCAACACGTCATCAATGAACAGATCTAGAATTGATTTACATTTAGATAATAGTCGAGACATCAATAGGGCTCCACAGAGGTCTAAAGGCGGAAGAGTAATAGATTTTAAGGGTGCAACACGGGATTTCGCACAAAGTAAATGACATTCGATGTGATCTTGATCATCTATAGAGCGTAAATATATTGCGCATCCATAAGATTTTTCACTAGAATCTGAAAAAGCATGAATTTGTACATTACGAGGGTTAGTTACTAATATAGGTCTACGTATTTGTAAAGATTGAATTTCTGATAGATCCTTTTGAAAATCAACCCATTGCGCGTAGATTGTCGCAGGAATGGGCTCATCCCACTGTAATTGAAGTTGCCACAAATTTTGCATGATAAGCTTAGCTCGAACTAAAATAGGACCTAAAAGACAAAGTGGATCGAATATTTTAGCGATAAAGGAAAGTATTGATCGTTTGGTGGCGTTACTAGGATCAAAATCTATCTCTTGACCTTTATATCGAAATAAGTCTAAAGAAGGAATCCAACATACACCTAAAGTTTTGGTAGATGAGTCATCCGTGATCATATATTGCGTATCCAAATCAGATGATATTTTATTTAGAAAATCGATATCATTGGATTGAAATTTCCTTATTTCAAACCCATATTCCAGCAAAAGACTAGTCAAATTTTCACGTATTTTGGATAGCACAGCACTATCCGACGCACCTGTTAAGATATCATCCATGTACATATCTTTATTGATTACATCACATTCAGTGGGGTATTTATCAATATTTTCTATGGCGATTTGTTCAAGACATCGTGTGGCTAGAAATGAAGCTGGTTTTTCACCATAAGTTAACGTTTGCAAGTTATAATATTTCACTTCATCCTGAGGATTGTCTCGCCAAAGTATTCTTTGCAAGTTCTGATGTTCAGGATGTATTAATATTTGACGATACATTTTTGTCAAGTCGCCAATTAAAACTACATTGTGTTTTCGAAATCTCAATAAAATAGAAAAAAGATCGTTCTGTAATGTCGGACCATCCATTAAAACATCATTCGATGATAAATTTGAAGAACTTTTGGCGCTAGCATCAAATACAACTCTGACTTTTGTTGTAACGCTATCTAGTTTAATGACACTGTGATGAGGTAAATAATATATGGGGGTTAAAGATTTTTGATTTCGTGAAATTTGTGTCATATGACCAAGTTTTCATATTCGTGCATAAATTCATTATAATGAACTTTTAAATACCTATTCTTGGACAGTTTTTGTTCTATCGAGTACAATCGGTTTAATGCGCGTTTTTCGGAGTCACCAAGTTTTGAAAAATTACCCTTTAATGGTAATTTCAGAATAAACCTACCCTGCTCAGTTCTAGAAAAGGTATTCAAGAAATGTTGTTCGCATTCGAGTTCTTCTGTTGTCCATGATTTTTCTGGGTTCTTGGGAACTTCCTCGATTTTCCAAAATTTTTCTATTTGAGCATTCAAATTATGATCATCATCATTTGAATGTGAATTCACGAAAAAACATTTTGACAGTCGTTGGTTTATAGGTATGTTACCCGCTACTATCCAGCCGAGAACGCTGTTTTGTAATACAGGTAATTTGTTGCCTAGTTTGATACGACCTTCAGAAAGTAGATTGTAAAATATCGAAGAACCGATAAGCATATCTATGCTTGAGGCGACGTTAAAATCGGGATCAGCGAGGGGAAGATGGGGTATATTTAAGTTTGCTATATCGAAAGATCTTTGTGGAGTAAGATCGCTAATTTTGTCAATAACTAAACAAGAAATATTTGACTTGTATGAACTATGAATGGACGAAAACATGCTCATTTATTGTTGTCTTGATTTGATTTATTCCGGAAACAGGAATATTTATTCTTCGTGATTTTAAATTTAGTCGTCTGGCCATGTCTCGAGTAATAAAATTGGACTGTGAGCCACTATCGAGTAGAACGGGACGGAAATGGAACATTGTTCACATCACAAACGTGAATGAGCGCAGTAGATAACAGAACAAAAAGTTATGAGTTTTTCATAGAATGATGTGACAACGCTGTGCAGTTTTGAATTTCATTTGGGTTAGGGTTGGAATCATTTTGGGTATTTTCGAGAGCATTAATCGTATTATCGTGATTCATTGAATTATTACCTTCATTAGTTAGCGAGATATTAACGTGACTTTGAGGTTTGGATTTTGACTGAAAACCAACCTTATTCGGTGTTACATTTTTTGAAAAAGACGCTCCTGGTTGATGTTAAAGGGTGGAATGTCTCCCATTGCAAATCCTTCAACCTGTTGACTTACACTCTGAATTTCTTTGTCCTTTTCGCAAGCAATTTGTGCAAAGTGATAATCGTTTTACTTCCTCAAAAAGAGATGCAACTGAGAACGATTTAAATTTTGGACATGAATAAATGAAATGTTGATTGTTACAGGAAGGACAATTTAGGACTTGATAGTTCAAACGACTGAAAGCTTTGTTTTTGACGATAACTTAGGCTTGGGGTAGATTTTGTATGTAAAGCCTCTAAGACCTGACATCTTTGCGATAGGAATTTAGAAAAATCATCTATTTTGGGTTTGGCGATATCTCTACTGAACTGTTCCCACTCGCGTTTTGTAGGAAAATCCAGCTTCGAGTTTAAGAGATATATTAAAATAGTACTAGAACTATCAATTGGTTCGTCTAAGCTCTCCAAAGCACGTATATTTTTCAAAAATGTATCGAGAAAATTGCGTAATGTGAAGTGCGATTCTTTATGTACGTTTGGTAAATCGAATATTTCTTTGAAATGAGCGTTAATTATAGCCTTTTGGTTATCGAATCTCTCTGTTAATAATTTAAAAGCGGTGACGTAATTAACGTCCGAGAGGGGTAACGATGCTATGACTTGAGCGGCCTTACCTTTAAAACAAGATTGAAGATGATAGAATTTTTCAATATTTTGCAGTGTATTGTTATTGTGAACCAAAGCTGTAAATGTGTCTCTAAATCTTTGCCATTCAGAATATTGGCCTGAAAATTCGGGAATTTTTATGGGTTGTAATTTTGCATTCATTTGTAAAGGCGTACCGTACTAACCCAAACTAACCCAAACTAACCCAACAGGAGTAAACATTTGAGTATTGGAATTTGCTGGTGGTGAAAGATGGGAAATAAGATCTTTCGCAGTTGAAATAGCGTTGAAATATTTTTTTTGAAAATCTTCGCGATCCGCGCTTGCTTGATCTTGATTTAAGATACCTGCGGCCAGCATGACATCCTCGAGCTCACCCTGTATAGTTTTAAATTCTGACAAAATATCTTTCGTGGCATCGTAACGAGTTTCGATTTCTATGAGCGAGTATTTTCCGGCAGTATACTTATCTAAATAAGTTTGAAACCGTGAGAGTTCGGCTTTAATTTGACCGCGACGAGCTATTAACCTTTTATCCTCATTTGATCGTTCTGTCATATTGACTTTTGTAAATTGTCAAAATACCTAACCAAAATGTGCGAGTACGAGATATTTGGGTGTTTTGATTAGATTATACAACCCAAATAGTGTTTTATAGCGATTAAAATGTATCGATAATATTCGAGAAAAACAAAACGTTGAAATTTTTGACGAGAAATTTCAAACTACTGTGGAATACCAGTTGGTAGCTTGAATTGTGTGGATATGAATTAATTTACGAGCTACGAGATGTACGAAACATTCATTATACGTGAAAAAAAAAATAAAAATATCGAGATTAACACAAGTGGAAGGTACGTGAAATGATATCAAAATGATATGCGATAAAAAAATTAAAATAAGAAAAGGTTTGCTTTACCTTTACCTCCGATCAAGACAGCTTCTGAAACGAGAATCTTTCCAGTGCGTTATGGACGTGGACGTGATAAGTACGTGACTTCGAGTATAGGGTATGATATCGGGCTGCTAATTCAACCTTGTATCTGCATTCGGCGGTGTTTCCTTTGTACTCCGATTCTTCTATCCGGCTACCAAGGACCAAACTATGTTTGCTTGCCGTCAGCTTCTTTAATTTAATGTCGCTGGACGGACATCAAACCTTTAGATACAATTTTTTTTTAGTGAAACACCGCTGGGTTTTAAGAGAGGCTCTATTGCTCATACAAATTTACAAAATTATATCTTATTATATTTTTTTCCTAGCAACCATCCTTTTTTTCTCATCGACTTCTTCCAAATGTGACAACTGGTCATCGAATTTTGACAGGTTTGCAGCGTTCCGAAAATATGAAGGAAAACTTGAAAATTTATATTATTTTCTGAACACAACCAATAATGAAGTTTATATCTCTTTGACCCGTTTCGTTAACGATAACAATATAAGATTGTGGTACATCGATTCATTTCGATTTTTGGGCACTTTTCTCGATGATTCACTATCGACAATGAAAAAAAACCGATTTTAAAATATTGAGAGAAGAATTTGCACATCAAGGTGAGGCAAAATTTCAATTGTTGACGCGAATTATAAACGTGATCGACTCGTAGACTTTTTAAAAAAGAACTTTATTTCCAAAAACAGGTGAAAACTTAGACTAAATGAACAGTTACGAACAGCAGCAAGGCTTTGACACGCAAAAGTTGGAAACTAATTACATCAAATGCTTAAATACTAAAATACATCTAAAGTCAGCAGTTTATACAATTAATAAGAATTACGATGGGTTCAGGTTCATCACTCCTCCTCCCTTAGCTTCCTCAACGTCCTCGTTGAGAAATTTCTGGATGTCTGCCAGTGCAACAGCCTTGATCTGCTTCTTCTTCTGCTTCTTTTGCCAGAGATATATGACAAAAGCCAGAATACCCAGAAGGATGATTAAAGTGATGCTGAAGGCTATGCTGGTAGTTTGATGATGCTCTGAGATGTCCTGGATAGTTAGTGGCTCAACCAAGTTCTCTTGCATCTTTTTTGGATTTTCCAGGTGCCTCATTTGAAGGTTTATTGAGAGGTTTGTTTCTGGAGCTGGAAAGGCTTCCATCGTTGCCAGGGAGATGTTATTGATTGCTGGAGAATATTTGTGATGGTTGATAATGACATCACATGAACTTTCTATCAGGAAGCAGCCTTGTAATATGGATTTCTCGAACGGGAAGCAGTCTTCATATATCGGTTCTGGATAGTTTGTGCAAGACAGGAGGGAGTTCGTGTGTGTAATTGTGTGTACTTGGTAGTTGTTTTGTGCTACTGCAAAAAGGCAGTCTTTTGTTAATGGACAGCTGTTGGAAATGGGTCCAGAGCAGATCCATTTAGAGTTCACTTCTTCGCAATGGCTGTACCATAGGTCGCTGCAGTGATACTTGCTTGGACCTATCAGCACTTTGGACTCGTTTGTTGGTGCAGGATAAACGAGTTTCAAGCTACAGGGTGTTTGCTCGAATACGGGTATTTTAATTACTAGAATTGCCATTTCATTTGTGATAAGAAGTCCTGTTTTACATATTAGGGTTTGTTCCGATAAATGGTTCAGTGGCCATAAGACATTTTTCGGGTAGTGAATAGTTAAGTATTTCCAAATTTCTTCTATTTCTCAGTAATTCTAGATCCAACGTTTCCAGCTGAGCGAAAGAGAAGATGCGCAAGAGTTTTTCTAAAAATTGATTCAAACTATTCACTTGCATGTATTGGTTTTGTAGTAATAGAGACAAGTTTATTTCATTGTTAAAATACGAGAATTCAAAGGTTATTTGTTGATTATTTGAATTTATAATTCTTACGTTTTCTTCGAGTTTTTGCATGACATTTCCGGCAAATGAACTAAGGTCGTTAATCTTCTGCATTGTGCTTATTTGATTTCGTTTTAAAATTTGCAAGTTGTGGTTTACTAATTCTAGATCGTCATTGTCCAAGTTGCCGGTAATTAACTTGATACCACTTCCAACGAAGTTCATCAAACCTCGTTTCCTGCGGTTAGAAATTCTACTATTCTCGTAATTATCCAATTTTGCAAAGTTCAATCAAATATCATATGTTTCGTTCATAACTAATAAAATATGATGAAACTGCATTTGTGTAAGGTTATTGTTCTACTGACTTACGCTAGGACTTATAATATGATTGTTAGAAATAAGATGAGAAAGAGTGGATCTTATTTTTGTTACATTAATTGGTACATATGTGGAATGGAAATGACTTACGACTAATGATTGGGATATATCTTCCAAATAATATCCATTATTGGGAAGTTTGTGAGCCTGAAGTGCTAGGCTGGAAATTATGTGACTTCAAAGGGTCAGGAGGGTCAGGAGGCTGAAAGGAGATCGGATTTTTCCTAAGTCTCTTCAATTTTCTAATATGAGTTGTTATGGGCTTCTTTTTTGAGATGCCCTCTATTTTATTTTTATTTGCACTTACAGTTTTTATTGGAATATATTGGGGTTTAATTTTATTTCTGAAGTTGTTTTTTTTTGTATACTAGTTGATCGGGGACAATTTCAGGGGGTTGTTCGGCGTTTTGATTTTGTTTCTGGGTGTTTTGTGACTGTTTTTGATATGCATTTTTAAAAATCGCATCATGGAAAGGTATTAGCTCTTTGTTTCGATTTTGATTGTATTGTTCATAGATCGTTAAGTCGTTATTTGAATTTGGTTCGTAGAGGTAGGGTCCGTAGAGAATTGAAAATGGAGAGTGACCCGTAGTGGAATGTATGCTCTGATTATAAATCAAAACAGCGCTAATCATCATATTTTGAGGGGATTTATCGGGATTCTGCATTCTAAGAATACGGAGTTTTTCCAGTAAAGTGGAATGCAGTCGCTCCACTGGACTATTAGATGACGAATTACCAGGGGTAGTGTAGTGGATATCTATTCCAAATAATTGACAAAATTCCTGGAAGAGCGAATTCTTGAACTCGGTTCCCTGATCAGAAATTATTTTCTGAGGCGTGTTATGGTGGGAAAAGTAGTGTCTTATCTTACTCAAAATAGTGACGGAGTTTTTATCGGGAATGTGATATGCCTGGGCGTATTTAGAAAATGAATCTATAATGGTGAGGAATTGGCAGTTAGAAAACTGGAAAATGTCTATGTGTATGGTTTTAAATGGTTTCTCCGATAGGAGTGGGCCTTCGTATGCTAGCCGATAGGGATGTCTTTCATATTTATTTTGTAAGCAGATCTCGCATTTGTTTATGATGTTGGTAATGGAGTCTCTTAACTTTGGCCAATAATATTTTTGTTTTAAGTTGTTGTAGGTTTCAGTAATACCATTATGATTGCTTTGGTGATAATTCAAGATTATTTCTTTTTGTTGTATGGGATCTGTTACGTCATGTAGATATATATTGGATAGTAGCAGTTTTGCAGAAGGATTGAGATTTGCAGTGACTAATCTTTGGAATTCTAATTTGAGTTCAGAGTCTGGAATGTAGACCGTAAATGAAGTGTCTGGTTTAACTATTTCTTTGAGAATTTTGAGAATGTGATCTTGTTGTTCGAATTTTGAGATTTTAACAAAGTGGTGATTTTTCTTGAAAGGTTTAGTGTATGTATCAAGATATTTATCTCCGTAGGA
This sequence comes from Orchestes rusci, assembly GCA_958502075.1. Classification (NCBI taxonomy): domain Eukaryota; kingdom Metazoa; phylum Arthropoda; class Insecta; order Coleoptera; family Curculionidae; genus Orchestes; species Orchestes rusci. Next base: position 47,960,446 of record OY293303.1, on the reverse strand, counting down.
AAGAATAATTCTATTTGATGCATAATTTATCGGGAGTTCTGAAATGGGGAGAAATTTTCCTTCTGTGTCATTGTTGGAATGTACTGTTATGTCGGAGCCGTTGTCAATATCATTGGGGTTCACCGGGATAGCTTTATCAGGGATTATTTTTGAAACTACGTCATTGTATTTTTCACCCATAACGAAGTCAGCTAAATCGAAATCAGACAGATTTGCAACTGTATTGTCAACATTAGGGGCAATAGATTCCGCATCATTAGTTTCATGGATGTTTAATTGAATTCTAGACAAAGCGTCAGCTACGGAGTTTTCTTTTCCCTTTTTGTATCGAATTTCGAAGTTGAACTCTTCAAGTTTCAACCTCCAACGGGTGAGTCGAGAGTTGGGTTCCCTTATTTTTGACAACCACACAAGAGGATTATGGTCGGTTTCAATCATGAACTTCTGTCCATAAAGATATGGTCGAAAATGTTTTGTACTATCCACAATTGAGAGAAGCTCTTTTTCTATTGTAGAATAATTCTTTTCGGTGGAGTTGAGCGTTCGTGAATAGTAAGCTATAGGGTGATCATTCTGAGAGAGTACACTGCCGATGGCAATGTTAGAAGCATCGGTAGTAAGTTTGAACGGCTTGGAGAAGTCGGGATATTGGAGTACAGGGCAATTTGGAATGAGTTCCTTGCATTTTTGGAACGCAGCCTTATATTCGGGATTTTCTATGTTTATTGTGGAGCCTTTCCTAAGACATTTTGTTATTGAGAACGTAATTTTTGAGAAATTTTTAATAAATCGGCGATAGTATCCGACAAGACCAAGAAAAGATTTAATTTCCTTTTGATTGCGAGGGAGAGGGTACCTTTGAATTGCTTCAATTTTGATGGGATTTGGTCGTATACCTTCGGGAGTGATGACATGGCCGAGGAATGCCACTTCTTTGCAAAGGAATTCAGACTTGTCTGGCTGAACTTTCAAATTGACTTCCCTCAATTTTTTGAAAATAGTGCGAATGTGATCGATATGTTCGGGTAATGATTTCGAAAAGATAACGATATCGTCCATGTAGACAAAACAAAATTTGTAGAGGAATTCACGCAAGATCTCGTCCATCATGCGTTGGAATGTTGCTGGAGCGTTCTTGAGACCAAAGGGCATTCTCAGATATTCATAATGTTCATTATTGACAGAAAAGGCAGTTTTTTCGATAGATTTTGAGTCCATCTCGATTTGGTGAAATCCCTGGGCAAGATCGAGTGTGGTGAAGTAGTTACATTTTCCAAGATTATCCAGAATTTCTTCAATTCTTGGAAGAGGGTAAATTTCATGAACAGTTTCCTCATTAAGACGTCGATAATCGATGACCATTCGGAATTTCTTTTGTCCTGAAGCGTCGGCCTTTTTGGGAACTATCCAGACTGGAGCGGAATATGGAGAGATAGATGGCTTGATGATTTTATTGTCCAGGAGTTTTTGGATTTGAGATTGAATCTCGATTTTCATACTGGGTGGATGACGAAAGGATTTTACGTAGATGGGGCGATCGTTGGTGGTCCGTATATGATGTTTAGTTTGACTGGTGAATGAAAGATCACAATCTTCATGGTACATAATGTCCTTGAAATCATGACAAAGAGGAAGAATTTTCGATTTTTCAAGAGGGGTGAGATGATCTAGACGGAGTTGCTTTTCAGGGTTGAATTGATTACTATTATTCGATCGAGAGGGATCAAGTAGATCGAATTGATCTTGGGGAATTACACGAAATCTTTGATGAAAATTGACATTAACCTTTGGGTTTGGATTGGGGATTTTACAAAAGCCATTGTGGACTTTGACCAAACTATCAGGGATGACGTGATTATCTATAGTGAAAGAGGGAAGAATAGCTATGCCTTTTTCGTAATTAACGGGGACAATGAGCGAGTTATTGTCTATGTTTTGAATCGGTTTGAGAAGAGGCTTGTTATACGCTAAGGAAAATGGAATTTTGATATTTTGGAGAGTTAGAGTTTTATTTTCGTAGTCGATAAGTGCATTCAAATTTTTTAGATCTTTGCTGCCAATTAGCGCGTCAAAGTCTTTGTGCCAATTAAGAACACGCATGGAAAAGTTTTCCTTTATGCCTAGTTCTTCTAGCAAAGGTAAATTTGAGTTATTATTTTCTTTATAAGTAATTTTGCATGCAACTACTTCAAAAGGTTCATAAAACATGTTACTAGGGTAAATTTCAGCAATTGAAGGAGAGATAATGGAATCAGATGCTCCAGAGTCGATTAAAACGGTTATTTGTTTGTCCTGCAAGTGAAAATATGGAAGTTCTATTTGTTGAGCGATGTTATTTAGGTCGATGGATCTTTTCGAGGCGGTGGAAGAAAATTTTCGTTTTCACTGGGAGTCTGATTATTTTCATAAAGAGTTTCAGGCGGATTTTCAAAGGTCGAATTCGGGGTTTCATATTCGGGGTTATCGGTGAAAAATTGATCTTGTTGATCTTCAAACGAATATTCATCGGAAGGTTGATTTTGTTCAACTGAATAGGGATAAGTTTCGACGTTAGTGAGTTCCTGCGAGATAAAATTTCTTGGACCTGAGGGACGGAAGTGATTTTGGGGGTTGAAATTATTTATTCGTCTGGAGGGACCAATTGTTGAGGTTGACATAGGAGTTGGTCTTTCAAATCGCTGTGGTCTGTTGGATGGTGCGAAGACATTCCTATTGTTGGGGTTATTTACAGGTTGTGAATTTGGTGTAAAATTTCTTTGAAATTGACGGGGTTGTACTACGTTGGGGAACTGGTTGTTAAATCTAGGTCTAGGTGGAAATTTCATAGGCGGTATTGGTTGTAATGTTCTTACAGCTTGTGAGTTATTTACAGCATTATTAGGTTGAAAATAATTGTTGGAATAGTTCTGATCACTATGCAAATTTGGATGATTGGTAAAATTAACCTGCGATTCTATCATATTGTGATTCACAACTTGAACTAAAGCTTCATCTAATGTGTTTGGATTAACTAACATCAACATGGTTCTCAAAGTTTGAGGCGCATTTGCCGTCAATATCAATACTGCAGTTTTATGTGTTTGGCTAATAAGAGTTGCCTTAGAATTATTATCAGCCACTTCACATTGAATTTTAGAGAAAATCCTCTGAATAAACGTCTTAAGCCTATCTACAAATTGAAAAATGTTCTCATTCTTATTTATTTTTACGTACTGTAATTGTTGCATAAGAATTTGGTGATTTATCGGATCACCGAATTTTTGTCTTAATGCTTCTCTAATGCTCGGCCAGGTATTTAGGTCTAGTCTAGTTAATAAAAATTCTCTTGCGTTTTCAACTAATTTAGATTTTATAGCCACTAGAACTATGCTTTGTAAATCGTTATTTCCAACATAATACAGATTATAAAATTCATTGATAGCAATAATGAAACTTTCTAAATGAGTCTGGTTACCAGAGAAAGTAGGCAGTAAGGTGGTATGGAATCTAATGTTCTCCATATCTATATTTGGTTCTGATTGTACCAATGTATTATCGAGTGTATTATCTAAAGGTTCAATACTTAAATGACGAAATGAAGAAGCTAAAATGTCTTCTGGCTCTGAATCACTATCTGAGCTATTATTAATTACCCTAATCCTAGCCCGTTTTTTAAACAAAGTTTTGCGAAGTCTATCAGTCATGTACACAAAACAAAGAAAAAAGAAAAATGGCAATTCAGCAATTACTTACGGCGTAAACAAGGGGACACCCATAGAGCTCACGTCGTAGAGGTACAGCACAAAAGGAATTCCTATAGAGTATAGAGGTGAGGCTGAACGGCTTTTTGTTGTACACTGGTCGATCTGGACTACTCTGGAGGTCAGGAGCGTTCACTTGATCACACGTCTCGTACAACACGGCAGACGACGGTTTTCCGAATTTCACGCACTGTGTCTCTTGAAAGTCCAAAGGTGTCAGAATAGTGTGTTAAGATTTGAGAATCACTTCCACTCAACGAGAACCGATAAAGAGTGGAATCACACTATCCTGTTCGCAGCGCCAATTATAAACGTGATCGACTCGTAGACTTTTTAAAAAAGAACTTTATTTCCAAAAACAGGTAAAAACTTAGACTAAATGAACAGTTGCGAACAGCAGCAAGGCTTTGACACGCAAAAGTTGGAAACTAATTACATCAAATGCTTAAATACTAAAATACATCTAAAGTCAGCAGTTTATACAATTAATAAGAATTACGATGGGTTCAGGTTCATCACTCGCGGAAAGGTGTATTTTGTTATGACTATATTGATAGCTTTGAAAAAATGAACGACACCCGATTACCTTCAATTGAAAAATTTTACAATAAATTGAATAATTCCAATTTATCAGTCGAAAATCATCAACATGCTCAAACTGTGTGGGAAGCCTTTGAAATCCAAAATTTAGGTGAACATTCGGATTGGTTTCTGAAGACCAATATTTTGGGTTTAGCAGATTTATTCGAGAATTTTAGGCAAAGTTACATTCAGTCGCATGAATTAGATCCCGCATGGTATTATACGATGCCTGGCTTTACATGGGATTGTATGTTGAAGTTTACCGATTGTAAATTGGAACTTCTTCAAGATATTGACAAAATCATCTTCATTGAGCAGGGAATTCGTGGGTGGATTTCAACTTGTGTTCATAGGTCTTCTGAAGCTAATAACAAGTACACCGATGATAACGATGCATCAAAACCATCAAAATGTTTGCTCTATCTAGATGTGAATAATCTGTATGGAAAAGCAATGACTGAACCTCTCCCTTCAGGAGAGTTTTGGTAGATTAGCGTTGTATCCAACTTTGATGTTTTGTCAATCCAGGATAATTCACCCACAGGATATATCTTGGAAGTCGATGTGAAATATCCCACCGCCACTCATGACTTGCATAAAGATTTTCCATTTTGTCCTGAACATCGAGTACCATCCGGATCTAAATTATCAAAATTGATGGGGACACTTTTCGATAAAGAAAATTATGTTGTTCACTATCGAAACTTGAAACAAGCGTTAATGAATGGTTTGAACTTAAATAAAATACATAGAGTTTTGAAATCTCGACAGGCCACATGGTTTAAACCATGTATTGAACATAACAATAAATTAAGAACTTACGCGACAACAACATTTGAAAAACATTTTTTCAAACTATTCAATAATGCTGTTTTTGGTAAAACGATGGAGAACATCAGAAATCATCGGGTTATCAAACTTGTGAATAAATGGGATGGACGATATGGAGCAAAAAATCTCATTGCAAGTCAACGATATCACAATCGAAATATTCTTGACGCAGAACACGATCTTATAGCCACTGAAATGAAAAAGAATGAATCAATTTTCAATAGACCTCTGTATATTGGTATGTGCATTCTAGACATTTCAAAAACATACGTGTTGGATTTTCATTACGCATATATGCTACCAAAATTGGGTATTGATCGCTGTAAACTTATGTACACTGATACGGATGGCTTCATCTATGAAATTCAGTGTAATGAGTTTTATTAAGAGATTATCAAAATTGATTTAAATAAATTTCACACTTCCGATTATTCTCCTAACAACCCTTATAAAATCCCGTTGGTCAACAAAAAAGTTCTAGGGCTAGTGAAGGATGAAGCCAATGGAGAAATTATTACCCATTTCATTGGTCTTAGATCAAAAATGTACACTTTCAAAATTCAGCAAGGGCAAAAAGTTGTGAAAAAGGCCAAAGGGCTCAAATACAACGTTGTAAAAAAATAAATTAACGTTTGATGATTACTGGGATTCTCTACGACATTCAAAAATTATCACTGCTAATCAGCGTTGCATTCGTTCCTATGCGCACAATGTTTACAGCATTGAGCAAACTGAAGTTGCGTTGAGTGCCAACGATGATAAAATATTTCTGCAAGAGAATACCGTTGATACTCTTCCCTTTGGGCACTATTCAACTTTATAGCGTTTTTCAAATATAATTGCAGGAATAGTTATAATTGTCTCTGGGTTAATAACTTTAATCTGTTAATGATATATTATGAATACTTGTAATAAGATTATATTTTTGTTCTTGTATTATCGTAGAAGTAATTTTTTGATGTACCCTATGTCCCTCAAGTACATACCAACAATAATGTATGAACTTAAGATATAATCTGTATTTCTGAAAATATATGATTTTTGAAGTGTTTTTGTGTGTTAAATTTATTCGATTGGATATGCGATTCATGGGAATATGGTGAGTATGTCTGTGTTTTAATTTTGAATATATCTAATGATAAAATCTCCTCATTCGTAACAATATGAATTATGCTTTTTTCAAGTATTGAATCGATAGTACGCGTCATCTATATCCACGATTAAATAGCTCAAAAAACTATGAACAAATCTGCATCTCCATCAGAAAATCGCAGCTCACCTACTTCTACGCCATCTAATCATTCATATAGCAAACGATCAAAGAATTAAATCAATATAGTACGCGCCAAACACCTAGCTGTCTACTTTGAGTAGGAATCATTTTCGACAACAGGCAACCCTATGACGTCATACACAAAGAAACAGCGTCATCGATTGGATATGCAATTCCTACTTCAAACGCCATCCAATAATTCCAATAGCAAACGATCAAGGAATCGAAGCGTATCTTCTATATCAAAGATTAAATAACTCAAAAGACTATGACGAAATCTGCATCCCCATTAAAAAATCGCAGCTTACCTACTTCCAACGCCATCTAATCATTCTTATATCAAACGATGAAAGAATTGAATCAATATAGTACGCGCCATCTATATCAACGAACTCAACAACTATGAAGATACCTTTTCATCTCCAAAGCTCCAAATCGTCAGGTGGCCTAGAACCTGGATTCCCAATACCCCCGTCCCCCCACACAACACCGAAACTGTCTTTTGTTAGCCCCACAGTTTGAGACAAGCCCAAAACACTCCAAAATGGTACCAACTGTATCCAAAATCTACATATTATCTCAAGGCTCGGTGACGTAGTGGTTTAGACAGTCACATACCAATCCAAAAGACGCGGGTTCAAACCCACTATCTGAAAATCTTTGTTCAGAGAGGCTTGACTGCGCATGATCGGTGGGAAAAAAACGTTTTACCCCCCACCCACATCTCGATCCTGACAGAATCAAAGCTACAGAAATCACACACATGTCAACTGTCAAAATCATATCTGTCAAGCTGCCATGTCAAGATCGAAGCGTTAATCCAAGACCAGTCTTCCACCACACCCAAAAGCCGGTAAAAGTGAGGTTATGCACAGAAAGTGAGCCAGAACACGCTTTGTTTATCTACTGATAGTTATATTTAATAACCATATTTTTTAATTTTTCAGATGTAATCGAAATGTTATGGTCTCGTTTCGAAAACTAATTGAATCAACGTCTTGATCCACTATTTTAACAGTGATGTTGTTGATCGTCTTGAGTCTTGACGCTAATGGGGAAATGAAGTATTGGTAATGGTGATTCCACTATTTTATACCCTGGAGCGACACATGGAAAAAACTAATGAATTATATGAACAGGTAGACCATTACTATATGATCCTATGCCAATGTCACAATCAACACAAATTGCATTTACTTTGATGCAATTTTTTGTTTCTTAAAACCCAATATTTTCGCTATAGAGTCATTTGGTGTGAAATCTATATCCTTTGTGCAATAAAGCTGACATTTTAATAAATTGGGATTTGCTTTCATCATAAACCCAACTTTTTCTCCAAAACTGTCATCAATTACATAATTAATATATGTTTCAATATCTTTGAAATCGTAAGTTCCTTCTGGAATTGTAATAACTTTATCTGCTACATATATTTTATTGCTGCCTGGTTGTATTTTAGGTATACTCATAAACGATTAAAAATCAGCTAATCCCAAATAATATTCTTTATTTTCATCCAAAAATATAGGTGGATTTAATTCTGCTTTCAACACAGAAGTATCTCCTGTTATTTTTATAGTGCTAGTCATGATGACACTCTCAACGTTACTGTTGGTTCTTGATCATACCATATTATTATATAGAAATTCGATTGACAGTGGACAAATTGCACATTTTTTAGAAATATGAAAAATATATGAATTAGTAAGTACTGATGCCATTGATGTTGAAAAAATCAACCTACGACCCCTATTAACGTAGTAATCACCGATTAAAGAGCGCCAATCAACATCCACTACGCCACAGAGCACGATTTTCTTTCTCCGTCTGACATATTGACTGAGATGACTCTTTCGAGAGAGAGAGCGTAATATGGCTCCACCTCGTTTTCGATAATACAGTGGAATTTGCGTTTTCTTTTTTATTTATTCAGTACCGGGTGAGAACGTATAAACTGACACCCCCCTAACTTTTTTATTTTTTATCGTACAGCAAAATGAAAAATACTGACTTCAGGAGAAAATTTTTTGCAGTTTAAATATCACTTCTCATTTTCTGTAACTGCAAAGCTATACGGGGGAGCGACAAAAAGTTATTTTTTTTAAATAAAAACCCCCAATTATTTCTATCCAGAATGAAAGATCTCACTTTTCTGATTTCAAAAATACCATATTTGTTGAAATTTCATTCAGCCGTTTTCGAAATATTTAGATTTTAATTTCCACCAAATAGGCCGTGAAGTTTTATTTTGTTAATTTTGTTTCGATGCCACAATAATCGCTCTATGGCAAGTAACGACTTTTTGAAAAGTTGGTCATGGTTATCATAGAATCGAAACAAAAAATATGATTTCTCCCAGAATCTTAATGAAACAAAAGTTGAATTATAATAAAAATTACAAAAGAACAAAAACTAGAGAACAATAACAAAAGAAAAAACTAATCAGAGTGAATATTTTTTCCATATTGGCTAATTCACTCTACAGGGTCCTTCATTAGTGCGTCGGGCAATCCTAGCGTGGTTATTTACAAAAGTAGAAAAAAAAGTTTTATACAAAAGTTGTAGAATGTGACTTTATGCATATTTTAAAAATATTTTCAAACATACAGGGTGCGTCACAAAAGTATGGCACGAAAAAGAATGATTTTTTTAAATGGAACCCCCTGTATATTGATTGATATTTCAATTCTTTCTTCAATTTGGAACAAAAATTGTGCTACAACTAATGTTCCTAAATTCAACCGTTATCGAGATATCGCGTTTTAAAAATGGCATTTTTGCAACTTTGACATGCTATAAAACTCAAACTATTCAAGTTAGAGGAAAATGGTTTGCACTTTCCTATCTTAACTTTTCAAGAGCTCTTCTGTCATTTGGATAGAAGGTAACGTCAACTGTCAACTTTTTTCGGCACATTTTGACATTTTTTCACAATAATGGATTTAATCTCCTTGAATAGCTCTTGAAAAGTTAAGATAGGAATGTGCAATCCATTTTTCTCTAACTTGAATAGTTTGAGTTTTATAGCATGTCAAAGTTGCAAAAATGCCATTTTTAAAACGCGATATCTCGATAACGGTTGAATTTAGGAACATTAGTTGTATCACAATTTTTGTTCCAAATTGAAGAAAGAATTGAAATATCAATCAATATACAGGGGGTTCCATTTAAAAAAATCATACTTTTTCGTGCCATACTTTTGTGACGCACCCTGTATGTTTGAAAATATTTTTAAAATATGCATAAAGTCACATTCTACAACTTTTGTATAAAACTTTTTTTTCTACTTTTGTAAATAACCACGCTAGGATTGCCCGACGCACTAATGAAGGACCCTGTATATACACTGATTTCCTAAATGTTCCACTGCGTTTTATATTTTCTGCCACAGAGAACTCCATTTCGAATAATAAGTAACAAATGAGCAAATCACTATTATTTGGGTGAAGATGATCCCCAAAACCATTGTTTTCATTTTATCCATGGCCAACTTTTCAAAAAGTCGTAAGTTGCCATAGAGCGATTATTGTAGCAGCGAAACAAAATTAACAACATACAGAGTGACCCATTTGAAAGCGGGCCACCCTTATAACTTTTTGATTTATTGATCGATTTTGACGATTCTTTTGGAAATGTATAGAGGGGAAAGGTGTATTTTGAGGCCATACGTCGCCCAGTTTTTTCCAAAAACCAAGGCCTACTAGAGCATATTTGGAGGCTGAAAAATCCAGAAAACATATTAGCGATTTTTTTAGAGAAAATCTGCCTACGCCACTGGATTTTACATCCCCTGAAATGAGTCTGTACCAAATTTCATGGAAAAATATTCAATTCAAAAATATTCTCTCTGTGTGTAATTTTTTTTACTTTTTTTGTCAGTCTCTTTTGTTTGTTCTCATTTTATTTTGACATGAGAATATCAATCGAAAGTTTATATTAAATATTTGTTTTCTGATAGATTTGGTATCGCAAGAGTTCCGAGGTAACATACTTCTTGGTGCTTAAGAAAAATAATCGGTAATTTTTAATATTTTTTCATGAAATTTGGTACGGATCAATTTTTGGGTATGACGAATCCAGTGGCGATTTTTCCCAAAAAAATCGCTAATATATTTTCTGAATTTTTCAGCCTCTAAATATGCTCTAGTAGGCCATGGTTTTTGGAAAAAACTTGGCGACGTATGGCCTCAATATAAACCTTCACTCTCCACATTTCAAAACAAAAATCGTCAAAATTGCTCCATAAATAAAAATTCAAATGGGTCGCTCTGTAGAACCTAACGGCCTATTTGGTGTAAATTCGGAACTAAATATCTCGAGAACGAGTGAACGAAATGTCAACAAATATGGTATTTTTGAAATCAGAAAAGTAAGATCTTTCATTCTGGAAAGAAACAATTGGGGCTTTCCAAATAACTTTTTGTCGCTCCCCCGTATAGCTTTGCAGTTACTTACATAAGATAAGAAATGATATTTAAACTGGAAAAAAATTCCTCTTGAGGTCAGTATTTTTTATTTTGCTGTACGATAAAAAATAAAAAAAGATAGGCGGGGTGTCAGTTTATACGGTGTCACCCGGTACATTCTTGGGTATTTTGAAAACAAATTTTCGCTGATGACTTTCTAATATTGTCTAGAATACGTTTATAAAATTTCAAGTCATTTGAAAACGTATGCAAATTGTCCATTGTCCACAATTATTCGTATTCAACTTCTGTACGGTTTCATAAGAATACCAGATTTGGATTTTTCTACGAGATTTCAAATAATCAACGAGTTCGATATGTGGTTTCAAGTTTCCATAGCTATCAAAGTAAAACGCTTTATTTTTATTTTTTATGTATGCAGTCCAATGAGTTCCTTGATTTTGTTTACTATCTAGATTCAAAATACCACATTCCTTCACTTTACATTTTTTGGGGAGGTTGTCACGCTCTTAAATGTGGGATCTTCAATATTTTCACATATCTTAGTATATCGATATTTGAAAGGGGTCTCTGCGAAAATATTATTTGATTTTGTAACGCTTTTTGATCAGGTGAAATGATTAAGTTAAGGGTTGGAAGGTGAAGCCTTCAAAGTCTCGAGCGCCACCCCTGGATCTATGTGGTAGAGGGCCCACAGCGCTTTTCGGTTAGCCTTTAGACAGTGGAGAAAGTTATTCCAGAGTTCATCTGCGATGAGGGTGTCTTTTGATGTTGTTACGGGTGTTTACCATCATCAATATTAAAAAGGCAGTTTGGAATAGATGGTATTTTCCGCACAGAATTTTGGATGATTTTCCTCACCAGGAAAATAAGCAAAAGGCAGATTGGATCAAAATAAACAGATTTATTTTCCATAAAATGGTGGGACAAATTCCCCTGCATGCAGGAAAATAAATCAACTAAAATTAATATCACAATTAAATAATGAAATTGAAAAAAAGGGTGTGTAGCGGCTTTATACGGGAAAGCGAATTAACCCCAAAAGAAATGTTTAGAAATTAAAAAACGAGCAGTCTATGTCCGACGGAAAAAAGTGGAATGTTAAATACGAAGCGTAGAAAATGATGATTAAAAGATGTTGCATTGAAAATGGAGGAAATTTACTACAGCGCGAAAATGGAAGGAAAAGCGTGACGTTTAACGAAATAAGATCGTGCATTGAACATGTCGTAATGGTAAAAATATGTACGTGCCTGCGTGTTTCGAGATTATAAGAAAATAAGTAAAACGTGCAATAAATTGATAACCACGACAAGGCGCATGTAACGATGATGACCACGACAAGGCGCATATTATTATAACGATGATAACTCCAAAAGCACCATAAGCAAGCATTTCCAGATATCCCATCAAGAATTTAAACATTTAGTTCCACTGTCTATAGACCGGTCAAAACCCTCCCTTAATTACCCCTGACGGTTAAATAAAGAAAAGAGGAGAAAAAGTAGAGCCCCAATTGAATAGACGCTAAAACCCACCCCTGTTAATCTTAGAATGAATTACTATGGATAAGAAATACTGGGAACATTGGAAAGTATAATAGGAAAAGTCCTACCTTGGAAAAACTGCACGTGTTCACAAGAAACGGTGGTACGGTGATCTGGTCTGTTAGAGACGAAATTGGCACGTCTGCACGGTTTAGATATCGAGCGCTAACTGACTGTCGAAACGTGATTTATCTCTCACGCAGGAACCTTCCGTTTTCCTCGACAGTACCAAATTTTAGTCAAAACGCGCAGCTCATATCTCCTGACTGATGGTCTAATTAATCCTCTATCCGGATAGAGAATCAATTAGCGCGGGTTTTGAATATTTTGAGTTGAGAGACGGTGTGCGCGGTACTCAAAATATTTTAGAAAAGAACAGATCTGAACATTCGATGGATAATTAATTTCAGAAAAGTGAAACACGGAAAGAAATAAAGTAACTTCGTTACAACTTTTTCTTGATGGTGTCTCCTTTGTAGGGTTAAATGAATAATCCACCACCCTGCTTGGAGAGATTTTCCATTTCTTCATTGTGTCGATGTGATTCTTCAAGTTGCTTCTTTGATACTTGGATATCATTAACGGCCTTAGCTATTCCAGCTGCACCACCGCCTCAAGCTCCTAGTGCACCCAAAATTTGAAGTAATAATGGAAGAAATCCACCAATTTGTTAGGAGGTTTGAACTCGTTGTTTTTTCTTTTTTTCGGTTCTCTTGATCCCCATTCCAAGTTTCCGTTTACCTTTCATAATTCCAGTTACTGCCAGATCAGCAATTCTTTCCCCTACCGAGAAATCTTTTGCCTTAACTCTTTGCCAAGCTTTATCTGCTAGAACTTTATCCGCTCGGTGACTCGGTGTCGTTGAGGTAAATCGGTTGTTTGTGAATATGCAATATCGTGCTCTCGACATGCAGCATCCAACGGATTGATACCAGACTCTCCCCTATTCAATCTTTCTTCTAAATTTGTACCAGGACCACAAAACTGATAGCCAGGCATATGAAGCTTAACAGGGGCTGAGACTCGGTAACTCACATTCTCTATGAAAGAGAAAGAGAAGCGAAATGAAAAGATTACTTGTCAATCGAGGTACTTCGTGAACGTTTCTCTATTGACCTTGGCTTTTCGTTTAGGTAGCGAATCTACGTACTAGCTTGACATAAAAATTGGGCTGGTAGTTGATGCCAAGAAAAAGAGCAGAGGATGATTGTTCAATTTAAACATCACAAATATATTCGCGGTATTTTGTTGTTATTTTTAATTTGGTAAATGATGAATGATTAGCTATTGTTATAATACTTCCTACTCGCAGTTTATTTCAAATAGGTATCAATAAATATAATATTTTGGAAGTAGATGAAAAATCATCTAATAAACCTCCAATATGTGTTCAGGAAGAATAGGTATGTTTCATAAGTTCATATGAGTTAATATCCGTTCCAAAATTCATTTTACCTACCTAGCTATCTAGTCTAACAGAACTATAGTTCTCGCCTCTTGCCATATTCTCAATTTTTGGCCCAAAACCCAATTTTAATTTACTGTAAGATTAGCTTATAGCATAACATCTTCACATTAACTCCAATAAATCGTTGTTTCACCATCTCTTTAAAATTCTCGATAAAATCAATAATTGCAGCTCGTTGTTTATAGGGTTTTGAAGCTCTTTTGAACGATAGGATCATAATTTGAATTTTATTCCACATCCAAACTATCCCAAATCATAAATAAAAGACATGTAAGAGAGTGAGGTTTGGTATGTTTTGAATTGTTTTGGATGACAGCTGTATTCACGTATCGTCGAATTTACAAAGAAGACAGATATATGTCATTCCGAACGCTTCAGAGAGAGAGGTCCATCATAGCGATTAATAGCGAATGTTTTTCAGACTTCTTTGGCTTATATCAATTGGAAAGCCTCCGAACCCGACGGTCCCAGCCGAACGATGCTAACAGAGTAGCCAAACGCACTCGCGTCTACAGCCTGCATTTCTGCGAAGCGCTCTGGCAATACGTCATCCGATTAATCAGGCAGCCAACATGGTAAACGAAAGTATGTTTATGTCATGTGCCATCAATCTACTCAATTGATCATTTAATTTTCTTTTTCTTGATAATTTTTTCATTTGGCTGCACATTCGTTGTCCAAAAAATGTGCCAAATTTTACTTAACATTTTTATACCAATCTAGGTGTACGGTAATCTCAGAGGTGTCACCCATTTTCTAAGGAGATTAAAGATTCTGTTCTGTGTTCAAATATGATAATATTTTAAATTAATTTGCAAAACAATAATATAAAAAAATCAACGAAATTACTTTTAACTTTAATTTCAAACCATGCAGTTTAGTTTATACCTTTGAGAAGGGGTATATAGCCAAAGGTTTATACCTATGTATAGGCATAGATTGTGTGGATAAATCTTTGGTATAAGTATTCCAGCTAGGGCTATACCTATCCAAGATGTTTTCTCCGTGTTCAGAGTATGTATTAATTAATTTTGTTCCATCACTACTTAGTTATTATATAGAAACTTCACTGGACATGTTGATTGAACTATGATTTTATCACAATAAAGCATTCATTTAAACCAACCTCAAATTTCCAATTGTGTCATAATGATCCCACGATTTGACCCACAAAGTTGAGATTTTCAAAAGTTTTTTTGAGTATTTCGCCACACCCTTTCAAAAAGTTCTCACAAACAAGAATAATGGTCGTATTCATAGTCGTCAATTACTTTAAATCTCAAATCATTTTGACGTTTTTTTGTGTTAAAATAATTGGAGATTTCAATTAAAAATTGACGACTATAATATTTATAGTGAACTTTTTTCGTTGTAGATGTGCGCATTTCAATATGGTGAATAGAGTGTGGTGTAAAAAACTGATAAGAATAATAATTTCGAGTTTTTGTTTGTAAATTCTGACCGCCTCAAGCGATTCTAATAAAATTTTTCAGATTTGTTTTTTTTTAAGCAACAAAGCGCAAAACTGAGCAGTTGATATGAAATCATTTGATTTTCCATTTTTCTTGGAGCTTGAAACAATTGAGTTTTTCTGCATTACATTGATTTTCATTTTTGATCTCGAAAACGACGCATACCCAGATAACAAAATTAGCGTGAAACTTGCTTAAAAAGCACTAAGCTTGAGCAGAGGTTTGCTTTTGGTGCACTGCAAAAAAGCGCTTGGGTAGTCGACCGGCGTCCCTCCGGCCGAAACAAAAATAGTATTTCATAAAAAGCACTTCAGATAAGTGCCGTCTTCGCACTTCGGATATGTGCTTACTCTTCGCTTCAGAAAAGGCGTATGTCACGCTCAAGAATTCTGCTCGTCGTGCGCTCCACAAATTTCTAGTCTAGACTGTAGTGGCCCCATGTGAGAGTGTCGAGACTGTTATCAATCAAACAGCGTTTATCATCTAGGGCATTTACGGCTAATTCAGTTTGTTCAGTGCTATTAACGGAATGTTTGACTGATCAGATTGTACATTGTTCAACAGTTTTTTCCACATTTTTCTTTAAACATTTCACATAATCATCAATCAACTGTTATCAATCATCAGTTATTTTGTTTTTTACAATATAAGACTTAACACCTTTTGCTTTTTTCGTACATTTTTGAACACCTTGAATTTTATATGAGTACATTTTTGACCTCAATCCCACAAGATGTGTCATAATTTTACCATTTGCTTCATCCTTCATCATCTTTTTTGATGAGCTCATCATACACATCATTGCACTCAATTTCGTGAATGAAACTATCCTTGTCTGTATACAGAAGCTAGGTTTTTCAGAAAAAGATTTTTTAAGCATGAAATTATACTGAAAATCATACATTGCAATTTTTGAAATGTCCAAAATACACATACCGATGTAAAGTGGTTTATTGAAAAAAATTGGTTTTCTTCATTTCTATAGCCACCAGATCTTTGGCGAAAATTCTTAGATTATGGAATGCTGCATTGGAAATGAGATTGCTTGCACCATATCGACCCTCCCATTTATTAACCAATTTCACAATACGATGTTTTCAAATGTTTTTCATTGTTTTACCAAATACAGCATTATTCATTAACTTGAAGAGATTCCTCATGAAATCGTTTGTGGCTGTTGTTCGAAGTTGAGTGTTTAGTTCGATGTATGACTTTAACCAAGGACTTTGCTTGAATTTTGAAATTCTATGTATTTGCGTAATTTTGATACCATTACTCACAGCTTGCTTTAAATTGCGGTAATGAATAACGTATTTTGATTTGTTGTAAAGAGTTGTTAATAATTTTGGAAATTTGGACTTTGGAGGTGGCATATGTTCAGGACAAAATGGAAAATCACTACCTGCATAGTGATTTTCCATTTTGTCCTGTCGTGAAGCGATTTGGGGTACTCCAAATCCACCTCCAAAATATAGCCCTCTGGAGCATCATCCTCGATCAAAGTAACATCGAAATTTGGTAAATCAATGTGATCAACCCTTAGATTATATATTCAAAAAGATACATTTATTTACATTTTGCATGTACCCCAAAATGACGATCACAATCTAAGCGTCTTTGCGGGACGAGGGCAAGATTGCCATTTTTCGTTATTAATCCGTGAGCTTAATTTATTATAAGGATTGTTTTTGAATAGTCTAGACTATTCAAAAAGATTTCTTTTTATTGCTATACCTTACTCGAACACACTTGAAAATTAACAAAAAGAAAACACAGTATTCATAATAATACTTAAATGAAAATATTATTCAAACAAGCAGTTTCATCAGCCAAGAATTTCCCAAGATAATAGTGGCAACGACGCCACAAAATTTGGCCGTCCTCGGCAATTTCCGTAGTTGAATTTGACACAAGCGATCTCAAGACCTGAACGTAAATTTCCGTAGTGAGACGCCATTTTCATTGTTTTGTTTTGTTGGTCTTAATTTTTATTTTTTTGCGGTATGACATCGCTATTTTCTTTTGAGAAAACTGTCTGAAAAGGCAAACAATTTTAGAATATCAAAATATCATGGTGCATCAGCGTGCATACTGCTTACAGTTTCCTAGAGAACCAATATTGGAAAATGTCAGATCATTGGCATCCCCTAAGGGCCACTAACCCAAGAAACTTTTCTTTATAGTTTACTTCAGATCCTTGGAAAATGGAACAAAGTTTTGCAATACTGTCTTCTTAATCGAAAGAACAAATATTTCTGACACCAACATTTTCAACCTTTAATCTCGAATTTTGGCACTAAGAAGGTCTTCATTTGTGCTGGAGATGGGTGACCCTTTATAAAAAATCCACCTACCTTTTTTTAATCTTTAGGTTTTAGCAAGTTCTATTTAACCGGGGTGGTTTATCTTGTGAAAAATTTTATAATCGCTAAAATTCGCATTTTTATTGAAGATCAAAAGTCTTCATATCAAAAAAACACTTCTATACCCTACAAATTTATAATTTGCGACCTTAAAACCTTCCAGTTTCAGTTATTCTTTATGTTAGTCAGAGCTGGGCAAGCTACTTGAAAAAACTAACTAGCTACTAGCTACTAGCTACTTCAAATTATAAGTAGTTGAGCTATAAAGTAGCTTAGCTACCTCTCTAGAAAAGTAGCCAAAAGGTCCCCCCCCCTTTTTTTTAATGTCTGCACCAAAAATTTTGAAACTTGGCATACTTTAAATGCTGTCGAAATACTACTTCTTGATGTTACTGACGTACTTTTAATATTCAAGATGGCGGCTGGGCGCCATTTTGCAACATTTTTATAAATGGAAAGGGGGGTCGTGTGACACCTCAGTTTGAAGATCCTGATGAGTACTTCATAACCCTAGAATATTGAGTCGATATCTTCAAGTACTACAAAATGGCGGTACATTCAATTACTACATTGATACAAACACTTTTTGAAAAAAATCGTCAAGTTCAATTCAAAAGATGCTTTTTTGACATTTTTGTCATTTATTCCTAACTTAAACTTTATGTCAAGAATATTTCCAGCTTCTTTTGAATTGAATTTGTCGATTTTTTTTTTAAAGTGTATGTATCAATGTAGTAGTACTTAAATGTACCGCCATTTTGTAGTACTTAAAGATATCGACTCAATATTCAAGGGTTATAAAGAACTCATCAGGATCTTTAAAATGAGGTGTCACACGACCCTACTTTCCAGTTTGTTGTTTCAAAATGGCGCCCAGCCGCCATCTTGAATACTAAAAGTACGTCAGTAACATCAAAAAGTTGTATTTCGACAGCAATTGAAGTATGCAAAGTTTCAAAATTTTTGGTGCACACATTAAAAAAAAGGGGGGGGAACCTTTTAGAGCCGCACTGTATATTAAAGTAACTATAAGCTACTTTTAAGCTACATTTGAATTATTTATTTATTAAATGAAAATGAAAAATGGAACTAAAGATGCAAGAAACAAGAAACAGATTTTATTTTGAACAAAATCGTATAAAAAAACAGGTCACAATAAAGTTCAATCACGTAAGTTCTATCATTCACTACAAAGAACAGAAAAGATAAATGATATTTTTTTTTTTTTTTTTTTTTGGCTTTGCCACATAGGCACCCAGCCACTACACTAACGCAACGAACATTCGTTCAACTGGCACACATACATCTCAAGCATACAGACACTATAGCGACTCGAGAGAATTTTCGAAAAATCAATAAGGATAGGAATAGGGTTTGTTTTTCACGCCCTGGGGTCTCTCAGGACGACTTAAAACACAGGTAACACTAGACCACGGATAGAAGGATGTTTTACAATGGGATAAAATAAGGGAGTTTTCACCATGCCCTAAAGCTTTCTCTCACACATTCTTACAAACCGCATAAACATTTCCCGAATATTTTTGTCAGTTTGTGTCAAATACACAAACCCTTCAGCATGAATAGGTAGCAAATTCAGCAGACCAAGCTCATCCAATAGATAACCAGATGCTCTCCGATTAAACTGGCACCCAAAAAGCCAATGATTCAAATCGTCGATGCTCGAGTTGTCGCATGCACATACAGGGGTGTCTGAGAGGTTCATTTTGTGCAACAGCCATCTGATGTTCCCATGACCAGAAACGGCTCTAGCATAAGTTGTGAAGTGATTCCTGCTCAAAGGAAAAGATTGGACAAGAGGGTTTGAAACCAAGGATATATTTGTTCTGGTGTAGTGGTTACGATTATTGACTGAATAGTTTGTATATGAGGTTTTCCACTTGGTTCTGACGTTATTCTTGATTAATGGAAGGATATCACATATATGGAAACTTTCGTCCGTGATGTTGTTATGGACTGCCTGTTTGGCATAAATATCCACTTTTTCATTCCCAGCAATACCAGCATGTCCTTGGATCCATACGAACGAGGTGAAAATATTGCTCTGGGACAAAATCAGGACTTAACGGGTTTTTGTAAATATTTTTTGATTTATTTTCTATGGCTTTTAGACAGGAAAGGAAATCTGAGAATATGATATATCTACCCACTTTTTTGTGATTACTGACATACTCAAGAGCCATAATAATGGCATTTGGTTCCGCTGAAAAAATGCTAGATTTAGGATTGCATCGGGAAGTATGAAAAACGTCTACAGATGGAATGTAGAATGCGGAACCAACACCGTCCTTCGACTTGGAGCCATCAGTATAAATTGAAATTCCTCCTTTTTCTGCAACCAGATTGTTTATAATGGCATTGTTAATTTCTGGGATATTCGTGTAATGCGGAAATTCAACCTGTATTTCAGTATATATAACAAGGAAAAGTATATATAACCTCAACTTTACACGTGAAAAATGGTATATTCCTGCATGTTACCATTTCAGCATGGAATTCAACAGTCTCCTTTCACGCTTAATCAAGAGGTGGTTGTTTTGTGAATCCTATACTTTGAAATCCTGTTGTCGACTGCTACCTTGGATACCTTTTTTATAAGTAAGGTCTTACTGAAAGCTTGATTTTTGATCAGGAATTTTTGAGCCAATAATTCTCTTCTAAGGTCTAGCGGCATTTCACCCGTCTCTGCTAGAAGGGCCTGCACAGGAGTAGATCTAAAAGCACCAACCACGATACGTAGAGCTTTGTACAGGGTGATTCATTTTCAGAGTCAGGGTGCCAGTTCTCGTAAACTATTCATCGTAGAGGCTTGCGGCAAAAAAATTTATTACTAAAACGGCCAAGAGAGAAACCTGGAAAATATTTTCAAGTTTCTGAAATGGTCGCTAGGGGGCGTAACAACCAACACCAAGTAGAAAAATATGATTTTTATGGAATTTTGTCCAATGAAAATATATCGATGAGCTCATTTTCGGATTTACTGACTATTTACCTACACTTTTTGTCCAAAACGTTTTTTTCTATCTATCATGATAAAGTGGTGGGGGAAGTTCAATTGTTTTATTAAACAAACGGAGATTTCTCCCGTTTCGCTTGACCGATTTAAACGAGCTTGGGCTCATATGAAAGAGCATGATCTGCACTTCAAAAAACTTTTTTGGTTTTGAATTTTTGACCTTCGCCGTCGCCGCTAGATGGCGTTAACTGAAATGGTAGCATGTTTTTGCGTTTTTTCCAAAAAAATCAAATGTAATGGTATATTCATTTCTATATATTTAAAAAGGTGATACATTTTTCTATAAAAAAAAAAACAAAAAAATTAATGATTTTTTTTTGTTTTTTTTTATTTTTTTTTTGTTTTTTTTTATTTTTTAATAGGAAAATGTATCCGTTTTCAAAATATATAAAAATGAATATACCATTACATTTGATTTTTTTGGAAAAAACTCAAAAAAATGCTACCATTCCAGTTAACGCCATCTAGCGGCGACGGCGAAGGTCAAAAATTCAAAACGCTTTTTGAAGTGCAGATCATGCATTTCATATGAGCCCAAGCTCGTTTAAATCGGTCAAGCGAAACGGGAGAAATCTCCGTTTGTTTAATAAAAGAATTGAACTTCCCCCACCACTTTATCATGATAGATAGAAAAAAACGTTTTGGACAAAAAGTGTAGGTAAATAGTCAGTAAATCCGAAAATGAGCTCATCGATCTATTTTCATTGGACAAAATTCCATAAAAATCATATTTTTCTACTTGGTGTTGTTGTTACGCCCCCTAGCGACCATTCCAGAAACTTGAAAATATTTTCCAGGTTTTTTTCTTGGCCATTTTAGTAATAAAATTTTTTGCCGCAAGCCTCCACGATTAATAGTTTACGAGAACTGGCACCCTGACTTTGAAAATGAATCACCCTGTACTGCAGGCGATCAATTTTAACCAGTCGAGATTTGGTAGCTGTTCCATAAAAAATTGATCCAAAATCTATGATAGATCTTATGTAGGCTCTATAAAACATAAGCGAAGTTTTTGGCTCCGCACCCCAAGGTCGTTTGGTGATAAATTTTAATAAGTTCAGACTTTTTTCACACCTGGTAATAATACCGTTAATGTGGTCATTCCACGTAAGCTTTTGATCAAGAACATTTCCCAGATATCGAACACTATTCTCCCATGGTATATTAGTACCCGACAATCGTATTGAGTCCTGATAAACCAAAGAGTGTCTGGTGAATACGGTCATAACAGAAGGGGAAATGTCGAGGCCATTATTGAAAAAATATGTTGAGCACGAACTCATGGCAACATCCAAATTCTGTATGCACTCTTCTACACGTTTTTTGGTTGTGTAGAGGCAAAAATCGTCAGCATATTGTAAAATACTAATATTGGGAACTAGCTCATGAAAGTTAGCAGTATATAAATTAAATAAAAAAGGGCTCAATACCGAACCTTGGGGAAGACCTTTACTAGTAATCCTAGGACCTATTAATTTGTCTTTAACCGTGATGTAAACTTTTCTATTGTAAAACAGCTTGACTATATTACGTGCGAGGGATCTGGGAATATCAAGTGACCCCATTTTGTTTATGAGAGTAGAAATATCCACATTATCGTAAGCACTCGAAACATCAACGATAAGAGCAGCAAGATAATTATTTTCAGCATATCATCTCTGGATATCTAAGTAAGTAGTAAGGTGAGCTACACAATCCATAACACCCGTTCCTCTGCGGAATCCCAGCTGGGATTGGGGGAGACGATTCGACTTTTCCATTCGCCATTCTAAGCGTGTCTTGATAATCCTCGCGAAGGCTTTATATACAAGACATCAATGAAATAGGTCTGAACTCATTGGGTTTACCTTGTTTGCTGATAGGGACCACAATCACATTGGAAAACACATTACATATTCCACCCTCGAGAAACATCTTGTCAAACACCAAACATAACACATGTTTGGCATTATTAGGTAAGTTCTGGATCATGGAATAAGTAATACCATCATAACCAGGTGAAGTATCCCCCGATTTCTTGATACTAACGTTAAATTCATCCATAGATACTTGTTTTAGCAAGGGAGGTTGAAATGGCGGGTTGCACCCAAAATTTGGATCAGAGAACATCTCATTTTCTACCGAGTCAGGAATAATTTTTTCGAGAAAAAGTCGTGCATCTTCTTCGGATATAATGTTGGACTGATTGTTGTTTAAACTTTTAGTTACCGCATTCACCCTTTTCCAAATTATAGAGGGATGCGTTTGTAAATTCAAAGACTGACAGAAGTTGGTCCAGCTTTCCTTGGCCTTCATCTTGTAAAGCCGTTTACATTTAGCCATTGCGTTTTTATACTTTATAAAGTTAGAAGCTGTTTTATGCTTTTTGTATTCCTTAAGGGTATAACACCTTTCTTCGGCGGGTAGAGAACATTCAGAATCCCACCATGGAGGGGTATATCTTTTGTTTTTTGACATTTTCACTTTTTTAAGGGAAATGTTCGAAACTTCGGTAATAATCTGTACAACAGAAGAGAGCAACTGATTGGCATCTTGATCATTATTCATGGACCTTATTTTTTGCTAAATAGGAATATAAATTCCAGTTGGCGTTTGTTAAAGACCATTTGGATAATTTTGTTGACTCTACACATGGAATATTCTTATTCAATTTTAACTGCACAGGGAAGTGATCTGAGCCATATGTATCATCCAACACTGACCAATGAGCGTAATTCATGAATTTAGATGAAATAATTGTAACGTCAATAGCAGAGGAGGAATCAAAAGATATCCTAGTGGGTTGCCCATCATTACAAACAATAAGATCTGGCATCACATCCAGCGCATCCGCCAGACTTACTCCAGCCGGACTATTACTGTTTGAACCCCATAAAGTATGGTGCCCATTGAAATCGCCTCCAATGATGCACGGATTTGTTAATCTATTGAATATTGCTACATAATCATCAACAGTGACATTTTTATTTGGGGGCCTATGGGCTGACACTATCGAGATAGTTTCATTTTGAATATATAAATTAACACCACATATTTCAAGATTGGTGAGATTATCAGAAAAACCAATAATTTTATAGGAAAAAGTGTTCTTGAGGATGTGGGTAAACCTACATCAAATTGCGTATTTGCACATAGTTCCTTTAAATGGTTGTGATTGGAGAACGCCGATCTGGATAATTTGAAGATTGAGATTGAATGTTTACACATTTGTTTAGAATTTCATCAATTAAACTACTAAATTTACTTTGTAGATTTGAATTTGAAAATGTGTTACTATTGTTCAGCACGAAGGCTGACACCTGCTCTGATAATTGATCGACAAGTTGTTGTTTGACATCTTCAAAACTATGATTATTTCGCGGATGGGTTAAAAATTGTGGTTCATCATCATTTAGCCTAGGTCTTTTCGATGAGTTACCTTGCCTCACCGTCTAGTAAGTACTTTCAAGATTGCTATCCTTTTTTGCAGTTTGTACACGCGACGGATTATTCACGTTTTTGTTTGGCAACAACGGAAATTCAGTATCTGATGACAATGAACTAAATCTGTTTTTAGAAACTGGCATATGAAAGGTTCTCAACTACTTTTTCGGCTTCTTTGAAAGAAATATTCAAATGTGCCATGCACTGTTTTGTACGCTTTTGCTTATCAAACATTGGACATTTTTCATCAGTACTCGTATGGGAGCTTGACTTACAATGTACACAGGTAGTTTTACAATCAACACAAGGCAAATTATCAGACTTTATGGTCCCACAGCTTTTATATCTTTGTTTACTTTTGCATTGATTGGAAGTATGACCAAATCTCAAGCATGAGAAGCATTGTATTACAGGGAAGAAAAATGTTTCAACAGGACATCTCAATCTGCCGAAAAATACAAACTGGGGTAATTCAAGTTTCGCAAAAGTGACTTTGATCACCCTGGGCATTTTAATCATTTCATTTTGCTGGTTTTTATTAGGAACTTGAGTAGAACCACCTATCCAAAATATAATTTTTGATTCATGTTAATTTTGTTTCTGAATGTTCCATACAACTTGTTAAAAATAACGGATCATTCCATTTATAATGACATTGATTTTCTGTGACATTAGGAGCGTTCCGTGATTTCGTTAAAATAGAATAGTGACCAGGGAAAAGAAAGAATAATGATTGGTTGCTAGGTAACGAGAGATAACAGTTAGAAAATTTGGGGGCTTTTCGAAACACATTTTTTGGGATAATTGTAGATTTTGAAGGTGAATAATTGTGAATTGTGGTTGATAATCAGATATCTGCAGGTCAGTAAAATTAAATTTATAATAACGTTGATTATCCAATTTGTACTTATGGTTTTGGATTTATTGTTCCGTAATTGCATTTACTGTATTTAATCAAACTGTTTAATGCTGTGTGAACAACTTTGATTTAAATTAAAGTCAAGACAAAGAAATTGCTCTCTTTCCGTACTGGAATTTTTGTTACTACAATTATTGCTGCTTTATGCTTTATGCATGCTTTATATTGACTGGACTGATTTACTAGAGTTGGGTTGCCTCCCGTAGTTAAGGGACCTCATGTATAGGCTCTAGATTTGACATTTTATCACCCTGACGAGTGAATATCCTAGTAAAACCACAGATCTTCTAGTCATCATCTAGAAATATTGTTTCAATTTACCAACTCTAATTGGGTTGCCTCCCGTACGGGACCTCATTATTTTTAACAAACAATCTAGAGATATTGACTCAAATTGCCTGGGTTGCCTCCCGTACGGGACCTCAGAGATTCCCTGTTTTTGATCCCATGTATATTTGCTTGAGCGTGGAACTTCAAGTTTTGATACGGAAAACGAGTATTTTATTGATTGCATTAAAAATACAAAACAGTTGTACAGCATGGTTCGGTTTTTTGAATTGTGATTGTGGGTTTCTCTGCAGTGCTCTTTCCCCGCATGAATTCCAGGCTGAGTACGGCACTATTTTTTTTCACCATATTTTCAATAAAGTAGGGTTTCTCACAAATGTGTGTTTAATTTAATAGTCTCACCTTCTAACTCAAACTTCCCAAATTATTGTTTTGACGGGCGCATTCGAGGTAAGTAGCCTTATGCAAATCACAACGTAGGTGTCTCTTCTTTTGATCAAACTTACCTCATTCAACTTTGTTGAACGGACCCGGGGTTGTTATACTACAAACTCTGCGATACATTCTTTTTATTTTAATAACCTTAACCGATGATTTTATCATGATCATTAGTTCCGCTTCTGTGTAACCCGTGTCCACACCGCGTATTATACCCTTTTCTTCTGTCAAACTCAGAGGAATATATGCTATTAAGTCTTTGTTTTTAAAAAAACTAATGCCGACAATACGATAAGCATCTTGTAAATTACTAACTTCAAGCTTGATTAAATTTCTACCCACAGTCAACATTCCAGTAATATACTTTTCATCATCTCCCAACTCTGTTAAAAGCTCATTCAGCTTCATAGGATGCATTCGACCCGCATTCAAATATTTATGCTCTACAAAAATGAAGTATGGACCCTTATTATCATCAGGAAACCTGTCACTTGTATTGATTTTTTTGTATCTCTCCGAATCCACTTTTTCCGGCAATCCTTGTTGCGACAAATCCATCAACGTATCTCTCTCCGCTCATCAGGCGTAAATCCATGGAATGCCATCACGTATTGATAACTGCACTATGATAGTGTCTAGAGATCAGTTTAAATTCACAAAGTCCGAATTAACACAGCGAATTCGGATGAAATTCCAAAAAAATCGGTAAAAGCGTGACAAAAAAAGACCGGCTCTCGACTCGATGCTTACTGCTTAGTGTCACGAACGGTACTATATATAAATAATAGTTATTAAATGAAAGAACAAAACGTACTGTATTTTTTTTAACTTAACACTAAAACACATGTAAATACTGTTTCCTTTTAACATAAATAATTTTCAAAACATTTTATCCTGGAATTTATCCGATAATCCATGTCGTCTGGGACAACTGGGTTTCATGTTGTGTCCACTATCAACTGTTATCATTGTCACTGAGGATTATATGAAACTTGGATTATACTAAAACTGGAGCTTCTAAAGCGACGTGCCAATATGCAGGTAAAAGAAATTGTCAGCAAGTGCACCACGCAAGTCAAAAGTGGATTCGGAATTTTCCGTAAAAATCTAATGTAGCTCACATAAGTAGCTCAAGCTACAGAAAGTAGCTTGAGTTACTTGGTAATTCGTATTGCAATATCGCCGAGAAAAAACAATAGGTAATAAATAAAAATCTACTACGCCCATGTTCTGTTTACATCAATTTTTCGTGCCAACTACGTGATGTCCCTCAATTTCATTGATAAATACGCACTTCACATTCTGTGGTTTAGGATGCAGTTTTTTGGGAATTTATGAATGACATGCTTTGTCTATTTGAATAGGTAGTCTTAGGATCAACCCATTTGAATCCATCGTATGGTAGGTGTTGGGTCTTGACCCAACCGTAAAGATTATTCACATCGAGGTAGAGCAGGAATTTTGATGGCTTGGATTCATCATATTCAACCATCATTTGCTTCAGCATACCGATTCGAGCACATTGAAATTCCTGCTCTCAACCCCTTTTCAATAAACATAATTTGGTCGATGTCTTTTAACAGCCTCAACTCTCATTTCGTGAATTTCAGCATACAAAAGTATAACCTGGTAAAGTGAAATATCACGCTGGGTTTTCAAAGACTTCGTTCAACAACACATCTGTTTTTAGATACAGATCGCTGTATGGACCTTGATTCTGAATATTGAATTCATCCCATACTTTTTGGGCATGTGAATAATCTTCATCACTGATATTTTCAGATAATTTTGGATAGAACATTTCTTTGGGTGGTAAACTGGTTTCTTCCAATCTAGCCATGTTATCAACATAATCATAGCAAAAAACCCTCTTACGTGTTAATAATCCGAATTGGTTTGAATTACATGAAGCAAATTCTCCTCAAATCACCCAATTTCAATGTGGATGCTAGTGAACTCACAGATGAATTTAAAAAGCGTAGTGAATCGATATATCTAAATTTTATACTAGTTTTATCATCAAACTGTGTGAAAGTGATGTATTTTTCTTTATTGATCGGAAGAATATTACATTTCTCCACCCTTCCTATGGCTTTTAGGATGAAATGGGAATCGTAGCCTGAGAGATTGTGAAATACAATGGGAACAATAAATTGTTTCTTGAGATTTAAATTACAATTTGAGTGAGCAAAACCTCTGACATCACCTGTGAAATGATCAACAATCTGATCTGTGTCAATAAACGGTTTCTCGAAAATGTGACACTCCTTTGCATTAGTCTTGCCCAACATTTCTGACATGGTTACAATTTTAGAAAACTTATCTTCAACAAATTTCGCAATATTTTTAAGTTGATCCACAAACCAACCTAAACAATCTTCGCCGCGGTAGCTCTTGTAAAAGGTTGGCGAGTCGTCATCGGAACACTTAAATAAAAATCTAATACTAAATGGAATATGTTGTTGGAAATTGACAGTTTTCAAATGTGTTAACTCATCAGATTTTTTTTGTAAAATTGATTCAAAATCCCCATATTCATGAAATTTGGTACAGTTTCCATCCAGGCAATGACGAATCCAGTGGCGTAGACAGATTTTTTATAAAAAATTGCTAATATGTTCTCTGAATTTTTTGGCCTCTAAATATGCTCTAGTAGGCCTTGGTTTTTGGAAAAAACTGGGCGACGTATTGCCTCAAAATAAACCTTTCCACTCTCCACATTTCAAATAAGAAATCGTCAAAATCGCTCCATAAATAAAAATGTTATGGGGTGGCCCGCTTTCAAATGGGTCACTCTGTATGATAAATGGTGTTTTTTGTTTATAAATGATTTCTGAAGAAAAAATGATCATATTTGGGGTATGAAATCTTTGAAGCATTATTTGCTTCACATACACTTGAATGTTCACTCAACCGTTTCTGAGACTGGAAATAGTTCAAACATCTATCGCAAATGAATAGCTTGTGCCCATCTTTTTTAATTTGTGATCTCACTAACCTGGACAGATCCTTTATCAATCAATAATGATACAAAATCTCAATCTCATTTTCAATATTTGGCAATGGTTCAAAATCATTAATTTTTGGAAAATATTTGTTTTCAATAATTAGTAAGTTCACATGAACTTGTTGTTCGTTAATCGACATGGTACAACACTAAAGAATTCATTCTTTTTATTTTGGACCATTTCCAACATGTAAACATCAACACTCATTTTTTTAAATGTATGAATTTTGTCAACTGTCATTGGAAAATCTAAGCCTTCCATATTAAAGAGACGTGTGTAATGAGGATATGAGCTGTGTCCATCTGAATTGATTTTACTGGGATACAAAGCAGCGACTATACACCAATAAAAACACGCATCATCGTCATTTTTGATGTTGATACATGCTTTTTCTTTAAAATTTGACTGGGCAGAGGAATGTAGGAAGCACCCACCCCAAAGCTATGCCTATTGATACAAATTTCTAAACTAACGTTTTTGAAAATCCTTCATTTTTTTTGTAAAACTGGTTTGCTGACACAATTTTGAAACCACTCAATCAAATCTGTACCCATATCCAATACTTCATTTTTTTGTATGAAAATATTCAAAATCAAGGTTTTTAACGTTATCTTTGTTTACAATGGACTCACCACAAGAAGTCGCATTCACCAATTTCAAAACCTTGAACAAGACAAAGGAATCATCAAAAAAATCACCAAGATTCACGTGTGTTTGATTGATATTCACTCCAGTTCTTATGCGGGACTCAAAGGATGTTTTCAAGTCCTCCCATTTGACCCGTCTGCTAAGATTTGGTTTCATTCCTTCACCCACATCCGTCTTAGAGATTCGTGATTTGAGAAGCATCCGGAACATTTTCAAATGGCCCAAATTTGTCACTAATCTTTTAGACCCAATAGATATTGGTGCAGCTATTGCCTTCTGGATGCTCCGATTAATTTCAGTAGCCACCGCTTTAGCTCCTCTTTTTTGACGGCACATAACTTGGGGTATGCCTCTTTGAACTTTGTCACAATGTCAGTACCAATGATCTAATAACTATTGATGAAACATTTTATTCATAAACTGTGAAAAATTGTGTGACCAACATCGAACATAGAAGAGACGTGAGGAGGAGTTGAGCGGGGCACTGAGTGGGAATACGTTTGCACCTCACTGGAATGTGCTCCGGCTACCACACGCGACGCTGCCAGTGGCGTAACTATTTTACAGAATTCTCAATTACTGCAAGCTTGACACTCGAGAGTCATTTCAATATACCATATAAGTGAATAATGAAGCACCACAAACTAAACCAGAATAATAACACAAATAACATTCACAAAATCAACACCAAACCCCACTCAAAAAACAAGAGATGCCAATGAGACGAAATATGAAAGAAACGTTTAGGCAAAATCCGATCGATAGGGGCGGACCCAATTTTGGTGCGTTGCCGTGCTTCAGCTTTTTTAATTTTCAGAAGTAAATACTGGTTTTTCTAAATCTTGAATACCTAAACAAATCTGAAGATGTTTCAATTTAAACAAAAAGGTTACCATCAACTTATTTGATCAAATTCATACATAGAATGGTTTTAAAAATGATTTCAAACAATGTTTTAATCTTTTTGCTGCGTAGTTATACTTTTTATAGAGTAAGCTTGGCAAACAACGTGGTGGGAGAAACTATGCACCCGAGTGCACCCGAATGAACAGTTCGATGTTGTCATCATGTTTATTTCGCATTGTTTCATCTATAGTTATTGGATCATTGGTCAGTACTCAAAGAGGCAGTTTCTTCGAAAGAACTCATGATTTGAACTATCTAAAATTAATAATTTATAACACCAGTTAAATGGGGGAGGGCGGGCGACTTACCGATGCAGCAGCTAATAACAATGAAAGAGAGCTAGTTTCAACTAGCTTATCAATTTAACGTTGGTAATTTTAATTGTAATGAGAAGTTGAATAAACCAACTGTCTAATTTCTCGATTACAAATGATTCTTTATATATTCATTCTATTTATATATTTAGAAAATCACATCCTGCACTGGGCATATTGTTTGATATTCATACCAACCGCAATAACATGAGTAACCATTTCTTTTTAGCAGGACAATGTAGATAATCGCATCAATTGGAGTTCCCGACAATTTCCTGCACTTATTTCCTAGGGTACTCGCAATTATTCTCCGTCATCTTTTTCAACCAAATTCAAGCAATTCCACATATTTTGAAATTCTATACATTGCTCGCCACATACTTGGACCCACACACCATGTAGATAACACATAAATGAACGGATCCAAAAGATAAGACATCGGGAGATAAAAATTCTTGATCGCAGCGCCACCTCGCGACAATTTTGGGAAATGATCTAGAAGTGGGTTAGCTATCACTACTTTGAAGACATACAGGGGTTGCTATTTAAAAAAAACTATGTTGAAGCCCTTTCTGCAAAATGAACCATCCTGTATAATGCAAAAAATATACAAACTGCACTGGGGCGACCTGTATCCAAATCCATAAGTATCATTGACGGCTAAGGCACAGTCTAGCTTTGTCATGACCCTGAACAAAAACGAAATTTGGGTCAACAATACGTTCACGTTCTTTTTTTTTAAAACAGTAGTGAGAGCCCAAAATAACAAAATATCAGCTGTCATTACTTTGCCAAAAATGCAGCTTCGGAAATGATGATTCGATCAACCCGGTCATCAGCTTTCGTGTTTTGTTTCTTTTTGTTAATGTGAAGCACCAGTGCAAGACATGAACTGTATATTAATCATTACATAATATATGATTTGATGTCAATGGTTTGAGTGGGTCTTGTCTTGTGTTTGAGGGATGAAGCACTTTTATCTGCTCTAGCTTGCTTCTTTTTTATTTCCTCAAAAAACAACATGCCACGTTTCTTGACATTGTCAAAATATTCAGTATAGATTCTTGAAATTTTACAACCATCTTCTTCTTTTATGGACACTTGTAATAGTTTTTTTGGTATATTGAGAGGATTGATGAATGATTTGCGCATCTGAAAATATAGCATATAAGTATGACTGATGCATTTCGCAACAACAGTTCTTACACTTTTCAGTTGATCAATTTCCATCATCTGATTTCTATTTTCGCAAAACACTTTCAAAGCTGAGTATACCTCTGACGATAGTGCACCGCCTTTTTTAGTAGATGTAAGTAGTTCCTTCAAGGTACGGCAAAGAAAATATCTCGTTCGACACTCAACACCTAGCATTATTGTTTCTTCACCTCCTACAAGCGTTGACAAGAGTTTGTATAAGTTGCTAAAACAAAAAGACAATAAATATCATGGATGAAGAATAATAATAAAAATAATTTAATCAAGATGTCGGCATGTGCAAACTTAAGTTATAATTTCTATTGTGGTGTTTGTATACCTACCTTAACGAAACGTCGTCTTTTTCAGAAAAAAAAGAGTTTCCGTTTTCAAACAATCTAATATACTTCAAAACTCTTGCAAGAGGTGCAATCGCAAAATCACACTTCTTTGGACCGGTAAATTTGTGTAAAATGTTGATCCATTCTATTGTCTGGGCAATTTTTTTAAGCGTTTGTTGGTTGCGGATACGTTTATTTCGCTGTCTCTGTATCCATAAAAGTCGTGCTTTATGTTGATAATAGAAGACAGCTTTTCTTATTTCCGTGATGGTTTTGAATGGGAATGCTTCTTGTAGGCTTTCCAAATTTCCAAATCCATCTATGTATAGTTTGGCACATAATGCTTTGGTTGTTTTGAAGTCCCAATCGGGACGCTCGATCAACATTTCTGGAAGAATTTCTCATGATAACGTAAGTTTCATCTGAAATATTACAGTAACAACTAGTTCCCGATACCATTATTGCTATCTTTGAAATAGTGAGTGGTACAAGGTCGATTAAATGGAAGGAAAGTAGCCGTTTTTGATGCTCATTGAAGATCCATTTGTGTCGCATTATTGTTTTTGATTCGCGAAATACAGGGTCAATTTTGAAAATGCCCCAAATTAATGTCGTTAAATGTTTCAGAAACCATTTATCTTTGACACACTGTGAAAATTTGAAAGTTTTATAGTCGATTCCATTCTAAAATGAGATGTCTTCAAATTGAGTATACGAGGTTCCGTATTTGAGTACCCACCATCAACCAGAACCCAGGTTCTATGGGCTCTACTAAACACCATGAACTTATTTTTTTTAAGTACGGACCTGGATTTTTTATCATCATTTTTACAACTTTTTTTCACACCCTTCCTAATGATGTCCTACACAAATACCATTGACGACATTTCGCCTTGTAAAATGACATTCGCTGGAATTCTTATAAGTACGCATTGACTTAAATACTATAGACTAGGCATCCCATTCATAAAATGGTATTAGTCCTGACGCCAACATCACAATAAGTGCGAAAGAGACAACGCTATGGAGTGGAACGAGATAGTACGAATTTAAATTCATCGGGCAACAACGCACGAGAACATGTGATTCTTTCCATACGTACGTCCGAAATCTATTTTATCTGGGGCCCGATCCTCGAGTTAGGGATCAATCGCTCCCTGGGAGAATATTTTTGAGAGAGCAGACGAGTTCCCATCGCATGATTTTCTCCACCCCTCCCTTTCCCAGACTTTCGCTATTCTTGAAATGTGGGAGGCTATAATAGTTCAGTGAAACTGTCAAATTTCCGTTTGCCAAACGGGAATCATATGCTACCATCTACTTTGTATTTGTGATCAAAGTCAATCTCACGCCAAATTCAATGTGTATGGTAGCATATGATTC
This sequence comes from Orchestes rusci, assembly GCA_958502075.1. Classification (NCBI taxonomy): domain Eukaryota; kingdom Metazoa; phylum Arthropoda; class Insecta; order Coleoptera; family Curculionidae; genus Orchestes; species Orchestes rusci. Next base: position 47,926,847 of record OY293303.1, on the reverse strand, counting down.
CCGTTTGCCAAGCGGAAATTTGAGAGTTGCACTTAATTCTACTGACTCAAGTCAATAGAACAGACTTCTATCAGAAATCAGGAGAACATTTTTGATCCCACTTTCAAGAATAGGCATCATTATTTTCGAGAGAACCACGCCTAATTTACTCCCAGGGAGCGATTGCTCTCTAACTCGAGGATCGGGCCCCTGAAACAGCGGCGGCACATTTCGAGTTTCTACCGTTTTGTATATAAACGAATATTAATTTGGGTACCTATGTGGTTATTTTATATGACAATATATATGATTTTTGACTTTCTAAATCAATAAAAATAAAAATTGATATGACTTTTCTGTATCAAAACTTTCCATGATATTATCGTTGAAACAAACATAATATACTTCACATTATGAAGTTTGTGATTCCCTAAAAAATCAAAAATTGAGGTCATGGGATTTCAAAAAATTTCAATTTTTAAACCCAGGTTTTTTTTTATGCTGATGAATTCTTTACATGCGAAAATCATGGAGCAGTAGAAAGTTTTCACTTTTCAAATCAAGTCAAAGCAAATAAGTATGCTTTATTACCATGAAAAATAGTCAACATTTTATCGGTAAAGCAAAATAAAACAAAAATGAATATAACTATGAACACAAGCAAACAATTATAATAATAATATAACATCTTTATTTAGCATGAGCTATAAAAATGTTGGTTTATAAAATGGTTTATACCTACCATACCAGGGTGTTACTTAATCTTAATGGTATGTCAAAATTTTAAGGGGGAGTTCCTGGATAAATTTTGATTCGAAAAGGTCTATAAACAGACAGACAATAAATAAATAAATAAAAAAAAAACTAAAAAAATTAAAAAACTCACATGAAATAAAATAAAAATAAAAACATGGAAATAAAAAAAGTGTGTTCATATACCATAATATCCTGTGGCAAAATTCAGTTTAATATTTCAAACCGTCTTTGGAAAATGTATCAAGAACTGAAAATAAAATGGATCTTTAACACCCTGTATCTTAAAAACCAAGCATTTTAAGACCCAAGTTTATATGACCTTTTTAACTTAAAATTTATCCAGGAACTCCCCCTTAAAATTATGACATACGATCAAGTAACACCCTGTAAAGGCCGGACTGGCGCAACGTGTAAAGCGTTGGGTCAGTAAGTGGGAAACCGGCCGGTGATCGGGTTCGTGACCCGAGGTGGGCAGAGATTATTTTCTGTTCGACATTGAGCGGCATTCTCACTGGCTAACGCTACTGAGTAGACTGCAGTATTATTAATCACTGACAGTCAAAAAGTTTAATAGTTAGCCTAAATTAATTGGTCCTGCTAGTTCAAATATATAACTAGGTGATGTTCTCCATCATCAACTTAGTTAGCACTGCATTGGTCCTGGGGTTGGCGAAAAGGGTCTTTAAGGCCTACTCGCCGGGCAGTGGTTTGCCCCCCCACCAATACCAATACCAAATAAAACACCCTGTATAATACAATATATGAGCATGTATCTAGTAAATAATAATTTAAGTTTACCTACTCAAGAGACAAAAAATAATCAAATAATCTAAAGCGGTATAATATAATATCATATATTATATTATACAGGTAAAAATATAAACACTACAGCAACACCACAGATTAAAATGTTAACAATACATATTCCCTGAGCAATTTTTTGAATACATTCAAGTTATATCATAATCAGTATATCTATATACATATACAGAACTTATTATTACCTATTTTTGTAAAAATCATATTTTAACGAAATTGAAAAAAAATATATCGATTTTTTCGCGGTTTTCTACAGTTCGCAATAAAAAAAAGTCGATTGAATTTTTCATGCAAGTTTCCCATTATGTCGATAGTAACACTCTCAATGGCGTAATCTACTCGTTTCTAAATAAAATTGTTATTTTGTGTTGTTGCTCCTTGTCCAGCCTATAAAAGAGATGTCTCTTTTTTTACTAGTCTCGCGATGAATCCTCAATGTGAAATATTTTTTTAAATCAATTTATCTGGGACAATTTGATCAGAAACGTAAAATGAAAAAGATAAAGGTGGTGTCAATAAATAAAAAGAAAACTCTGTACAATAAAAAAACATTTTAGAGCACTCAAAAATACTTATAATCTTATTTAATCTTTATCAAAATCAAGAGAGTTTGTTGGATGAACATGATATAGAACATAATCGTCTTCAATTTTGAGCATTATTATTCATTGTTTTATTTCCGCAAGTCTTTCAATAATAATTGTAAAAGCAAGCATTTTCACTTGAAAGTTGTGGAAGTATCCAATAAATAACTCATCTAGACTGTGTATGCAATAATGGAATATTCAAGTAACATGAATATCCTTTCTTCTTTGATGAGAACTAGGTATCAATAATTGTCCTGTTACACAATCGGTTCACATTGTAATAAAAACTACCATTCAGGAATCCTTACACTTACAATAATATATTATTATTTTTCCAAATCCGTTTTTTTTGTTGTTATTCACGAATAAAAACCATCTCGAAACTTCCCAAAAACTGAAAAATCCTCATTTTCATAAATGAAATATGATGCCTACACCACTGGAGAGGGACACAGCTGATCCTCAATGCAAATTTGACACTTACCTGTGAAAGGTGATTTCTGGATCTGGATGGTCCAGTTTTTGGCACAGCAAGCACACTCTAACCATTTTGCACAAATAAAGACACAATATAACACTTCACAACCACCAAAATAAAAGGAACAATAAGTTTTCAAGACGGTATTCGATTGGCATCGCCGCACTACCTTTAAAATCGATACCTGAAAAAAGGTGGTTTTCAAAGGCAGCGTTGCCGTATACTAGGACTCATATTTACTATGTATACCCTATATTCAATGCAGTTAAAATCATTATTAAATAAATATGTGTAATCAATCTTTGTATAGCACAAAAATGTTTCACATTATTAAAGATTCGAAAATAATAGCATCATTAGACACTATCGGCGCTGTTGAACATTGGTTTATTCACACGAAATCATGGTTTTAAATGTGTCTCATTATACGGTAAAATAGAAAAATGAACCTTGATGCACCTACTCGAAAAATGAACAATTCCAATTCCTCCTAAATTTTCATTGTATCATGTCTCATCAATCAATTTCGTAAACAGAGGAATTTTCATAATGAAAATATTCATGAAGATTTGCCTAAATCGGCAACAGCCAAACGCGCATCTACTGAAACATAATATAGTTCGACAAAGATAGCGGAACATTGAATCACTTAGACATACGCCCAGAATTGGATGATGGTGCCATTATTTTTGAATCTTTCCTTCTCTGAAGCCTTATAGAACTCAATGTAAGTACGGCTCTGATTTCAACATATTTCAAACTTTAAAAAGCTTTCAACTACTATCAAATCATATCCCTGGTCTAAATAACGTAGAAATCTCACTCTGTGTAACAAAGACAAGGCCGTACAAAGAACATTATTTGTTTTTTAATTTCATGATGATGAATTTTTCGTATAAAACGTAGGGAACCATACTCGACTAATACATGGTTGTGTAGACCAAATTTCCTCAAAAAATATAAAAAGAAAATTCCAGGTCCGTATTCAAAATAATTAAGTGGATGATGGTTGCCCGGGAACGAAACGTCGTTTGCTTGAGTACAAAAGATCAGGTTAACGAACAAGGAATATTACGTCAATGTGTCAGTACAGGGTTTCCTATTTTGGGCACTTTTGTGGGATATCTCCGTTATTTTTATACAGTATGTCCGCGGATGTGGTTAACAAGAGGTGAAATGGAGAAAAATTGAAAGATACGACAAAAAGTCATTCTTGTTAAATAAGTCTGCTTGATGAAAAAAATAGGAGCTCCGATGAGAAAATTCATTTTTATCATAATGTGAAAACATTAAATCAAACAAGAGTAGAAAGTCATTTTTTGGCCTTTTAAGGTTGAATGACAAATAAAAAACTTGCTCCAACTTTGGTCCTAGCCCCGAACTCATTGAAGAGATCTTGAGTCTATGAAAATTTTAAAAATTGAACAATTTTGTAAGTCAGCATTTTACTACTTCCATATTATGACTTTTATACCTACAACAAGAACAGGTAATCATGAACAGGTATAAACTTAGAACACAGAACCCACGGGGGTATAAAAGTCATGATATGCAAATGGTAAAATATGGACTTGCAAAATGGTTTAATTTTTGAAAATTTTATAAATTGAAATTTTCTTCAGTAAGTTCGGAACTAGGGTTTTGACTAAATTACGGTTTACTCTTGTCTAATTTTATGTTTTTACATTTTTGAGACACCCTGTATAATAAAAATCAATTTTCTCATCACAGCTCCTATTTTGGCGGCAAGCAGACTATTTGTATCAAAAATGACTTTGTCGTATCTTTAAATTTTTGGTCAATCTCACCTCGTTAACCGATCCGCGGACATACATTAGATAAAAACTTGCGGTTTCCGCGACAGTGTGCTACTATTTCGTGAAACTAAAGATTTTGTTAACATCATTTTCATAGCTCTTTAAGTTTTTAATATACAGGGCTAAATTGTAAATGTTGCATTCTCAGGCACTTCTCGTATCTCAATTATCAGATAACTTCAAAATAAATCAAAAATGTGAACACTGTTTCTTATTTGGCCTTCGGAATTAGTATACTGGGTCAGGTCAAAAAGTTATTTTACTACTTTATTTTTTTAACTGGAACACCCTGTATATTTATAGGCTATAAAGTTTATCTTTTTTATACTTTTTCAGAAATATATATGTTTGTACACACGCCGCAATGGTCTAAGGATATTTCTGTTTTACAGATAGAGAGGAGGTAAAAAATCCAAGTCTTCACAAAATTTTTAATTCTTAGCTCAACGCGTTTTGGCCACATGCCATTATCAAGAGCATTTAGAAGTCATAATATATCACATTTTATACAGGGTGATTCAGGAGGAAATGGAAATATTTTAAGGATATGTCCAGGAAGTCAAAATAAGCAAAATAAGCTCATATCTTCAAGTCCGATTTTTATTTGTTTCAAAGATATTTTGAATAATTGTAATTTAAAAACTAAATCAAAATTATTACAAAACTAGTAAAATAAAACAAATAGCATCAATCCATAATAAATTTTCGAAAACATTACCTCCCACTTCGATACACTTATTTGCGCGTTTAAAAATTGATCTAGTAGCGAGTTTATTTATTTATTTTTTATTTATTTATTTTTTTTATTTTTTTTTTTTTTTAGCTTCTTTTGCTTATTTTGACTTCCTGGACATATCCTTAAAATATTTCCATTTCCTCCTGAATCACCCTGTATAAGAGGCGAAAACATTAAAACAAATAACGGTCAGAGTATATAAGACAAAATTCAAACACTTATCACATTTCGCGCGAAAGAGCTAAGAATTAAAAAAAAATTGTGAAGACTTTTGAATTTTTTACCTCCTCTCTATCTGTATTCATGGATCTTCACCCTGGAAACTTGATTGATGACCTTATTTCTGTTTTGGCTGAACATTCGAGAATATATGGCCAAAAAATTATCATACTCTGTACTAAATGCAATATTATAACTGAGTAAATGACTGTACTGAGTAAAATACAAACTACAGCGGCGTAGAATCATTTTTTTTAATTTCAATTGGTATCAAACAAAATTAAAAATATTATTCTAAACATAAGCAATTTTTTTTCCAATGGCGTATTTTATTTAATACCGAGTATGCTCCTCTCTGGAGTTTATCACTGCGCGACACCTTCTTGGCATACTCAGAGTTAAATTGTCAATATCTTCTTGAGGTTTGGCAATCCAAGCATCATTTAACGCAGCAAACAGTTGTTCTCGGTTCTGGAATTGAGGGTATTCACGCAAAACCCTTCTTTGTAGCATATCCCATACGTGCTTTATTGGATTCAAATATGGCGACTGCGCAGGCCATGGCAAAACGGTGATATGGTTGTCTTGTAGAAATTGTGTAGCATGTCTAGCGACATGAGGACGTGCATTGTCGTTCATTAAAATGAAGTCTGCTCCAACAAGTCTTGCATAGGGTAAGACAACTGGTTGAAGAATCTCTTCCACATATCGATGAGCATTTGAAAAAATTTCAACCAAAACAAGATCGGTTCTCCCGCCGATTCGTATTCCAGCCCACACCATAACTGTACCTCTATAACTATGGACTTCTTGGACATTTTGCAGAACTGTTTGTAGTCCAGGTTCTCTCCATATAGCAGTCTTCTTGAATCTGGATGCAACCCAAACCGAGATTCATCGGTAAAAAGGACTAGGGCCCACTGGTTATCAGTCCAATTATCGTGTTCAGTTGCCCAAGCTAAACGAGCAGCGCGATGCCCTCTGTTAAGTGGCTGGCATCTCAATGGTCGCCTATCACGTAATCCACCTTCATGCAATCTGTTACGTACTGTAGGCTCTGAAATTTCGACGTTATGCGTTTCTAGTACCCGATTCATGATTTCTGGAACAGTTATTGTGGGATTTCTTCTATAGCCATTCGCACAATGAAACAATCTTGAGCAGGCCGAGTGAGCCGTGATGAACCTGGATGAACCTGGATGTCTCTCAGAAACCTCGCCTGTTTCTTGGTAAAGTGCTCATAACCTTGAGATCACACTCTGGGACGTGTGGAGAGCTTCAGCTACACGAACTTCTTGAGTACCACTTTCTAACATTCCAACAGCTCGCAACATTTCATCTCGATTAAGATGGCGTCTTTGCATGTTGAAAAAGTAACAGACGGAGTCTGTACTCTACTTGAGTCCACGATATACTGACCAATAATTTTTAAACCAATTTTCAAACTAATATGTCTAGTTACTTCGACTCGAAAACAAGTTTTTGCTGAAGTGCCGTTTTTGGTACGACAAATATTTTTCTTAAGATAAAAACATTAAAATGCATATCTCTTATCATTCTAAACATATTTTCTTATCATTCTAAACATATTTTACCAGCCTAAAATATTCAAACGCAAAAAAAAATTGTGTACACTCATTTCAATAAATATCCCTAGACCATTGCGATGTGTGTACATACATAATAGAATGCACTTTTTTTCATAAACACCCAAATAAATGACAATTTTCTGAAATTACATGTATAATTTGATAGTTACTATGGCCACAAACAAAAATAAATGTTAAATAGAGAATATTTGACATTTATTTTTGTTGTTTTTAGATCGATTTTTAATAATGACAGCGTTTGAAACGTATGAATTATATAAAATATGATACGCTGGTATGTTTTATACAGAGTGAGAAGTTCACAAAAAAATTAAAACGTGTTTAACCATCATCAAACTACAGAAAATAATCCCATTATAACATCTGTGAAGTTTGAAAAAAATCCAATACTTCGTTCAATATAAAATCGGGCGATAAATATCAATATTATTTGAAACGGTCGAAACGCTCTCTGATTGGCTTGACGTCACTAGTCTTGCAGCGAGGTACGCGGGAAACCAACAGACTGGCTTTTATGGGTTTATTCATTTGTGGCGACTCCTTCGAAGACTCGGCAACACCGCAAACAGATTCTGGTGCCGCGCTCTGAGTAATCTGTCATTCCTGTCCGTCACGTCAATCCCGCCTGCCTCTTGCCACTACGCAGCTGATGCAACGAGATGATATTTTCTCGTCAGCCATTCTACTAACACCGGTCTAGTTTTTCACGTGAAGAAAGAGCCCCAATCATCCGCTCATCCTCTACGGCAATTTCACCGGCAACGTGCCCAAATTGTTCGTCTCGCGACCGCGCTTATTCGTGGCTGTATATATTTGTGTATTATACGTTTTGTGTTCTAAGTAAGACTTTTATTTCACTGCACTAGTCAAAGTCGGCGTTTTGGTTGGACCCTGTCCCCCGCAGTTGGACCCAGGGCTACGAGACCCGCACACATTTATACATTATTCATTGCCCCGTGTATCTTATATTGTGTTGGGTACCCCATTAAGTAAAATTGATTTCGTGATATGCACGAATGTTTCCAAAAAGCTGATTCACATGATTTGTCGAATGTGGAAGTTACTATAGTCTCCGACTTTTTGACTCAATCTAGTGGAACAAAATATATATTATGAAATTGTACTTTTTCTCAAGTTTTGGGTATTATTCATTGACTACGTCAAAAATCTGATGAATAAAATGAATGACTTGTTCTTGAAAAATGTTGAAAAAATATTATGATTGATGTTCGCTGTAGGTACTAGGTACCCAACTTTTTAGTTGATCTTGCAACTCCATATCGCTATAGTCCGTTTCAAAGGAGTTGATAGCACAGAGCGCTCATAATAAACGGAAAACGGAGGTCTCAAAAAATGTTATCTCTTATTTATGTTTTACAATGTATCTAGACTAAGAAGAAAGAAATTGTGACCCAGGCCACCCGGGCAACTATTACAACTATTTTATGGTCCGAACCCCCGATCTGTGCTATCAACTCCTTTGAAACGGACTTTAATAAAGTTGGTTCGATTGTGTTTCCTCCGCACAACAACCAAGATGATCAACATATTATTGACCATTTTCAAAAATAAAAATACCAATATCTCACCAGTAGGATGAGTAGCGTAGCAGCAGACTTATTTTGATTTTGTGATGACTTAATTTTTACAGTATGTGGTCAACTATACAACCTACTTCATCTTTCTAAGCAGAATGAATCTTATCTAATACACTGTGAGAAAATTAAGTTGAAACACAATGATTTGTCCCTGAATAACTTTTTTGTTTATGGATTTTAATGATTTTTGGATATGATATCAGTCAATATGTTCTGGATAGAGCCTGAGTTACAATTAATTTTAATTCGAACTGGAAGTGACAGACTTCCGCCCGCCAAACCACCTTGAATTTGTGTTCCAAGACACGCTAGCCAATACCGAATTTCTTTTTGCAGACTGCAAGCAGAATAGGCCAGTCAATGAGGCTTCGGACTTAAAAATAATTCCTAACAATGTCAACTTTTGGATTTACGTTTTATATAACAAAAACATGAACTATAAAATTTTGCACCTCCCAGTGACGTACGAAACATTGTTTTTTTCGTGAAAATGAACAATAATTAATATTTTCTTCCCAAAAATTGCTAACAAAGTGCAAATTTACGAAAATGCGCCAACCGTTCTTCCAAATCTTCTATTGATTTTGCACCTTTTTTCATAAACCGGAACACATTGAGAAATTATTTATTGTTAAAAATTATCACATTATTTTGATAAAAAATACTAACAAGGTGCAAATTAGAATAATGCACCATAAATGCCAAACAGATAAGAGTATAAATTTGCACCTTCCAATCTGTACCGGAAATGAACGATTCGCATGAATATGAAATTTCATGTGTAAAAAAGACAATTACTTGGTGGGAAAATTGCTAACAGTTCAAAAATCAGGTGCAAATGATCAAGTTGTTTGTCAGATCGTAATTCAAGATTTGCACCCAACAATGTTGATCGGAAACCATTATTTTTTTATTTTGGTTTTTTCCACAAATTATTGACATCGAAATAATTACAAACAACAGTAATTCTAGATATTATTTTAACCCTTAATGCGAGTTTGCACCCGTATATGAATGAAACACGGAAAGATAAAAACGCCACTCACTGACATATTTGTAAATACATATTTTGATACGCTGGGCTGCAGAGATTCGACACATTCTCTGCTCGTTTTTGGCCTCCGAGCTGTAAAATATTTGTATTCAATTATTGAGCTTTTATTGAATATCATTTATTGTTGTTTTTAATAAAAACCGAGATAAAAACCTTTTAAAAATGCTCCAAAAATAGTTTTTTCACTCTATCGTCGTAAAGAATTGAACATTTTAAAAATGTGACTCTCGTTTCGTTGATTGTGTAGGCAAAACTTGGACTTTGTCAAACTGATATTTTTCCAGCAATTTCTGCAATTCACTTTTCCATTTTTTTGATGCTCAGTCACGCGAAATCTAAAATCTTTTGTAACTTTGTTATTTAAGATAAAAGCCATTTGTATATACGTCCCTGAAATGACTGTACAACGTTAAACCACAAATTCCTTAACCAAAAATAAGGCGATCTAGGCAAACTTACCTATATCCAAAAATGCTTCGTCAAGCCTACAGAGGGCGTCAAAGTCTTCGACCATGAAATGATGAAATTACGTTTTTTGTTTCTATAGCGACCGGTTGAAATCAACCGGAAGTGTTATAAACGTGAGGACACATGCAGTTATTTGTTGACTCATCATATGCAGCTATCTCTTTGGATTTTTTATGGATAATTTACATGACGCAGTGTATAGGAAAGCTTTTTCCTCTCTTCAAAAAGTTTGCTGGGATAAGTGGTTATGCTAGAGAAAAATTATTCAATTATAAATTATCCGTGTACCTAATTGAAAATATTTTTTTTCTGGCACAACGACTTATCCCAGCGAAATTGCCCAAGAGAGAAAAACTCCCCAATGCATTGAACTATCAGATAAAAGCATCTGAATTATCAAAATGTCAATTCCAAAAAAAAAACAAAACAAATAACCACATCTGAAGTCACGTTTATAACACTTCCGGTTAATTACAACCGGTCGCTATAGAAACTAAATCGTAATTTCATGGTCCAAGACTAGGTACCAAAATTTATCAAAATCGATCAGCACGTTTTAGGAAAATGTGGGAAAAACCAAAATTTTTTTGAATCTTTGACGGCTTCTGTAGGCTTGACGAAGCATTTTTGGATATAGGTAAGTTTGCCCAGATCGCCTTATTTTTGGTTGAGGAATTTGTGGTTTAACGTTGTACAGTCATTTCTGGGACATCCTCTATTTTGATAATATGCTGCAGATAAGATTCGACACGCATTCCATGAGTAGCTACCTGTTCGTCTTTGTGCAGTTTGCTTTCGGTTGCCTTCAGTTCCACTCAGTTTTGATTTCAATCAATTGTGTTGTTAACTGTTGATTTAAAAATGTCATCTATAAAGACTGGACCACTTCTGTTTTGTTTGCCAAAAACCTTTAAGTTCTGCTCCAACTGATCTTCTAGGAGAAAGGGAACTAAAAACAGTAAAGACTTGTAGTTTGAGACCCGAAGTCGGGATCTCTGGATTGCTTGAGAACTTAACTCATTTTCGGGTGCATAAAAACTGCCGCAAAAAATACACAAAACTAAAAAATGTGTCGTCCTTGAAGCGTTCACGCGAGAAAACTCCGACCGGGAATTCGAGGCAGCAAAATGATTTTTTCGAGGATTCTTTCAATTATTCCGAAAAGTGCTAACAGAGGAGAAATCGATATGGATGATGACTATGATTTTAATTTGATAAGTGCGCAGTTGAATCATCCTTTGCAAAATGAAACTGGAATGCCCAGAGAATTGAGGAACGAGGACGGGGTCGAACCCAATCCTGATATTTTGCAGGAACCCTCAAGTTTTGCTGAAAAAATGGCGATGAATAATGACGACGATTTCGGAAGTGCGCATAGTTCGATCATCCTTTGCATATTGAAGTTGAAATGACCACAAAATCAACGAGCGAAAACGACGATGATGTTTTGCAGGACTCACATTCTTTTCAAGAAATCGAGATGCATGATAGCCATGATACAACAAACAAGATATGCTCACGCGCAGGTTTCGCTGACGTCATTGCGTGTCCGAACCTCGAAATGTATAGGTCACCTAGGTAACTGGGTTACCATGATACTGAAACAAACAAGATAAACTCTCGCACATCCCACTTCAGAAGTCATCACGTGAGCTACCTTAAACCTATACAATCAATGTCAGCGGGGACGTCATGCGTGAGCCAATTTAAATTTTGGCCAGCAAATGGTAACTAGGTAACGTTATTGATGTTTTGAATCCAACCTCACTTTTGGCTCGCGGTGACGACATGCGCCGCTTGGTTCTAATTTCGTCCAGCAATGGACAATTTGCATACATTTTCAAATGACTTGAGATTTTGTATACGTATTCTAGACATTATTTGAAAGTCACCAGCAAAAACACTTTTCCGAAACACCCAAAAATACACATTTTCTCCATCAAACAAGTTTTTTTTTAACAACGCAAAATAAAACGGATCAACATACATGTTTCCCATCCTTTGACCTACAATTTTGATGTGTCACTGTAACTTCAAAAAAAAAATGATGTGTAGTAGACAGTTGGTTCTTCGGCAAAATGATATTAGGCTTCATTTAAGCTTATTTATTCTATAATGATGGATTCAGTTTTCCAATGTATATATCTCTAGCTGACTGCATTCTCCCAATCGAAATATCAAAAATCCTTGCTGCAGTATTATATTTTTGAATAGCCATGAAGTGTTTGAGAAGTCGATTTAGCTTATACATATGAAAAGTTTTCAAAACCGTTTTCAAAATCACAATCCGACTTGTCCGACTACTGTACAGGGTGTCCCATTTTGGTTCCAATAGGGAACTTGTCCATTTTTTTAAAATTATATTAAAGTGTGCGTTCATGTCTAAAAACACCGTATACCAAATATCAGCTCTTAAATCGCACTAGTTATTTAACAATAAATAATAAAAGTTGACATCGTGGCTCAGAGCAAATTCAAACGAAGCAAAAAGCGCGGGAAAGTTTTGACGTCATAACGCATAACATCTTTGTCAACCATTTGAATGTTTGAAGTCTGAAGTGACATTGAGCTAGTTTATTTTCGTAGTTTTTGAAAAAGAGGATGGAATTAAAGATATTGCATTGTGCCGCAGTGTATGTACTAATTCAACTTTGAAATTTCCAAACAAATTTATATTCACGTGCCTGATGACGAAAATCGGCGAACAAAATTGCTAAGAGTATGCAGAAGAAATGTGGAGAATATCTTATAAAAGCAGAGCTATTCAGGTATGTAGAGACAAAATTACCAATAATTGTTTTTTTACATTTTGAGAGATGTTATTCTTAAGTACCTACGTATTACCTCGCATATTACATAGATTTGTTCGTAGGAAAATCATAAACCAGCCAGAGCCAATCAGCATTCAGCATTTTCAGTTTGCGAACAATAGTTGACCAATCGATGAAACGCTGACTGGTTTGTGATTGTTCTACGAACAAACAGTACCTCATAGTACACGTTAAAAAAATGAACCTTGTTATTTTATTTAACCAGTATTCAATATTCATGATGAACATTTATTATATATTTTTTTCAGAAACTACGAAATAAACTAACTCAATGTCACATCAGACTTCAAATACTCAAATGATTGCCAAAGATACGCGTTATGACGTCAAAACTTTCCCGCGCTTTTTGCTTCGTTTGAATTTTCTCAGCGTTATTGTCAACTTTGATTATTTATTGTGAAATAACTGGTGCGATTTAAGGGCTGATATTTGTTATACGGTGTTTTTAGACATGGACGCACACTTTAAAATAAATAAATGAGATAAAGAAAAAATGGGCAAGTTCCCTATTGCGGGATATCTCGATTATTACTACAGATAAAACATTGCGGTTTTGACGTACCTGAACTACTTTTCTGAGAAACGAAAGATGCCATATAAACATAGATGCCATATAGGTCTCCTAGTTTTTGGTTTTTGGGGACCGTAACAAGACCTGTTCATGATCCAGTGCAATGCAGACGAACTTAAACTCCAAATCTTTAATTTTTATTAGTTTTCAATGTTCACGTGTTTTTTCGGCACTGCTGTGTTCGAGAAAAACGAATTTTTAAATGTATATTGATTCTTTAGAACGCTAGATTGAAAAAACTATGCTTTGAGAATTTTTCCAAATGTTTTTACTGAAAACAACAATTTGGTTTTCGATCTTGTAATAATAAAATCTCAACCCCAATCTCATAAGTTCCAAATAAGACATAAATGGTATTCAATACAAGCTCAATTGAATAAATACCTATATTATAACACAGCTGGGAGGCCAAAAACGAACAGAGAATGTGTCGAATCTCTGCAGCGCAGCGTATCAAAATATGTATTTACAAAAATGGCAGTGAGTGGCGTTTTTATCTTTCCGTGCTTCATATACGGGTGCAAACTCGCATTAAGGGTCAAAATAATATGTATTTAGAATTTCTGTTGCGGTTTGCACCATGTTTGTAATTATCCTTCGCTCATATTCCGAACAGTTTTGCTTACGCTGTAGTAGTATCGTTTCATGCGACGACTCACAAGTTAATAGTACATTTTGTATTAAGGGCGGAAAGTAGATGATTTTGACGAGGGTATAAGTAGCAGCACGAGCGAAGCGACGGCAGATATTAGCCGAGTCAAAATCAACTTTCGTCCGTGGTGCAAACAGTTCTTTTTGTACAACCAGTTTGTAATCATTTAAAATAGAATAATAATTATGAAAATCAGAAATAAATAATCGATACACTGCACTACACTGCTGACAAGTCAGACAACTGACAAGTGGCAACTGTCAATCATGGTTACAATATAGGTGTGTTCCCGTATTCTTTTGTGGTGCGGATTCATTGCCACCGAGATTGTCACGTGATTAGTTCCTTCTAGTATGCTAGACTGTCACGTGGTTATTATTTTCAGAGGCGTTGGGATCCAAGGAACCGTTGCTAAGCGTTGGGCGCGAAAGTATTTTTAGGCCCGGCTGCCAAAATTAGCGACTTTCCGCCTGCTTTGCATGCATTAAAAAGTGAAATTTACGTGTAGGTTGTACAAAAAAGAAATAAAAACTTATCAGCATTCCCCGAATTCCGGCCAACGGACCTCATTCTATTGTCTTGTGCGACAGACTTCAATTCGCGTGTGTATAATTTTGTCAAAATTACGTTAAAATCATTGTTATTTTTTGTTGAAATTGTGCATTAGTGCTTAAAATGCCAAAACGACAGACTAGTGATTCTAGAAGTAGGGATTTGGAAAGGAAACGTAGAAAATTTGAAAAACTAAAGAAGAAAATGGAATTAATTCAGGAAGAAATAATGGATCTTTCCGACTCTTCGGAGAGTATGATTAATACGGTGTATGGCTCAGGTAGGAATCTTTTGAGTGTTGATAAATATGGCCGTAAAAAAACTGAGGCATTCTTTTTTTTGAATGGCCAAAAATTCCTTCAGTTATTAGTTAAAGTTATTTCAGTTTGATATTATGGTTTTATTTTCTTGGGGAACTAACGCAAGGCATTGTTTTGAATGGCCACCGGAATCTTAGTGATTCATTATTGCGTTCATTTATCCCTGTAATAAGGGTTTTTATCACTGGGTCAATCAATCTATATGATTTGTGTTTTTGTTGTGACTCCACAAATTCTGTTTTTACAGATGTGGATGAGTCATTGATGACCACAGCGGATGTCCATGTTTCAAACAGTGGCGACGCGTGGGGGGGGGGGTAATGGGGGTAATTACCCCCCCAAGATTCATAATCCAAAAACGGTTTTGGACGTTTATGCACGTTCAATATTTTTCACAGTAATTAAGATATAATTATTTTTCAGGTATGTATCAACATATTTGCAAAAAATAAATAATAACTGATTTTCTTCATTAGCGTTATTTATTTGCCATAGTAACGTGGGCTTCGGACCACTGGAATATTCGCACTTTGAATTTCCCGCGCGGATCGTCGAGCCGCGCCCCCTGCAGAAATTTTATTCTTAACCAATAACACGAGTCCCACCGCTCAACGAGTCCTGGGGAATTACGTTTGTGCACTGTGAATTAGTGAATTTGTGAATTAGTGAATTTGTGCATTGTTCAGTTTTATTCCTAAACTTGAGTTTAAACTGTTTGAACTTTTGAAGTTTTGAGCTTTTGGCTGTCTAGTTATACCATACCTTCTATCTATGTAAGACCATAAGTGCGTTTGTGTTTATAGCCTCTCGAATAATTTCATAATAATTAAGATTAAGTGTGCTGTTAGTTATTTCAGTTGCTAATCATTGTTGAATAAATAAAAGATACCGCACTCTTGTAAATTAGGTTCAGATATTGCCCCTATAGCGGGATTAGCGGGCCATTCAATAGCCTTCACCACAACTGTGGGAACAGTGCTACATTGCTTGGCTTACCCTGGACCCTGGTGCTTACCTAAGAGGTATGATTTTTTAATTCAATTTTGAAGTGTGAAACGGAAAATGATAACATTTCAAAAAACGGTTTTTTTTTCCTGTGATACTAGAATACATAATAATATCATGTTCAGGGTGAGCAACTAAAAATGCGAGGTACTGTATCTAGACAACTGTTCATCGTAGAGAAAATCCTGAAAATTATTTTCAAGTTTGTGAAATGGCCGCTATAGGGATCGTAACAACCAACACCAAGTACAAAATTTAAAATAGGATTTTTATAGAATTTTGCCCGATGAAAATATATCAATGATATTATTTTCATATTTACTGACTATAATCCTAAACTTTTTGTCTGAAAAGTTTCTTTCTATAATCTATCAAAATAAAGCGGTGGGGGAAGTCCAATTATTTTTTTTTAACAAACGGAGATTTCTCCCGTTCCGCTTGGCCGATTTTAACGAACTTGGGCTCATATCAAAGAGCATAATCTTCATTACAAAATGCTTATTTGAATTTGAATTTGTTACCTTCGCCGTTGCCGCTAGATGGCGTTCCTCCGCAAGCATCTACGATGAATAGTTTCCCAGTTACAGTACCCCACATATTCTCAGTTGCCCACCCTGTACAGGGTGTTTCATTTATATTGCGAAAAAATTCGGGATGAGTTTTCTCGCATTAAAATAAAAACAAAACTTCCTATAAACATAATGTATCCAGAAATTCGGAAATGATTCGTAACAGAGCTACAGTGGGTTGAAATTTTATTTTAATTTTGGTTTTTTCTAGATAATATTTGAACTGATGTCGATCTTTTGATAAAAATTTGTGTTTGGTGGTTTCTTATCATGTGAAATTCGAATTAGATCTTGGTATGGCTCTCACTTGTAGAAGGCGCTACCCACACATGTTTTATGTGTTATGAACAGCACCAACATTTTTGGACGAACCTGCATTATATTTTCAAGTCAAAAAACAGATAGCTTTATCATTTTTACGCAGTATGTATACTTGTAAAGCGGGCTTTCCACTTATGCAACTACGCATGCAATACAGACCCGTGCCACGGTTGCATGCGTAGAGGCACGTAGACGCAAGCAAGAGGCATGCCAAAAATAGTTACGCACGAGGCAGTTGCAAGTAGACGCAAGTCTTTCGATCTGGTAGCGGGAGACACGTGCATCTATCTGCCTCTCGAACGTTTTTTTGAAGAATATCCACAGTAAAATATCGTTTTTCCTTCAAAATTCAGTTCTGTATGTCTAGGCGAAAAATGGAGTGGTCGAATAAAAAGAATATCGAGTTCGTTGAGGATTACCGCAATTTTACTTGCCTTTGGAAGGCATCTGACAATAATGACAAAGACAAATTCAAACGAAGTGATGCTCAACAATTTCTTGCGGATAAATATAATCTGCCTACAAAAAAAAGAAGTTGTGGTTACAATAATTGCTACTCCAGCAGCAATTGCAATAATTTCTTATTCATTCGACATTGGTAAAAAGACGAGAAACACAACTTACATGAAATCTAAACGCCTGTTATGTGTGAAAAATATAGAGGCATACATGGAAACAGCATTATGCAAGACGCAAGCAAAGTTTACTAATAATAAACAGTTGGACCACTTTCGAAAACGCGCGAAACCGGCTCCACCCTTCTACTTCGTTTCTCTTGGAGAGCCCAGTTCCCATTAGTTCGGAACGTCTGTCGGTCGCTTTGAACCATTTTCGCTGGGAGGGTTTCTTTGAGCGGCATGCTTTGACGCCGCGGCCGCGCTTGTATACGGGTTTCAAAGAGCCGACTTCTAAGTGACCTAACTTATTGTATATTAGTAAACTTTGACGCAAGTGGCAAGCACAGTTGCATGCGTTTGTTCTTGACATGTTGCATGCGTAGTTGCATGCGTGGTTGCATGACTGGAAAGCCCGCTTAAGAAGTCGCTACGTGCAACCATTCTCTAGATATTTGGATTTGAAATAATTGATACATGTGATTTTGAAATTGTGGCGAAGGTAACCTGCTCGAAGTTATTACATAATATTTCCTATGATTACTCCATATTTTCAGTGAAAAAGATAAAAGTCGACTAGTTTGTGATGTTATCAACAACTCGTAATCAAATATTATTTTAAAAAAATGTGAAAAAACTGAAAAAAATTAAATAAAATGAAAACTTCAACACCCTGTAGCTTTTTTGTAACGAAATATTTCCGGACACCTGTTCATGGGAAGTTTCCTTCTTATTTTCAAGCAGACAAACTCATCCTAATTTTTTGGCACTGTCAATGAAACACCATGCTTCGCCATAATTTCAAAATCACATGTATTATTCATTATTCCAAATAGGGAGGTTTCATGAATTCGAAAGTTAACAAAAATATATAAGCATGATTTTTAGAATTGCTCAAACAGTACTCTGTGAGAGTTTCAAGTCATTTGGTGAATTTGACAAATTTTTAGAGCTGTTTGAAATTTTGATAGAAATTTGAAACCAATTTCAATGGCGGGCTCTGACGTACTATCCCCAGCTTTTCCATCTTTCTCGATTAAAAAGAGACAACCTTTTCCGATTTAGCGTGCATTCTGCGCGTTTGCCACAGTTTACGTTTCACTCCAGACAATAGATGAGTGGGGTTATAAAGAAACAAATCAAACATTTTCTATTGAATATTCCGAGTAATCAAATTGATCAACTATTTATTTATTCAAGTTTGAGCCAATTTTTTTTATTTATTCAAAACTAAATCACTCGCTAAATCATATTATATTTGGTTAACAAGCATGATCTCATGTGATTTCTGTGTCAATGTGGCAACACCAACACAGCGCCGTCTCCTTCTACTCCTAACCTTACCTCGAATTTTGTTTTGTTTTGCTGTTTGCTTCAAGTTTGCTCCTCAAAAACTGCAAACTTTTCATTTTTTTATAGGTTAATACCCAATCAAAAGTCCTCATATATTCGGTAAAGCTCTCATCCAGTGAAAAAAAGGAAAAGCTTTTGTGTTTGAATCTGTGACAAAAATGAAGAAAAAGTGCTTTGTGTCATCATTGTTATCAGTGGCTTCCGGGTTTTATGCTCTCACATACCAGTGAAACAGTTTATATATTGCGTGACAATAAAAGGTTAACGCTCATTATTGTCTTTTATTGTCCAAAATTCATAAACATACTCCAATACAAAGCTTCGTAACTTCTTCGAAAAAACACTTATTAAGTCACCTCAAACAACAAAATGTTCAGAAAGGATGAGGCCACAATATTTCAACATAAGAAAAAGTTCATTTGCACCTGTATACTACACAAAGTGCTTTCTAGGATATTTCACGGTATCGAGGAATCGAGGCTTTTCAAATGGCTTTTTCGTCTCCAAATTTTTGAAGCACTCGATGGAGAACTTAGACAGGTGGAAATGGACATTCCATAATTTGTGTGTGTATTGGAATATGTTTAGAAACAATAATAACAGTAACAAGCAACAATACCCAAATCCCAAATCACGGATGTATGTAAAGTAAACAACAAAATCAAGGTTAGGTTACCCACATGATGCGGCGTTGTCAGCTCGTTCGCAATTTACCTAATAGACTTGGGTGTACGAGTGATTTCATTGGTGGATGCGCTATAGAGCTAAATAAAATGCTACGCTAATTTCACAACCTGGCAACAAATTTAGAATGGGGCGTCACCAGTCGTTTCATTTGTTGATCAGGATCACGTGTCGGTGACGTAGTTTCCCTGAGAGTATTTTGAATGAAACCGTTAGAAAATTAGCAGATATTAATTGAGTTTTCTAGAATAAATATGGATAAAAAAAAAATGAAAAAATTGTTTTTGGCATAAGTATGCATCAAAGAATTCACAGAAAAAAAATCCAAAAAAAAATATCTCCCCATTCAAATTACTCGAGAATGGTTGAACGTAGCGACTTCTAACAAGAATAAAATCTGCGTGAAAATGATGAAAAAGTCAGTTCGTTTTACTTAAAAATAAAATGCAGGGACGGCCAAAAAAGATATGGCTGTCCATATCCTGAAAAATAAGTGTAGGTAGCGCCCTCTACAAGTTAGAGCCATACTTGGATCTAATCCGAATTTGGTATGATAAGGAACCATCTAATATATGTACCAATTTTCATCAAAAGGTCGACATCAGTTCAGATACTATTTAGTTTAGAAGAAATAGAAACTCATTTTGATTTTTTTCGCAATATTAATGAAACACCTTGTATAACGGAACCAATATAAGAAGCAACATTTTTAAACGTGACAAAATCTATTTTTGTTGCAAAATCACCAATGAAAAAAATTATTTTTGAAAATTTGCCAGGTCCATTTTTGCCAAACAAAAAATGACCAAAACTGACTCAAACTCAAAATCAACCTGTAAAGATTCTTCCATTCACTCCATATCACGTGAAATCGTTTTTTTTATGTTTTAATAAATAATGAGAAAGGGATGGGAAGGTTAGTTCATATTTCTTATAAGCATCAGAACGTGAATAACTACATGAAATATTGAATATGGAGCTAAAATTAATAGCATATAATAATATAACCGTTTTGTAGATAATCAACCGACTAACTTTGAAAACTGGTTGAAGAGTTCAAAAATATTATCAAGACAAATTATTACACTCTATGCAATATTTTATTATGAATATATTGAGTGGCATACTGTTATATAAATAAAATTAAAAAAAAAAACCTATCAAGAATTAGAATTATTGATTACAATTTTTTTTTTCAAACACATGATAATGTACCTATGCTTCCATTACGAATCATGGCCATGGCTGGAAAAGATTGTTTAGATAAAGAGAATAAATAAGTGAAATGAATAATATAGTTCATTGTAAAGACAATAGGTAACGAACGACATAAAAACTTCCGACTTATGGTTTTGGTCGATGAAATGCGAAAACATAAATGGCGACTCGTTGAAAGGTACGACTCGTGTAGTTGGTTAAGAATAAAATCTCTGCGCGCCGCCTCGTTGATGAAGACATCAGACAAGCTGACCAGCTGACATTTTTGTAACTTGTTTTGCATAAATCGCCCTAGAGCATACATAGCCATAGCACCCACTGCCCACTGCAATTATTGTTCATTGAAATTATTAAATAACGAGTGACGTGTATTCTCATCTTGAAAGGTAAGTTTGGTTTGTAGTTCGCTCCTTTTTTTTAATGGTTTGAGTCTCGGCCTAACTAGGAGGAGTCTGAAATAAGTAAGTGCGCATTTTTTCAGGGTAGATAGAGGATAGAGTAGGTATACCTAGTAAGATAATGACTTTTTGTAATGAGCAATGGGGCATGTCATGTATCCCCAAACGTCTCGTTAAAAAAAAACAGTGTTAGATATTTGGGGAAATTTCGATTTTTTGTCTGTAGATTCGAAATGCCTCGCCTGTGGCCTGTGGACACTGTTCAAATTTTCAGCGAATATATCTGAGGTTCCCATGCATCTTTCTGAGAAATTCACTTGATTTGAACTTTTCCACGACCAGACCTAGAGTCCGAGAGGGACTTTTTGAAAACATGTGTGATCCACCAGCACCAGACAAAAAGAAAATCAGTTTTTTATTTCTCAGGATTAGGAAAAGCGAGATTTTCTTCTTTGACTTCGATGCGTCGTTTTCGAGATAAAAAGTAAAAATTATTGTTATGTCAGAAAAATTAGCTTCAGCTCAATATTTGAATAATGTAAAAATCAATTCATCTCATAGCAACTGATCTACATAAATGTTTTCGCTTTTTCGCTTAGAAATTAACGAAACCTCAAGATTTTTATTAAAACCGCTTAAGTAAGGCGTTAGGCGTTTCGAAAATTAATAAAAAAAATCGAAAATTTCCCAAAATTGTAATACCCTGTATTAACGATATGTTTGCGTACACATGTATTGTTTCTGTGTGAAAATGAATTAAATCACTATACTCTATCTATCTTGAAAAAATACGCACTTATTTCAGACTCACGACCCTGTCTCTTTACAAAGTAATCAAATTAATTCGCTCAATGTTTTCTCGTTTTTTTTTCTGTTGCGTAATTATTTTAAGTTAATTAAGTTAATAATAGTAGATTATACCACGAGTCAATAATGGTAGCTATCAATCCTGAGAATAGTTACGACCCTTCGCCGCGAGGGTTTAATAGCCATTATTGCTAGTAGTATCCTACTCTACTTTATTTACGACTAATTTATTTATTTGTTATTTTAAATTGAATAATTTTCATAATTCACTATGACACTTTCGAGTTTGTTTATGTAGTTTTCATGGTATTGTTCGGATAAATTGTCTGTTTCGAGGGCACCAGGAGTTTGTTCATGATGTTTCTATGGTATTATTCAGAAAAATGTTTTGATTAGTTTCCAAGTAACGTATCCATTGAATAATGGATCGGTTTCCATGGCAGTTTTTTCAGGGAATTGTTGTGATAGGCCCATAGCCGTGGATTAATGGGCTTGCAGGTACCATTATAGCTTCGCAACGGTCGTTATGAGTTAATACATATATGGAATTATTTTGCTAAAACCACAATATAAAACTTACATTATATATCAGTCGTAAATAAACCTAATTATGTTGAAGTGATTATCTATCATATACTAAAAAGTTGAAAATTGAGATGATAACGATATAACATGTTTTTACATTTTTAAAAAGAAAATGAAACGTGTGCAATCCAGTCTCGATACATTCTTGAAAAAACAAAAGAAAAACAACACTGAAATGATAGACCCTCCAAGTGAAGTCGATCCCGGTATTCCTATTCCAAATACAAGTTCTTGTAACTTCAAAGAGGATTTTACCGCACAACCCGAGGTACCCACGACTGACACACAATCGCTAGATGAAGGTACTGAAAATGCCCACCCACTAATGGATAATGTCTTAACAAATATCGACGTTGGTGCTTGTTTAAATCAAAATCAAGACCAGATTTTGAAAAAACGCATAATTTTAAATAATGCATATGTCCCAGAAAAAGGTTTTAAATTTCCGTATTCAGTGCATCAAAAAAATAATAAAGAGAAGAAATGTTACCTGTCAAAAAAACATTTCGAACTTTTTAATTGGTTGACTTACTCTGAATTGAAAAAAGGTGTTTTTTGCAAATATTGTGTAATTTTTGCAAAAACTGGCGGTGACCATAAATCATCTCGCCTATTTAAGCTTGTTACAATACCACTCAACAAATACTCAAAATTGTTAGGAAAAGATGACGATTTGATCAACCACGAAAAAATCAATATCATAAGGAATCCATCAACAAAGCAAAAACATTTTTAGAAAATTATGACAATCCACAAAAAGAAATTATCAATATGTTGGGTTCGAAGAGACTTGGACAGATAGATGAAAATCGTAGAAAGCTGAAGCCAATCGTGGAATCAATAATTTTTTCAGGACGACAAAATATTGCCCTACGAGGTCTTCGCCATTCTGCTAAAATCACCCAAGAGTCGGACATTAATGAAGGAGACTTTAAAGAATTATTAGGGTTTCGAATGAAAAGTGGGGACCAAGTTTTGCAAAATCACTTAGAAACCGCGACAACCTTCACGCAATATATAAGCAGTACAGTTCAAATCATTTCTTGTGGCGAAGAAATTTTGGACCATATTTTGGAACAAATCAAGGATGGGACTGATGGGAGTCAGTTTTATAGTTTAATTTTTGACGAAACGACTGACATTAGTCACACTTCGCAAATGTCAATTGTCATTCTATATATTGACCACAAGAATTATGGCCGATTGCACCAACCTATTATTTAAGGGCTACTTAACGCTAACGAACCCTTAACTTCAAGTTTTTGTTTGCACCAACGTTAAGGAAAGCTTAAGCTTCCCTTGACGCTCCCTTTATTAAGTCTTCGTTGATGACCACTTAACGCTGACTTATCTCTGTAAACGATATAAATTTGAGGTTGTGATACAGTTGTAATTGTCGTTATGACTTTTTATATCAATTATTAATTTTCAAAGACATTTATGTTTTATTTTTGAAAATATATTGACGCCGTGTGTTAAGTAATATAGGAGTTTGGCTACGCGACATTGTATAATTTTAATGTGATTGCGCCTGTTGTTTGCCATTTAGGACATTCTCCAAGTTCAATTCAGATTTGAGAAGTATATTCAAATTTTAATCACTATAGGCACATCATCCATTTGGTTGTACATACCAATATTAAGTAGAATCCGTCTAAATGAAAACATCATTTTAGATTTTTTGGTCTTTTAGCCGTGGCAGCATCGGTAATATAAATTACATTGAAGAATACTTTTAAAAGAGTCTCTCGAACAGTCCACTGTCATAAGTTGTGAGAATGGATCACTTGAACTATTTGGAGTTTGGATGATACACTAGATTTACCAGAAAACCTACCTCGAAAAATGAATGAGCGGCCAAATCACAGGAAATGGATCATAGGGTTTTTAGGAGACTTTTATTGAGATAAGCAAACTGATTTGAATATCTTGACTCAGATGGAAGATCAACTCGAATATGATCATGACAGGTGAAGTACATAACTTTCAGGGTTTCTTTGTTTTGCATCCATTCCCGTGTGTTTAAAGAAAGCCTGATAAAAACGCAATAAATTAGCAGTGGTCAGAAAAAACTTGTTAACAATATCACCAAAACATGTAACCACTATTCTGTGAACAAAAACAAATGAGGTTATGACATATCGCATTGTTCTCGTCAGGTTTTCAACCTAAATAATTGAAAAGTTACTAGAAATGACTTAATTTGATCAACGTTGCCAAATCTAGGACACACCTAGTTAAGGGCCCTCAAAGAGTGTTGGTGCAAATGAAAACGAATTGAGGGCTGCTTAAAATTCAAGACCCCCTTAGTTAAGTCTTTGTTAAGTGAAGGTTGGTGCAATCGGCCATAAGTGTATTCGAGAAGACTCTACATTTTTTAGATTGTCACAAAGAAAACTATGACGATTTCACAAAGGAACACGTTTTGACAGGAAAATATTAGCAGAGACTGTCCTAAACTTTTTAAAAAATGTGGGTCTCAAGTTCGAGAACTGCATAGGCATAGGTACGGATACATGCAGTGTGATGATGTCTGAACAAAAAGGTGCCGTTAGTGAATTGCAAAAATATTTAAAAAATGCAATTAAATGTCCTTGTTTTAGTCATTCTTTAAATTTATCAATATCAAAAAGTAACAATGTACAGGACATTAGAAACTGTGTCGGAGTAATGAAAGAAATAATTAGCTTTTTCACGGCCTCACCAAAACGAAAGTTTTGCTTTATTTCAACAATGAACAGTTGATCAAATTATGTGAGACCAGATGGACAGAAAGACACGAATCGGTGTTAAGATTCAAAATTTGTTATAAACATATTTTTGAAAGTTTGGAGCGTATATCACAATGGAATGATAAAGACTCCGCATCAAAAACCCAGATCTTGTTGAATTCTTTAACAACCACCAATTTTATCGTTTCTCTCCACTGCTTATCATCTGTTTTGTCAATAACTGTTAGCTTGAGTAAAGTGCTTCAAAAGGTGAATATGGACAAAGAAGAGGTCCAAATAATCCTCAATGATATCAAGTTAATATTTAAACGAAAAAGGGAAAACGCTAAAGAAGCATTTGGGACAATTTTTGAAGAGATAAAAGCCATTCATGACAGTGTAGAACATCCAGTTGTCATTCCACGTAGGGTTTCTCATCAGAGAAATCGGTCTAATTTTGAAACCAACGACCCTGAAAAATATTTTCGGCTCAGTATATTTATCCCTTTGCTAGAAAACGTCATGCAAGACTTGGACTTCCGATTTAGTTCGGAGTTGTTAACATTCTTGAGTTGAACTCTTTAGTTCCAAACAATTGTATCAAAAAATCTGTAGCTGAATTGGTAACTACAAAAACCACAATTGCAAATTATTTACAAAAAATTACATGTAAGAACCCCGAATTAATTTCCGCAAGACTTAATGCAGAAATTGATCTATGGTTAGAAAAATGGAAAGACATTCCTTTCGAAAGTATCCCAAGTTCTGCAATAAGCGCCTTGCAGCAGTGCAATGAAGTTATTTATCCTACAATTCACGTAGCTTTGTCTTTGTTGGCGGTACTACCAGTGAGCGTTGCGAGTGCAGAGCGTAGTTTTTCTTATTTAAATAGGCTAAAGACCTGGTTTCGATCAACTATTCACCAAGACAGATTAGACCCTGAAAAGGTGATCGATAGATTTTCGAAAGGCAAAAAAAGAAGATTACCTTTTCTTTTGTTTTAGAAAGTGAGTTAATATTATTATTAAGCTTTGGTTTTGTTCAAATTAGTATTAAGTTTTTGATTGTGTCGTTGCGTTGGTGAAAAATGTTTTTGTTTTGTTAACACAACAGTTTTGATTAAAAATTAAGATTCTTTGTTTTATTACGTTTGATTTCTTCTTCTTCTAACCTAGCCCAACTTTCTATTACCCCCCCACAGTAATTGTCACGCGTCGCCACTGGTTCCAAATGGTATGAATTTGATACTCGATCAACAAGTAGCGGGCCACATAAATGACACGAAGACCGCGTCGGTCGCTGTAAAACCGCCAGTAATCATGTCCGTTTCCTCATCAGATGAAAATAATGATCCTAGTGAGATGATGAATCTCTTTGGCAAAGATCCTTCAGAAAGTACTAAATTGGGCAACGTAATGTTGGATGTAATTGCAACTCGCTGGTCGCATTTATTAACAAAGGGCTTGGATAAGGACAAACAGCAAAAATTGATTGAGCAATACTTTCCGGCTCAAAACTGTACTGCCCTATTGGCTCCTAAATGAAAATAAAGTCCGAGATGATAAATATTTAACCAAAATTCAGGGTCAGATGGCCACTGGTTTAATGGCATTATATGAACCAATTGATGCATTAGTCTCAGAAAAACCCTCCGCAATAGATAATGATCAATTATTACAAAAGTTGGCTGATTCTACGAAAATCTTTACTGATGTTTTCCATCAAATATCACTGCATAGAAGATTTTTGTTAGGTTCGTTTTTGAATCCTGAATACAAAAAATGTTTGGAAGCCCGAGATATTGACAAATATTTATGGCAACAAATTAAATGGTCAGTATTTCAATTTTATGGACAGTACCCCTTGTATTTCCCTTGGTCAGTATGATAATAAATGGTCGGTTGAAATAATGAAGGGTCAGTAACATAAAGAAGTAGTCAGTAAAAATAATAAATGGTCAGTATAATAATAAATGGTCGGTTGAAATAATTAACGGTTAGTAATATAAAGAAATGGTCAGTAACATAAAGAAGTGGTCAGTAAAAATAATTGGTCATATATTTTATTTCGTATAAATACAAAAAATTTTACAACGGAACGAAACACAACTTAGTAAAGAGAAAACACTCTCTTTTTATGTCATGATGAAGTAGTCAGATAGGTTTTTTTGAGAGGCGGATTTAGTTTGGGTTAGTTAGGGTTAGTTTGTGTTGGTAATAGAAATTGATGAAAAATATGCAGCGGCTCGTTAGTTAGCACTAGGTTAACATTTATTATTGTATATTATAATTGACGTGTTGTGTATTGGTTTTATGTGGATCAAGTTTGGGTTAGTTTATTTTGGTGATCTAAATTGATAAAAAATATGCAGCGGCTCGTTGGTTAGCACTAGGTTAACATCACAATTATTATTATATATTATAATTGACGTGTTCTGTATTGGTATTATGTGTATCAAGTTTGGGTTAGTTTGAGTTAGTTAAAATTATAACTGACTATTGCATACTGGCCATTTATTACTTCTTACTGTACATTTGTGGAATTATTACCCGCTAAGTCATACTGACATTTCATAAATTTTTACTGGCCATCAGAATCACAATAGTGAACATAGAAATACAGGCCAAATAGTACTTTTACTGCTCAAAAATTCCATTTTTACTTATCATTTTTAACAGAAATACTGAGTCTTTTACAATATTATACTGACTGCATGTGATATTATACAGTACATAATGAATTAAATACTGTTCAGTTTATTACAACCCAATATTTATATGGGGAAAATCTATCAGAGAAGGTAAAACATTCTCGGGAAGCAATGAGTGTGTCGTCCAAAGTAGGAGGTATTGTAAAACCGGAATATGCTACCCAGAAAAATATTTTAAACTACCGAAGACAATCCAACAATCCCAAGTTCAAGCAAGACTTCAAACAGGAACCCAAGCCATACCGATCGCAGAGAATGGAGAGGAGAACGTGGCAACCAGAAAAAGGGAAGAACAGGCCATTCCCAGGATCAGTCAGGAACGACAAGCCGTTCAAGAAACAAACCTCTTGGAGGACCAAGAATCAACCGCAGAGGTATGTACCGGAATTGCCGGCAGATTACCTTTGTTTTTTGAAAACTGGGTCAAAACTTCACAAAATAAAGTTCTTTTCAGTTGGGTTAAAGGTTTCAAAATACCTTTCTTAGAACCTCCAGTACAACACATACAACCCAAAGTTATAATCGCGGAAAGAGAATTGGAATTATATAGTTCTGTCATTAGTGAATTAAAAAAAAGGGGGCCATAGAACAGTGTACCCATATTGAGAATGAATTTCTGTCACCATACTTCTTAGTTCCCAAAGTTGATGAAGGTCTCAGGTTCATCTTAAATCTTGAAAAACTCAATGAATATATTAAAGCCCCTTACTTCAAATTAGAGGATTATAGATCCGTTTTAAAGTTAATATCTAAAGAGGATTTTATGACCAAAATTGATCTTAAAGATGCCGACTTTGCTATTCCAATAGACACAAACTATCGAAAATATTTGGATATCCGGAAATAGACCTTTTTGCTTGTGAGCAAAACGGTAAATGTCAAAGATACGTTTCCTAAAAACCTGATCCGGGTTCCGAAACGGTTGATGCATTTACTTGGTTCAATATTAAGTTTTATGCTTTTCCACCCTTTGCCATTATTTATAGGGTATTAGATAAAATTATTTGTGACCAGGCAGATGGTATTGTTGTCGTCCCTGAATTGCCTAATCAACCATGGTACCCAAAATTTGAAAAAATGTTGTTCGAATCTAAAATGATTTTAGGACCAGACAAGGACCTAATTCTATCTCCTTCTAGTTCACCACATCCGAACAAAAATCCGAACAACCTTACCCTGGCTGTAGGAATTTTGTCAGGCAAGCCTTCTTTTGGAGGAGTTTCCCAGAAAATGGAATCCCCATACTTTCATCGTCCATATGCGAAAAAACCCTCAAGCAATATGATAGCGTTTTTAAGGAGTGGTGGACCTATTGCGATGAGAATGAATTAAATGCATTTAATTATGACTTAAAGGGCATAATTAATTTTTTGAAGTAGCAAGTAGATAAGGGTCTTTCTTATAGCTCAATAAATACACATACATCAGCCTTGTCTCTGGTGATAAAATTCCCAAGTACGGAAGATTATATCTTTAAAAGGTTCTTGAGGGCTATATATAATATGAGACTTCCATTACTCAAGTATTCATCTACTTGGGATCCCTATCCTGTTTTAAATTATTTGGAGGGCCAATTTCCATTTGAAAGTCTTTCCTTGGAGAGGCTGACTCAAAAGCTGCTAACATTACTAGCTTTAACTTCGGCTCATAGAATACAGACAATTTCCTTGATAAAAATAGAGAATATCATTATCAATAGTAATGGATTATAAATTAAAATTCCAGATAGGATAAAAACGCAGGTAGGGATAAAATCCAACCTTTTCTTAGTTTTCCCTTTTTCAAAGAGAAACCAGAACTTTGTGTAGCATCCCTGATATCTAACTATTAAAATAAAACTAAATTATTAAGACCAAGCAATGAAAATCGATTGTTGATTACGCTTAAAAAGCCATACAGAGCCGCTTCATCACAAACTATCAGCCGATGGATCAAGAATGTATTAGTTTTAAGTGGCATTGATAGCGATATTTTTAAGGGATATAGTACTCGACATGCTGCGACATCTCCAGATGCTCGAGCTGGTCTTTATCTAGATATGATTCGAAAAACCGCTGGGTGGACCAAGAATTCAGAAGTATTTAATAGATTTTACAACAAACAACTTGCGGACGATCCAACAAAGTTTGCTAAAACTATATTATCTATTAGGGATAACGCTATATAAGCAGTTAGCAATTAAGAAATGATGTATTGAGTATTGGTCCCTCATATTCTTTGTTCTTCATTTATGTATCCAAACAAAATACTTATAGTTATACAGTGCGGCTCTAAAAGGCCCCCCCCTTTTTTTTTAATGTGTGCACCAAAAATTTTGAAACTTGGCATACTTTAATTGCTGTCGAAATACTACTTTTTGATGTTACTGACGTACTTTTAGTATTCAAGATAGCGGCTGGGCGCCATTTTGAAACATTTTTTTAAATAGAAAGGGGGGTCGTGTGACACCTCATTTTGAAGATCCTGATGAGTACTTTATAACCCTAAAATATTGAGTCGATATCTCCAAGTACTACAAAATGGCGGTACATTTAATTACTACATTGATACATACACTTTTTGAAAAAATTCGTCAAGTTCAATTCAAAAGATGCTTTTTTGACATTTTTGTCATCTATTCCTAACCCAAACTTTATGTCAAGGATATTTCCAGCATCTTTTGAATTGAATTTGACGATTTTTTTTTAAAAGTGTATGTATCAGTAATTAAATGTACCGCCATTTTGTAGTACTTGAAGATATCGACTCAATATTCAAGGGTTATAAAGTACTCATCAGGATCTTCAAAATGAAGTGTCACACGACCCCCCTTTCTGTTTAAAAAAATGTTTCAAAATGGCGCCCAGCCGCCATCTTGAATACTAAAAGTACGTCAGTAACATCAAAAAGTTGTATTTCGACAGCAATTAGAGTATGCCAAGTTTCAAAATTTTTGGTGCACACGTTAAAAAAAAAAGGGGGGGGGACCTTTTAGAGCCGCACTGTATAATCTTTTTCCATATTATAGTTGTAATTGGTTATCTAAAGGTACCGATTATGTTTGTTATTAATTTACAAAATTATTATTTTGATCAACATGTGGGTGTTTTTCTTTATGTGCTGAAGTTAATAGATCGTAGAAGTTGGCACATGTTCTCTAAACATCTACAGCGTAAGCAAAACTGTTCGGAATATGAGCGAAGGATAATTGACAGATTGTTCGACTAACCTGTAAGGAGGGACAATCTTAATTATCCGAGCTCATATTCCGAACAGTTTTTCTGCCCACCCAAACCTCACACCCCATGTACGATCTATTTATTCACTTAGGGCCTTACATGACAATATAATGAGGTCCGTTGGCCGGAATTCGGGGAATGCTGATAAGTTTTTCAAGGTCGTCGCATGAGACGATACTACTACAGCGTAAGCAAAACTGTTCGGAATATGAGCTCGGATAATTTAGATTGTCCCTCCTTACAGGTAAGTCGAACAATCTGTCAATTATTTCGATGTCAATAATGGGGTCGTTGCACTATATCAAAATCAAAGCTGATTTTGTGTAGAATATATAACTGTGGGTTTCTTAATAAAATGGGTTACATGAATTGGCCAAAATAATGCACAACATTTAAACTAGGCCTCTTTGAAATAAATAAGTCCATCAACCTGGGCCCATCGTCGCATTGACGTCACAGATCAATATCCTTTATCCGCTTGACACTGAAATGCACGCGCGCTGCTTGATACAAATGCGGCGTTGCGAGATGTACTATTGATGGTATTTTAACAAGAATTACTAGCTCAATATGATGAACGAAAGATAATCGATACATTTAGGTTAACTTTAAAATGGATGGTAAATAATGTGATTTAATACAAAAATTAACCAGGAAATTATACGACACCACCCAGACTGGGTTTTTATGATACCTTTGACCGTATCATAAAACCCTCAAGATATTTATTTTTCTCAGACCCAAATTAATGCAGACGCATAGAATAGTTATTTATCAGACGTAGGGATAAACTCAAAGACACAATTCTTTGAATTTATCCCTACGTCTGATAAATAACTACCAGGAGCGTTGCATACTAAACAAAAACTGCAAATATTGGTACCTGCAAATTAAAGCTGGTAGGCAATATTATTTATTGGCCCATTCTTTTTTGACGATATTGAATCGTATATAAGCAAAGTTGATCCAAACCACGAACGTGAATTCGAAATTGAGAAATCCCTAGAATAAAACACGCTTTACACTCGACCCCAAGCAAAAAGCATCTCGGCAACGTTGCGTTCTCTACAGTTATCGACCCACGGGAAGAGCTGCGCCGGATCCAAGAAGCGACGCCATATTTTGCCGTACACGCGTCATCATTTAAAAGGCTTAAAAGGACTGTTGACAAACTTCGACGCTAGTTTATGCCCTTAAAAATCGATTAAAAAAAAAAAAAAAAATACGGGTCTAATATTTTTGATTATATTTTCAGAATATGCAATAAAAAAAGTACGTGCAACGACCCCAAAAAAAAAATGGTTTCCGATCAACATTATTGGGTGCAAATCTTGAATTACGATCTGACAAACAACTTGATCATTTGCACCTGGTTTTTGAATTGTTAGCAATTTTCCCACCAAATAATTTTCTTTTTTGACAGATAAAATTTTATATTCATGCGAATCGTTCATTTCCGGTACAGATTGGAAGGTCCAATTTTATACTTTTATGTGTTTGGCATTTATGGTGCATTATTCTGATTTGCACCTTGTAAGCATTTTTTCTCAAAATAATGTGATAATTTTTAACAATAAATAATTTTCAATGAGTTCCGGTTTATGAAAAAAGGTGCAAAATCAATAGAAGATTTGGAAGAACTGTTGGCGCGTTTTTGTAGATTTGCACTTTGTTAGCAATTTTTGGGAAGAAAATATTATTTATTGTTTATTTTTTACAAAAAAACAATGTTCCGTACGTCACTGGGAGGTGCAAAATTTTATAGTTCATGTTTTTGTTATACAGTGCGGCTCTAAAAGGTCCCCCCTTCCGTTTTTTTTAATGTGTGCACCAAAAATTTTGAAACTTGGCATACTTTGATTGCTGTCGAAATACTACTTTTTGATGTCACTGACGTACTTTTAGTATTCAAGATGGCGGCTGGGCGCCATTTTGAAACATTTTTTTAAATGGAAAGGGGGGTCGTGTGACACCTCATTTTGAAGATCCTGATGAGTAGTTTATAACCCTTGAATATTGAGTCGATATCTTTAAGTACTACAAAATGGCGGAACATCAAATTACTACATTGATACATACACTTTAAAAAAAATCGTCAAATTCAATTCAAAAGATGCTGGAAATATTCTTGACATAAAGTTTGGGTTAGGAATAAATGACAAAAATGTCAAAAAAGCATCATTTGGAACCTTTTAGAGCCGCACTGTGTAAAACATAAATCCAAAAGTTGACATTGTTAGGAGTTATTGTTAATTCCGAAGCCTCATTGAGTGGCCTAGAAATTTGGACTGGATCTGGAGGTTAGATAAATTGGCGTTTTACGCCGTTTATGTGCAGTTTGTTATGATGTCGATTTTGATTTTGCTTATATTATAAACTTCATTTGATCGTTTCGATGAGATAGATTTTGTTCACTTGTATTACTGTTATACTATTTCTTTTGCAGCCAATTGACATTTGGTGAATTTAATGTAAATAGATAGAAAATGATCTGCCGCAATTTATAAACCGCCAATTCGAAAATAAATTGAATGAAAAACCTTACATTATACAGGATGTTTCATTAATTTTGCAACAAAATTCGGGATAAGTTTCCTTGCTTTAAAATAAGAACAAAACTTCCCATAAACATGTATCCGGAGGTGCTTCGTTGCAGTGCTTTGTTGTTTCTAAATAATATTTGAACCGTCGTCGATCTTTTGATGAAAATTGGTGTTTGGAGGTTTTTTATCATGTGAAATTCGAATTTGATCTAAGTATGACTCTGACTTGTAGAGAGCGCTACCTACACTTATTTGGCAGAATATGAACGGC
Source organism: Orchestes rusci (assembly GCA_958502075.1). Classification (NCBI taxonomy): domain Eukaryota; kingdom Metazoa; phylum Arthropoda; class Insecta; order Coleoptera; family Curculionidae; genus Orchestes; species Orchestes rusci. Next base: position 47,892,793 of record OY293303.1, on the reverse strand, counting down.
CATAACTTTTTTGGACGTCTCGCATTATCTTTTCAAGTGAAAAAGTAGATTTATTCATCATTTTTACGCAGAAAACATATTGTTGTAAGAAGTCGCTACATGCAAACAATCTTGAGATAAAAGCCGTTGGCGTAATGTGTGAGTAGACGTACGTTGGCGAGCTCCGCAAAATTTTCAATCAATTTCGTGTTTTCTCCCGGAAAGAAGCCTTTTTACGTATTAATTGGAATCTACTGGACTTCTTATTTAATCTGAGTGAGTTTTTGCACCCTTAATCAATTTGGTGGCAAGATAAACACTTTCAAAGTGGGGATCAATCCTGCATGATCATTTCGTGAGATTAGAGAGCTAATACGTCATGACATCACGTACCACCCGTAATCTATCTCTGGACTGGAATCCTTTCTCGAGAAGATGGAGCATCGAATTGACAAGAAGCTAGAACAGTTTTAGGCCAGACTGAGTAAGGTCTATGAGTCAATTACTGATATCAAAGATTCTTTCGAAGCCAACAGAAAGTATATTGCAAACTTCAAGGGGGCCTTGGATGAGGTTGAGCAACGGTCTAAACGGAATTCTTTCAGAATCTGCGTGTTAGAAGAGGCATCTGAGGAGAAGCTCTGGGAGATTGTCCCTGAGTTTGTGCGCAAGAATTTGAAGATCTCTTGTACCGCTAAGGATTTGGACTATGTTTTTCGTCTTCCTAAGAAATCCGATGGAGACCAACCAAGGCCGGTTATTGTCAATGTTGTCCAAAACTTAACAAGAAATCAAGTTTTTAACTCGAAAAAATTACTGAAGGGATCCAAGTACAGCATCTTTGAGGATTTGACTCATGCTAGATACGAAGTCCTGTCTCTTGCCAAGAAGAAATATGGACATTCTAATGATTCTAATGTGTGGACTTCATCTGGAAGAATTTTTTACTGCCACTCCAAGTCTAAGAAGAAGGTTTCAATCACGTCTCAGGCTGACATCAAGTGAATGTTATTATGGTTACGCTATTTGGTCGTGGTTCCCTGCTTGAATCAGTCGTACGGTAGACTCATAGCGTAGATCACAATCTTTGTACAATTTTTTTTCGATTTTTGCTTATCGTTGTCGCAGATACCTGTATTGGAAATGGTTATTTACTGACGATTGTTTATTTGGGAATTAAATTTAAATAAATCTATTACTTTTTTACATTATACCTTTATATAATAGAGTCGTTTTATTTTATTTTATTTTTTTATTTTATTATGTTTGGTAATTTTATCATATTATTCTATTTTGGGAAAAAACTTATGAATTTATGAATTTCTCTCAACTTGCGGAGCATCAACACAAACTATAACGACAAAATGAATAGTGATATTAGCTTTGTACACTTTGATGTAAGATCACTTTGTTCAAATTTTGATGAATTTTGCGATCTTGTATTGGCGGAGAGGTTTGATATTGTCGGATTGTCGGAGACATGGCTGCGGAGAGGGATATTGAGTGAGCGTTTATCTATACCTGGTTATGTGCTTGTGAGGAGCGACAGAGAGGATCAACGTGGAGGGGGAGTGGCTTTTTATATCAGAGATTCGATCAAGTTTAAATTATTAGACATTCCAAATCCAACAAATAAATTAGAACAGATTTGGGTTAGTCTTAGAATGAATGGTAAACATTTGTGTTTTGGATCTCTTTATCGACCTCCAAACGAGAACCTCAATTCCTGCCTTGATGACTTGGAGAACTCTCCAGTAAATTTTCTACCTTCCCACACACCTATTGTCGCTAGTGGTGATCTAAATATTGACTTCCTGAACTTGAATACCCCGGGATATATACAATTGAGTCGACTTTTCGGCAAATATAAACTTCATCAGGTTGTGGATTCTCCAACCAGAATTTCACAGAATACCGGCACTCTTATCGATATTATCTTCACTTCTGAACCAAACTTGGTAGATAGTACACACGTTATAAATATGGATAATATTTCAGATCATCATTTAGTCTACGTGAAAATGGAATTCAAGAAACCCAAAGTCCAGGTATCATACAGAACCTACAGAGATTATTCATCATTTGTTTTTACTGACTTAAGTGATCTATTTGATGTGGACTGGGATTCAATCCACAGTATGGATGGCGTGGATGATATGATGAGCTTCTTCAATGAAAAGGTTCTCCAGGTATTCGATAGGCATGCGCCAGTGAAGACATCTAGAATCACCAAAGCATATGCTCCTTGGATAACCGAGAATGTTAAGTTTATGATAAAGCTTGGACAAAAATCACTGACAAAGTATAAAAAATTGGAGACCCCTGAATATAAGCAGCTTCGCAATGTGGTGACGTCAGCTGTTCGCAGGGAGAAAAAGGCGTATCTGCAGTTTAAATTAAGGACGGATCCTAAAGAATTTTGGAGTTGCTTGAGAAAACTGAACATAAGCAATAGTCCTAATTCTTCTCAAAATATGATGGTTACTCCTTCAAAACTAAATGAATTCTTCATTGAAAGTGTACCAAATGTTGATTTTGACTCATTTTTATTAGCCAGAGGTACCTAGGTTCAAAACACCCTTATCTGCAGAATGTTCAGGACCAGTTCAACTTTAAGCAAGTTTGTGGAGATCAAGTGGAGAAAATAACTTCTACCCTAAAAACTTCATCTATGGAATCGGATAAGATTGACCTGAGAATTATTCAACAATGTTATTATTATTAATAATTACGTTTTATGTTTGACAACCCGTAAATTTGGAAAATAGGACAATTTATTTAGGTAATTCTAACAAGAATGAAGTGAAGTTAAAATCAGGACTCAAACCGGAGATATCCATCTCAAGAAGAGTCCTGGAATACAGGAAAACGGTCAAATACCTAGGAGTAACTCTTGACCAGAAACTGTCCTGGAAAGATCACATCGAAGAACGCTCTAGGAAAGCCATATGCTCTCTATGGGCATGCAAAAGAGCTATAGGGACAACATGGGGACTGAAACCCAGAATAGTTTACTGGATCTATTCTATGGTTATCAGACCTCTAATCACCTACGGAGCCATAGTATGGTGGCCCGCAACTAAGAAAGCATACATCCAAAGGCAACTGGATAAGGTTCAAAGGATGGGATGCATCAGTATAACAAGCGCAGTACGGACCACACCAACGAGAGCGTTGGAGGTAATCCTGGAGCTACCCCCACTGCACTTGTTTGTAGAGAGTGTTGCACTCAGAACAGCATACCGTCTTTACTGTCTGGAACATCTGAAGCGGAGGAACAAGGGACACTCGGTCATCATGAGTGAACCCCAGATAAAAGATGGAGTGCTGCTAATGCACTCCGACTACATGACTCCAATCTTCTATGCTGGTAGCTCGCCTGAGCTGATTATTCCTAGACCAGAGGATTGGACGGATCAGAACAGACCAGTTCAAACACGAGAAGGGTCGTGGTGGTTTACTGATGGCTCCAAACATCAGAGAGGCACAGGAGCAGGATTCTGCAAGAGCAGGAGGGACAATAAAATGACCTTCTCGCTCGGGATTCACGCTTCGATCCTACAGGCCGAAATCTTCGCCATAACACAATGTGCATATACCATTCTTGAGAGCGGCACAAATCACAGAACTTTCAACATTTGTTCAGATAGCACTTCAGCATTCAAGGCTGTTGTGAGAAAGGCAGTAGACTCTAAAGCAGTCCTAGAATGCAAAGAGGCTCTGCATAAGATAATTCAAAATAACAACAAGGTGAGGCTAATTTGGGTCCCAGGCCATAGCGGTATAAAGGGAAACATTGAAGCTGACAGACTTGCCAAAAGTGGTTCATCGCACAGGCCGATAGGACCCGAACCAATGATTGGCATCTCTAACGCAATAGGAATGGGCGAGGCGAAGAAACTTCTACTCGAAAAGGTCACTCTATGCTTGAATAATGCTCCTCGTATGCTACATGCCAAGGCAATGATAACAGGACCTGATACGGGCAGAAACAAAGAGCTCCTAAATATGAGCAGAAAAGACCTCCGCACAATGATTGGTCTATTAACTGGTCACATGAACCTGAAGGGTCACCTCCATAGGATCGGGATCGGGGAAGATTCAGACTGTAGGTGGTGCCTTGAAGACGTAGAGACCGTAGCCCACATCCTAACGGAATGTCCGGCTCTTCGTAGCATTAGGATGGAACACTTCGGAGCTGAACTCACAACACTCCAGGAATTGGAAGGGATCTATTTGAGGGACCTGCTGAGCTTCGCGAAAGCGTCGTGCCTTCAATAATCTCACTTCTATCTATTGTGGGTTGCAACGGGCCCAGGAGGCCTAAGCAGGTTTTGGCGTGAGCCACCCACTGAAACATCTACATCTACATCTACAAAGTGAAGTTAGGATGTTCTTACTTGGCAAAATAAGTAAATATGACAAAGTATCCTGGTATATGCAAAAAATCTGAAAAGTGAAAAAAATGTAGTTAGGACTTTTTAATTAAGGAGGGCAGTATAGGGCTCTCGATGCCACAAAGACAACAGCATTAGTACTCTTGGACTATAGTAAAGCCTTTGACACCCTCGATCACTCGATTCTTTGTTCTTAATTAGATTACTGTGGACTTCATATGGATGCTGTCGATCTAGTTAGAAATTATCTGCCAAACAGAAATCAACGAGTAAAGCTTGGATACCATGCATCGGATTATCATCAAATCAATAGAGGGGTACCTCAGGGCAGTGTCATGGGTCCACTATTATTTTCTCTCTACACATTTGACTTCTGTGATTGCCTTGATTCCTGTATTTCACATCAATATGCCGATGATTTGCAAATTTATATTTCATTCAATCAACATGATCAGAGCGAAGCTGCATCTGCTCTAATTGCAGACATCCAGATAGTTGTTGATATGTCACGTCATCACAAATTGGTTTTAAATAGACGCAAATCCAAGATGCTCATATTTGGTACGGGACCACTGATTAACTTCAAAATCACAATTGATGGGCTGGTGCTTTAACCACCAAAATGTGAGAGAAACTTGGGAATCTATCTTGACAATCAGCTGAGGTTTGGGGAACACGTTTCTACCATTCTTCAACGAGCGTACTACAGACTCAAACTACTCTATATGCATAAAGAAATATTAACGACTGATATTAAACTTCGACTATGTAATTCTTTAATACTCTCTTCTATCATATGGTGATGTGCTCTACCGGCCAGCTTTACTCCAAAGAGAAAAAAATAGCCTTCAAAAACTTCAGAACTCATGTCTTGAATTTTGCTATAATGCTAGAAAATTTGACCATGTAACTCCCTTATTCCACGCTTCAAACTGGATGAACCTTGAAGAAAGATACATTCTCCACCTATCAACTTTACTCTTCAATATCAATGCCAATAATGAACCAAAATACCTTCGGGAGAAGCTTGTCCGGAGTGCTAGAGTCCATGGTCGCCAGATGCGGAATAACACAAATGTAAATATTCCCAGGCACAGGACCTCGAAATTTCAATGCTCATTCAGTTATAATGCCGCGAAACTGTACAACGCCCTACTTGACAATGTAAAATCGAGCCCTTCCGCCCATGTCTTCAAAAGATCTATGAAATTGTTCATTCATAGCCGACGAAATAATCAATAGATTGTTGGTATTTAATTAAGATCTAATAAAAATTATATTCTGTATTTTTAGAATAATTAAGTATCTTACTTTTCTGTAATTTTTTTTATCATAAATTATTCCAATAAGACGGTTAGATGGAGTATTTTCGTGTACCCATATTCTTTTCCATTACCGTTTAATCAAGATTTTATCTTCCAAAGAAAGAACATGTCGACTTTTTTTAAATCAACCAAGCAAATCCTGAAATGTCAAAAATTTCAGGAATTCTTGACAGACAACGTTGCTATTGAATTTCAAGAAAGCCTTGATCATAGTAGAGTGAGATTTAAAATGCCGACAAGCAAGCAATAAATAAAACATCTTTTCTCAGATCACGATTCTAAAATATTGATATTTTTCGGACGCCTCTTCCTACAAGTTATGCCCTTCTAGAAATTACCAGTTGGTCTGTTGAATGATTCATTTTTGCAACGAGCTTAAATGCAACATTTTGATAAAAATGTCGTAAGTCCGGTCCGGCCAAAATTCGAAAGCGCCATTTCGGAGTGACATCCAGAACATATTGACTAATATCATATCCAAAATTTATCAAAATCCATAAACAAACAAAAAAGTTATTGAGGGTCAAATTATATTCCAACAGAAGAATCTACAGTAAGCAAGCCGAACGTTAAGACTGCTGACGTCACTCGTGGTAGCCTCGTCGCAAGACTCGCAAGGGTCGTTTTTTAGCCTCGCCAAAATGAATATTCCTTAATCACTTTTTTCAAAAAAAAAATACTTTTAAAGAGTTTCTATGATTGCTTGTAAAATTCAAAAATTAGTTAACTTTCCTATTATATTTCAAAGGTATTTTACTATGCTATTATAGTATGAGTATTTTTATAAAAGGAGATTAGTTGTTTATTATTTTTATTCATGGGCTTCTTTTAAAATATGCATAAAATTGCAGAAAATTGTCATTTATTTGGATGTTTATGAGAAAAAGTCCATACTGTTACATGGTCTCTTGAAGGTGCGGAAAAAACTCCACCATATACCCCCGAGGTCAAAATACGTCGATTAACCTCAATTATCTTTGTTCAAAATTGCACCGTTTCCGAAATACAGGATGGTCATGTTCAAAATCAAAAATCGATTTTCCTCATTATTTTGGACATTTTCTCACATATTGCTTTGAATATACGGGGCCTGTGTGGTATGAGAAGTTCGATTATGAAGTTCGTTTTACTGTGGCCCCTAGAGGGCGTCCTTCACTGCACATTTTGTGGTTTAAAATGGTCATAACTATTTTCCCAGTGTATTTTTTTAAATCTTTCATCAAAGAAGAATATTCTCCAGAGAATTCAAAGTGAAAAAGCTACTCTTGTCAAAGTTCGCTTGAAGGTGCAATTTCGTTGCGACTTCCAACGGTCGCGTCCCGCCATGACTTCCAGCAGTCAGTACTGCTACAATGCATATTAAATAAAGCTGATATGTTTGAGGCGACTCGTCTTGACTGCCTGATTGCCGGCCGTCGACGACTACGTCCCGACTGCTCAAAATCATGTCGAGTATTGTCGAGACGCGAATGCCGACCTCGGACGCCGACCCTGGTCGATTCTGGGACCGATAGAACGGTCATACGAGAAAGATAAACGATCACCTCCATATAATTCTCCGTTTACTGTCTCTCTCTTTCTTTCGATATGACCGTTCAATCGGTCCCAGAATAGGCACCCAGGCATAGGTTATCATTGTGTTGTGAATTGGACTAATTGCAGTTGGTATTGATAATATGGCACAAACATTTTTTCAAATTGATGATGAGGTTCTTGTCGATAATGTGAATTTCCGTGCATTTTCGATCACGAAAATAAAGATTCAAGAGACTTCCAAATTCGAGAAAAAGCGTGGAACCAGATTGGTGAAGTGTTCTCGAAAAAACGTGTGTATGTATGTCCATATTCGAAATACGAACATGATTGTTTGTTAGTCTTACTCATTTTTTGTTAGCCAAGTACATTTTTGTTGTCATCAAATGTCTATGCAATCCGAATGCTTCATCACGTACTACTACATATGGCAGCTTTTTATTCGAATTTGGGAAGCCTTTCGTCGTTTGGAAATAATTTTTCAGATTATACTTGTTTGCCCATTCCAAAAGTTGAAAAAATAGTACTATCTCCTTTTCCGTAGGCACCAACATCCACAAATGAAAACTTGCAATTCGCATCTACCATAGCGAGCAAAACTATGGAAAAATAATCCTTGTAATTGAAAAATAACGATCCGCTTTTTTTGGGACACAGTTTATATAGTGTGACCAAGATAAAGATGCACAGCATGGGGACCTCGGAGACTATAAGAGATACAGTGTCAGTTGAATTGGACAAAAATTGCGCATTTTGATACCCAACAAGATCCCGTTTTACAAGTTTGAAAATTCCAAGCCGTTCCGGAAATATCCGATAAAAACCGAAATTATATTGATGGATTTTTCCATAAGAACTCATGTGTTAGAGAGAGACAAAAAATACATTTCTAATAGGATTAAAAACAAACACCTCTTTTTCAATAAGTGCGATACATCGTTGGCTTAGGAACATAAGAGGCTCTTAAAATCCGTCATAAAAAATCCAGGACCGTATTTAAAAAAACAAAGTTGATGATGGTTTCTCCGAAACGAAACGTCGTACGGAAAATCTCTCAAGGCTGTTTTGTAGAGCTTAAAAAGTGACAATGAAAAAGTGTTTTCGTTTTTTTCATATCTTCCAAAATAGCTGAAAAAAATAATAAAAACGAAATCGCAATATTTCGGTTTTTATCGAATATTTCCGAAACGGCTTGGAATTTTCAAATTTGTAAAACGGGATCTTGTTGGGTATCAAAATGCGCAATTTTTGACTAATTTAATCGACACTGTATCTCTTATAGTTTTCGAGATCCCCATGCTGTGCATCCTTATCTTGGACACACTGTATATACAATATTTTTCATGTTAAAGCGTGACTATTATTGGCACCCTCTCATTGATTGGCACTCTTGGCAAAATTGATTTAAAATAAGAAAAATTCTACTTCTATGATGTTACTGTTGGCACCATTGCAAGCATTGAAGGTTTCTTCAAGTCTGGTTCAAATGTCAAATCTGACATTTGACCGTCCTCCGCGATTCAGTGATTTGTTGAATCGAGTGCATTCATTGTGTGCCTGTGTCATGGGACTGTACGCAAACTGGTAAGTGTCTCTCTAGTTTTTTTGTTAAATATCAGTTCGAAAATGTTATATTTGGTGTCGTTATCACTTCACTTGCATACGAATATGACAAAACTGTGATATTTATTAAGTTTAACCTCAAAATGCTTTCAAACTGATAAATTATCAGGGGGCCAATGACTAGGATCACAGAGTGTGGAAAAAATAGTAATTGGCACCCCTGCCAATCATTGTATATCTCCAAATTTGTGTTATTATTTGGATTTATTACTTTTTTGCGTTAGTTTAATATCAATATAATAGAAAATGCGTCATTTTCCGTAAAATTTCTTTTGCAATTAGTTACTGGCACTGGGCCAATAACTGATCATCCTGGATGCCAATCACTAATTTTTTCACGAAATAATGATTTCAAATGTGCAGTCTGGGAGAACTAGAAGAACTTTTTGCATTAAATTTTGAAAGTGAAGGAGAGTGAGGTAGGCTTTCACCCGAGAAAAAAATGGAGATATATAATATCTAGGTATACCTAGAAAAAAGTCGTTTTACATTTTATTTTTTTTTTACTAGATCTAAGATGCCAAAGACCGAAAGTGGGGGAAGGTATCGTAAACGGTACACCAACGAAAAACTTACTGAAGCTCTAGAGGCTATCGAAAATGGAATGCCTAAGAAAGAAGCTGCCAGAGTCTTCAATATCCCACGTTCAACACTCCAATTCAGAAAATCTAATAAATTTGTCAAAGCACGACACGGACCAACACCAATATTGACAGCGAACGAAGAACAGACCTTGGTGGAATGGATAAAAGAATGCCACCAGAAGGGGTTTCCCCGAAGAAAGTAGGACATTGTTATTTCGGTTAAACAATATTTAGATTCTACGGAGAAAAATACAATATTTCGAGACAACAAGCCTGGAGATGGTTGGTATAAAGGCTTCATGCAGAGACATCCAGATATCTCTGTAAGAAAATCCGAGGGCGTTACACAAGCTTCATCAAAAGTTGGCGAAGAAGATATAAGAAATTGGTTTAAACATGTCCACACCTACTTGGAGAAGAAACAATTTCTTGACGTACTCAAAGATGCATCAAGAATTTTCAACGCCGATGAAACCAACTTCATGATTTGTCCACAAACGAAGAGAGTGTTGGCACCAAAAGGAGCCAGAAATGTTTACGAAATTGACACAGGTCCCTCAAAGGCCTCTCTAACCGTACTTTTTGCATTTGGGGCCAGTGGTCTAACGGCTCCCCCCCTTATTATATATCCATATAAGCGGATGCCCAAGGATATTCTGAGTACAATCCCAGAGGAATTCAGTGTAGCCTACAGTGAATCGGGTTGGATGAAGACCGAAATTTTCTATGAATACATCGGAAACACTTTCTATAATTTTTTAAAAGCCCAAGGGATTCCATTTCCAGTTTTGCTCTATGTGGACGGGCATAAAACACACTTGGATAGGAGATTATCTGAACTTTGTCAACGCCTAGATATTATACTTGTCGCTCCCTATCCAAATTCTACGAGGATTCTGCAGTCAGCTGATGTGTCAACCTTTAAACCGTTGAAAGATGGATGGAGAAGAGGTGTGCTGCAGTGGCGTAGGAGTCATCCAACTGATAATTTGGACAAGAAACATTTCGCTTCTTTGCTCAAAACTGTCATTGAAGAAAGTGTGAAGCCTCAAACAATAATAAATGGTTTCAAGACATGCGGCCTCTATCTCTGGAACCCAGATGCTATCGACTATTCGAAATGTTTAGGCGGCTCAACAAATAAAAGATTGAACAGTAATGAGATTGAAGATGTGAAGCTCACATTTAAAGAATTCAAGGAATTCGTGGGTTTAGAGAGAATTCAAAAGTTTGAGAAATTGACGGAAAATTTACGACGAAGATAACGACTTTTTTGTTCTATACAAAATATGGCAAAACTTCAAGCTTAAGCAGGGTGGCGTTGACCAGACTCAAGGGGATAACAACCTTCAAAATCTTGAAATGGGTACAACACAAACAATTAATGTTGACAGTTATACTACAGAGCAGACTTTAGAGAGCAACAATGTAAATAGCAGAACAATGTAAATAGAGAACCATCGCAATGATACAGATAATCAAGATGCTTCGTTCATCATGAATGAAGTCATTGAAACGGAAGCCAAGGCAAAGCAGAATAAATCGGAACAAATTATCAAAGTAGGAGATATAGTTGATATACAAGATATTGAAATAATAGATGCTTCAGCAATCTTTGTTGAGAATGACGACGTTCTAGAGGTTATTGATTGGTCTACAATTGAAGGGAATGGATCCAGAATATCATCATCCCCGAATGAAATCATAACACAAAAAACTGATGGAAATTCAAAGAAAGATACTGCACAGAGTGTGGGAGTACTCTCTTTATCCAATTCAAACTTTGGCCTCCAAGATCATTTATATTGGCCTGACACCCCTGTCAGAAAAGGAAAAAAAGAAAGTGAAAAGCTTCCATTTGTGCTCAGTTCTTCGACATATAAAGAGATTCAAGAAAAGAAACAAATTGATAAGCTCAAAGCGACCATGGATAAGGAGAAAAAAAAGGTAGAAAGGGAAACTAAAAAAAGACAATTAGAAGAAAAGAAAAAAGAAAACTTAGGAAAAAAGAAACGGGGTAAAGGAACCAATCGCTATGTAAAAGGAACAGAAAAGACGGACATCAATGAAAACTGCTATACTGACAATAATCGTTTGAATGAGAAGATAAAGCTCAAGTCTGCCAGTCTAGAAAGAACATGCAATGAAATCACAAATGAGCAGGATGACGGAACGGGTCTACAACTGAATATTATGAAGGAGAGTGACTGTGAAAAAGAGAATCGATTGAGTCCCCTTCAACATGTGAAGGGGAACTTAACATGTGAAATTCTGAAGATTGCGAGTGAACCGTTTCAATTGGAAGCTATGCATCAAAGTTTCACAAACGAGAAACTATGTGAAGGCCTTTGTTATTCATGTACATTGAACTTGACAAGATCGAAGAGTGGCATAAGATGTGCGCAATGTGTGAGGGTTTATCACGCTTACTGTATTGAAAAACATTCATTGCATAAATCAAATTCAAGCACATTTACATGTTTAACTTGCTTGAAGAAACAATGTTATTGATGTATTTCGAATCACAGAAATGCGAATGTTATTTTGTATATAACTAGTAGTTAGATCAGAATCTGATTTTTCGTTTTTTTTTCCGAATTTTTACAGTAAATAAAAATGATTTCCTTAAGAGCTAAGCACTTTGCGAGGTAACTTTGCATTGTACTTATATAAATATAATATTTTGTTGTTGTACTTTTATTTCCTTCTCATCGGACAGCTGGTCTGTGAACCAGCATTTTTTTATAGTTTTCTATTTAAATTGCAACTCTTAGTCCCAGTGCCAATAATACAACCAAAGTGGGCCATTCACTGTGATGAGAGTGCCAATCACTATACTTTCAGGTAACTGTTGAGTTTTTTGTCTTTTTTATTTTGAAGAATTATATTTTTTGTTAAGTTTATATTTCCTAGTGATTCAACAGTTTTCGAAATAAATATGTTTGATTGAAAACTTTCGCAGTATTCTTTTTTAATTGATCAAAATTCATATGACAACTGCTAAAGGGGCCAATAACTGCACTGTTTACCCTAACTTTTTTCAGTTTTCTTATATATTGCAGTCGCATCCACAATTATTGTAATGAAATTGAGGGCACCGAAACATCTCATAATTCTGATGATGATGATGCAATTGATTAAAAATCTCTACCAATAATAATTGAATATGGCATGAAATCACCAGATTCCATAGATTTTGAAATGTCGAAAATACTGAAAGAATCAAATATGGTTGACAAAAGCAGCAGATCAACACGCCTATCTCCAGAAGTTCAACACTTGGCAGTCCTGGCACATAAAAAAAAACTATTACACCAATTGGAAGAACGAGCTAAAGAACGAATCCACGTTTTATCACAACAAACCCAAGTGAAGAAGGATGATGAAGTCGATCTATTTATGAAAGGCATAGCTCTAATGGTGAAAAAGCTACCCTCCAATTTGATATCCCAAGCAAAATTACAAATACTAACACTAGTCACCAATCTACAGGAGTCATCCTCAATACTAAATACCTCACAGCCCCAACACCCTGTGAATATGTCTCAAAACACACCTCAACCGGATGGCGTATTGGAAATGCCTAAGCGTTACAGAACCTCTGATGAATTAAGGAATCTGATTGGTCAATGTTTTTCGCGGTTGATTTAAAGATCGAATAATGACATTAATTTTGATTTTATCTATGATGGGTACAGTTTATAAGAATTCTACATAATGAAGAAAATGAGTGTGTGAAATGGGCCTGGAAATGCAGAATACAAAAACAAATTGTTATGATATGAGATTTTCACACTCGTTGCAAAGATTATTATTGTGATCATGTAAAAATAACTTTTTATTTTATTTATTTTTACTATAATTGTATATAGGGTGTATTTTAGTTGGGCTTTCCTTTGAACATTAGAGAACTTGAAAGCAAATTTCTCAAATAACATTTTCTCGAAAACTCAAACATTAAGGTTACGTCGCTAAATAAAGAAATTCTACAGGGACTTATTTGATTTTTTTTATTCAGCAACATAGCCTTTATTTTTGAGTTTTCGGGAAAATGTTATTTGAGAAATTTGCTTTTTTTTATCAAGTCCTGTCTCATGTTAAAAGGAAAACCCCAACTTTTAATGTACATATACATAATATCACAGATAACCCAAGTCTATGATTATATTATTTTGCGTTGAATGTCATCATGCAAATGATTATTTTCCTGACTGTAACTTTTTGTTTGGAATCATGAAAACACAAAAGACGCCAAAAGAGTGTGAAAATATTTTTTCAGAATCTGTTGACTGATGAAACAATTTTTGCAAATTACATCAATAAGTCTTGTCGAACGAACCCTTTCCGTGTAATTTTTTCATTGAAATGGTTTCAAAGTGAAGAAGTAATGGAGTGTTTGGAAAAATTGGGTTGATTGATAAAACAATTTTAGCAAATTACCTAGCTCAATGAATCTTGTCGAACGAACCCTTCCCATGTGTTTTTTTTATTGAATGAGTTTCAAAGTGAAAAAATTATGGAGTGTTTGGAAAAATTGGGTAATTTCATGAGAAAATATTCAGAAATAAACTCTGTATATAATTTCAAAATCATGCGATCTTGGTGAGTGATATCTAAAAATAATAGGTACTATGCCTTTGTATTGATATATCTATTTAAGGCTATAAAATGGAATAGGTAAGCCAAATTTTGAAAAAAAAATGTTTGAATTGAAAACATTGACTCATTTGAAAGCGATTTTGACGATTTTTTTTTTAAATGTAGAGAGGGAAAGGGTGTATTTTGAGGCCATACGTCGCCCAGTTATTTCCAAAAACCAAGGCCTACTAGAGCATATTTAGAGGCTGAAAACTCCGGAAAACATATAAGCGATTTTTTTAGAGAAAATCTGACTACGCCACTGGATATTTCATCCTCTGGAATGGGTCTGTACCAAATTTCATGAAAAAATATTCAATTCGAAAATATTATTTCTGTGTGTAATTCTTTTTCTATTTTTTTTTGTCAGTCTCGTTTGTCTGTTTTCATTGTATTTTGACATGAGAATATCTTTTAAATGTTTATATTTAAAAAAAAAAAGCTGATAGACTTGCTATCGCAAGAGTTTCGAGGTAAAATACTTCTTGGTGCATAATAAAATCAATCCTCAATTTTGAATATTTTTTCATGAAATTTGGTACAGATCCATTTCAGGGGATGAAAAATCCAGTGGCGTAGTCAGATTTTCTATAAAAAAATCGCTAATTTTTTCTCTGGATTTTTCAGCCTCTAAATATGCTCTAATAGGCCTTGGTTTTTGGGAAAAACTGGGCGACTTATGTCCTCAAAATACACCTTTTCCCTCTCTACATTTCAAAAAAAAAATCGTCAAAATCGATCAATAAATTAAAAAGTTATGAGGGTGGCCCGCTTTCAAATGGGTCACTCTGTATATTTATTTATAAAAAAATTTGACAGCTATTATATTTTGTTATATGTGTGGAATAAAATTCACTTCCAATAATTGTCAGGATTTATTTGTAACAATAACAAATAAATAATTGACTGGTTCACCGAGCTCAGCTTCACTATTGGCCAGAACAAACGCACCTGGAATAAAAATTAGGCTGAGTCACCTTTCTTATTTATGTTAACATACATTGTGGTATTCGACAAGTTCAAGATATTTTAATATGGGTTCAGCTGAAATCAAAATAAGAGAAATACACCAATTGTAAAATCTATACTACTATACAAAAAGTACCAAATCGCCAGGGATAAATGCGATAATCAACCTCCGAATACAATGCAAGTGAAATACAGACATTCCTCTATATCATATTTGATCAATGGTTGACCACCACACAAAAAATTGGTGTAGCATTCTACACATAATCCCAAAGATTAACAAAAGAATCCCAGGCTGCAGGACAACCATATAACTTGGCACAAATAGTTTTCTTCTTAATTCAGTTTTGATCAACTCACCGCTAAATATGTCAAGCCAATGCCTGCCTACGCGTTATATGCTAATTCTCTAACGCAATCACCTCAAAAAGGGCCGTGGCAAGTCGATATACCCTTATGAATGATAGTTAACTACTTATAACTCGAGATCACTCCATTCACAAAGACCAAACTCCCATACCACAAGTATGATTATAATTCATACCACTACGCTAGGAAAACAGTGAGCTGTAGCAGATCATTTGACAAGTGTCAAACTCTTAATACTGCTGATGGTGAGTCATTCCTCAATCTCCATCACTCAGAAAAAGGAGCGGCGGCAGATCGTTTCAACCTAATTTTTGAATAAAGAGACATTGTTTTACGGTTATCCGATGTTAAACGGAAAGGTTGGTACAGAACCGTAATCAATGTCTAGAGTTACATCCATGTGAGTAGTGCCCTCCTTATACCGGTTTCATCCCGAAATTGGACTCATCAGTCTGGCACCACTCACACCGATGCAACTCCAGGCACTATACCCTAATCTGGGTAAATGTGCAGTGGTTGTTTTTAGACAACCACTGCTATCTATTGGCTCGCAAGACTGCGAACGCGAATAGATGTCAGGTATGTTCGAGCTGTACCTCACATCTATTCGCGTTCGCAGACTTGCGAGCCAATAGATGGCAGTGGTTGTCTAAAAACAACCACTGCACATTTACCCAGATTAGGGTATAGTGCCTGGAGTTGCATCGGTGTGAGTGGTGAGTGGTGCCAGCTGCCTTACTGATGAGTCCAATTTTGGGACGAAACCGGTATAAGGAGGGCACTACTCACATGGATGTAACTCTAGACATTTATTACGGTTCTCTACCAACCTTTAGGCAGCGGAACAGATACAGAAGAAGAGTACAAGAGAAAAAGAGACCAGTTAGATGAAATGTACGCAAAAAAGAAGATATCCACAAAAACATCACCTAAAAGCAACTTGGATAGAGGGGAAAGTGGACAAGAAACCATGATCACGATGATGAGAGAACTCAAAACCCAGAACGGCGAAATGCTTAATGAAATAAAAGAAATGAGAAGAGAAGCGAGAGAAAACCAAAAACAAATAACAGAACTAAAGGAGGACAACATAGAAATAAAGAAAGAAATGAAAAACTTACATGAAAAAATCGAAAAAATGGAAAGAGAAAGTAAAAGGAAAAACCTGATAATAACAGGAATAAAAATTGAGTCGACTGACGACAAGATGATGAAAGAAACGATTGAAAATTTCTTGGATAATGAAGTCAAGGTCAAGGTAAAGCTACGGAATACTAAGAAAATAGGAGACAATGCCTTCGTAGTAGAGACAGAAAGTTTCTCTGAGAAATTGGGCATACTAAAAAATAAGAACAAGCTAAGAAACTATACAGAAAAAGTATACATAGATTCAGAACTTAAACAAAAAGAACTTGAAATACAAAAAAAGATACGTGAAATAGCAAGGGAAGAAATAAGTAAAGGAAAGCAAGTCAAAGTAGGTTACAAGAAACTGATTGTAAACGGAAAAATACGAAAATGGGATGAAAAAGAAGAAATATTAGGAGGAGAGTTTGAGCACAGAAGAGCAAAAAACTAATGAATGCACCTAATAGACAAGTAAATACAAAATATACGACTATGGCTGTGAAAACAAATACGAAAAGGGAACAAACAACGGAAGGACAGATAAACAAGACCAAAAGAAGCAATATAAGAAAAATAGGAACATGGAATATCAGAAGTATAGCAGGCAAAGAAATAGAACTAGAAGAGGAATTCGAAAACATGGAATTGGAAATGCTAGCAATAACAAAGACAAAAAAGAAGGGACAAGGAGCGATAAAAATGGAAAAAGCACATACACTTATAACCAGTGGAGTAGAACAGAGAAAGAGAGCAGCAGCGGGAGTGGGATGCATTATACACAAGAGATTAGAAATGAACATACACAGCTGGGAAGCAATATCGGAGAAAATATTAAAAATAGAAATGAAAGATAAGAACACGAATACAAAAGAAACAATTATAGTAGTATATGGACCAAATGAAGATGACAAAACAGAGAACAAAGACAAATTTTGGGAAGAACTAACGATAACATTAGAAGAGGCAAAAGGAAGAATATTCATCTTGGGAGATTTCAACAGCAGAGTAGGAAAAAGAGATGAAACAAATAAGAACATAATTGGAATACACGGAGAAAGTACTCGAAATGGGAACGGTAAAAGAATGCTAGATTTCTGCAGAATACACGATCTGATGATTACTGTGGAATTAAACACTTCTTGGATATGTTTTCGTCTCTAAATCTATTTTCTAACTTGAATACAAAAGACTCTTAATAATTCTAACCGTCGCTAAACTGAATATGCTTCATCATCTTGTATGACAATAATGACAGGAATGACAGCAAAAACAGAACTGACACATTTGACATAACAAAGAAAATGGAACTGCTCCCTTTGTGTTAAGTTTGCTGGCGGTGTTGCCAGTCTTCTCTTGTCAACAGTGGCTCAGCGTTTCACTGAAGTCTCAATATTACACATACCGCCCCCTTTGAAAGGCTAAAGTCTTTCAACCGAACACATCACTTTTCACACGCGGGTAAAGGACAAATTTTGGATATAGGTCTCTTGATCTGTCGATGTTGACACTTCACAGTAACGACTCGGGTAAGTCCGTCTGGTCCAGGATGGATTTCTATAATACGACCCAATCTCCAAAGGCAAGGTGGTAGATTGTCCTCCTTGACAATGACTAAATCCCCAATGTTGATGGAAGGCGACTTCACTTTCCATTTACGGCGAACCTGGAGCTCACTTATATAGTCCTTCTTCCAGTGTTTCCAAAATGTTTGTATGAGTCTTTGAAGCCGTTGATACATCTTCAGGCTGGTCTCGGGTAAGTGTTGTAAAGGTTGATCTGGTAGAGAAGTAATAGATCGCCCAATAAGGAAATGACCTGGAGTAATGGGACTCAGGTCTGAGGGATCGGATGACAAAGGGTACAAGGGTCTAGAGTTAAGTATAGCTTCAATTTGAATTAATACAGTAGAAAAACCTTCATAGCACAATGTAGTACTACCCATTACCTTTTTTAAATGGGCCTTAACACACCTAACTCCGGATTCCCATAAGCCTCCAAAGTGGGGAGCTCTGGGAGGGATAAAATGCCACTTAACATCCAAACCCGATGCAAAATCAATTATAGCCTGTCTATTCATTTCACTATTAAAAAAGTTGAACAGTTCATCAAGCTTGTTTTTTGCACCAACAAAATTAGTACCATTATCAGAATAGATGGAACATGGTAAACCTCTTCGAGCAATAAATCTGCGAAAGGCTGCTAAGAAACCCTCGGAAGACAAATCAGAAACTAGCTCTATGTGAATGGCCTTAGTTAGGAAACACGCAAAAATGGCGATGTATGCTTTGATTGTTTTATAGTTCCGGGTTTTGCGATCACGTATCGAGAATGGTCCAGCGTAATCTACGCCAGTAGTTTCGAAAGGAAAACTGCCTTCTAAGCGCTCTCGAGGCAAGGGAGCCATAAGTTGTTGTAGATTCTTTGGGTTAGCTCGAGCGCAAGTAACACAGCTATGAACTACCCTTTTAGTTAGATTACGACCGGAAATAGGCCAATACCGTTCACGTAAAGAAAATAACAACTGTTGAGGTCCGCAATGCATCAACCTTATATGCTCATCAAACGCAATTTGTCTCGAGATGATGACTTGGCAAAATGAGAGGGTGAATCTTTTCGAATCTAAATTGGGAATGAGCTAGTCTACCTCCTACTCTTAAAAGACCATTTTCGTCTACAAAGGGGTTTAAAGAAAGTAACCTGCTCGCTCTATCAAGACTAGATCTAGAAGATTAAGCCTTTATTTCAGATGAAAATGCTTGATTCTGAGCTAACGAAATTAATTTATTTGATGCTTTAATAAGTTCTTCCGTAGACAAAACAAGACTAGAATATTCTTTCATTTGAATTTTTCTTGAAATGGACAGGAATCTGAAGCAATAGGCTAGAACACGACAACATTTTCTAAAGGAAGAGAACCTATTTAATATTCCACAATCACCCAAAGAAGTTACCAATGACACAGTTTGAGTTCTCAGTTCAGATAAATCTGTTTCTTCAACTTTGATAGCATCGACATAGCCATCCCTTGATGCACAGGCAAGCCAAGCCAACTTGGACCATGCCACCATAAATTTGATTTGATCAAAAAGGTGGAATCACAACCTTGCGAAACAAGGTCTGCAGGATTATTTGCAGAGTCAATGTGATGCCATTCATCAGAATTTGTGAGTCTTTGAATTTCGGAAACTCGATTTCCAACAAATATTTTCCATCTTTGTGGCTCTGATTTTATCCAAGATAAGGCAATAGTGGAATCGGAATAATAGAATAACCTGCTGATATTTACATCCAAAGATGACTGGATCTTGTGACTAAGATTAGCGAGCAAAAGACAACCACAAAGTTCCAATCTAGGAAGAGTGCAAGTACTCTTTAATGGAGCTACCTTAGATTTGGAACATAAAAGATTAACGGAAATATTACCCATGGAGTCTATAGACCGTAAGTAGATACAGGCACCATAGGCCCTTTGACTCGCATCTGAAAAGCCATGCAGCTCGATTTCAAGTTTGGATGCCTTTACGACGTGTCGAGGTATTTCGATTCTATTTATATCTTGGAAATGATCTCGAAACTTATTCCAAGCTGTTTGTAAATCTAAAGGTATAGATTCATCCCATGATAATTTCAACTGCCATAACCGTTGGATTATGAGTTTAGCGACAATGATGATTGGAGACAACAAACCCAGAGGATCGAATATCTTTGAAACTAAAGATAACACTGTTCGCTTTGTAACATGAGTATTTTTATCAAAATCACAAATCTTGTATTTGAAAATGTCTGTTTTGGGATTCCAAACTATACCAAGAGTTGATGACTCATCATCACTCTTAATAAGAGAAAGATTTGAGTCCTGATCGTCTGAAACCAATGAAGACTCATTTGAAACCCATTTTCTAAGGTTAAAACCACCTTTCCCCAATATAAATGAGATCTCTTTCTTGAGGTTCAACAATTCTTCATTCGATTCCGCCCCTGCCAACAAATCATCCATATAAAAATTGTTGCGAATAACTTCACAAGCTGTTGGATATTGTTCTTGATACTCATCACTCAAATACCTTAAAACCCTAGTTGCTAGGAAACTAGCAGACGCTGTACCATACGTGACGGTGCTCAAGGCAAAGCATTGAATTTCATCTCCAGGATTAGATCTCCACAAAATACGATGATAATTTCTGTCAGACTCGGACAATAGAATTTGTCTATACATTTTTTCACAATCAGCTGTCAAAACATATGTATAGCATCTAAAATTAAGAATGATAGTTAAAAGATCTCTTTGAATAACTGGCCCAACCATTTGAACGTCGTTGAGTGATAAACCAGAACTAGTTTTGGAGGAGGCAACAAATACAACACGCACCTTTGTCGAGGTACTAGAAGTCTTCATTACGCAATGATGGGGAAGATAACACAATCTTTCAGAATAAATGTCATTCTCCACCCGGGACATATGACCCAAAGATTCATACTCAGTGAGGAATTTTTCGTATTCAATTTTCAAATCGGGATTTTTCGCCAGTTTTCTTTCAAGTCCATAGAATCGTCTCACAGCAATAGATTGAGATTCACCTAAATCATTAACGTTCTCCTTGAAAGGTATGCTGACTATAAAACGGCCACTAGTGCAACGACGCACATGCTCAGTAAAATGACATTCGATAAGATGTTCTTCCTTGCTTGGTTGTTGAGGATACGCTACCTCCTCAAGCTCCCAAAACTTCGACAGGTCCACTAATTGCTGTTTTTCCATGGAATGATAAGAATGTGAAACTAACGAGTGATTGCTTGACTGTTGTGATGACATATTATCCAAAAGACAATTGCCAGAGACTATCCATCCAAAGCTAGTTTTGTGTAAAACAGGTAAATTTGTACCCAAAATGATTTGACCAACACACAAAATTTTCCAAAATACTGATGCACCCAATAATAAATCAATATTTGCAGGATTATAGAAATTAGGATCAGCTAACTGTACATTATTTGGTATTGCCAAACCACTAGGATCAAATCCATACGAGGGAATATTTTCAGCCAAAGATTCAATAACTAAACAAGAAATCTGAGTTTTAAATCCATTATGCATAGAATGTACTTCAACATCAGTCTTGAATTTTATGTCAGAGGTACCGCCTGAAATACCAAAAACTATTGAGTTGGTACTTTGTTTATTGAGTTGAAGCCGAGAGCAAAGCTTTTTTGTGATAAAATTTGATTGACTTCCACAATCAAGCAAGGCTCGACACTGATGTAGATTGCCCCATTTATCACGAACCAAAACCATTGCTGTAGCCAACAAAACTTGATTTAAATGAGTTGAGTTGACCGAATGAAATGATGACGATTTCTCGAATGACCTTTCGGTCTCTGAAAACGGTTTCGAAACGTCGGACTGCCCTTCTTCGGCTGATTTGGTTGAAGTGGAATCAATATGTAGAAGAGTATGATGCTTTTTGTTACATTTTTTGCATAGCACTGATCGACAATCCTTTATGAAGTGGCCTTTCCTTAGACAATTGAGACATAATTTGAGCTTTTTTGCCTCCAAAATGCGAGATTGAATATTCAAATTGATAAAATCAGGACAGTTATACACGTTATGATTTGGTTTCTTACAATACAAACAGGAGTCAGTTGATGAATAAAATGAATTTGAAGATTTCTCACTATAATTAGAGCTTCTATTGTGAATATTCGGGTGAATATTAGACCTATCACGATTGAACGCTTTTGAATTTTCGCGTTGGTCACCCTGAATTGCTTCAAGTAATTGACATCGATGTTTCAGAAATTTGGTGAACTCTTCCATCGTAGGATAATCACCAAGTAGATGAACACGCTCCCAATCCCTACGAGTACTTGAATCTAGTTTTGAAATGACTATATGGATCAATAAAGTATCCCACTGACTTACTGGATGGCCAAGGGTTTCAAGACATCTCAAATGTTTGTTTAACTCGTCAGTCAATGTACGAAGTGCTATGGATGACTCTTTGGTGATAGTATTCAAATCCAAAATACATTTTATGTGATTATTCGTGATTAAACGCTTGTTCTCAAACCTATCTTTTAACAGATTCCATGCGACATTATAGTTGTCCGATGAGACTTCCAAGGATTTCACAACATTCGAGGCTTCACCCTTCAAGCAAGATTTTAAATAGTATAATTTCTGAATATTATCCAAATCAGAGTTATTGTGAATTAAGGACTGGAAAATGTCATGAAATTCCATCCAATCTTGATAAGAACCCGAAAAACTGGGAAGGTTTATTTCTGGAAACCTTACATTGCAAATAGGCTTGGTGCTATCGGGACTCTGCATCGGACTGGGTGGAGACTCTTGAGAAAATGAGTTTTCTGCGTTACTATTTCTATTTTGAGCGATAAAAACACGGATTTTAGCAAAAATGTCATGAAAAGATCGCTCAAACGACTCGATTTCTCTTGAGCTCTGTTCAATTATATCCTCCCCGTTACCATCTCCGGATAATAAAAGAACATCTATCTTTTCCTGAACATCCTTGAACTCTAACAATAATGCGTCTGACTTGTCTATACGTGCTGATAATTGTTCAAGAATCTCGTCATTAATTTGTTGCAAATTAATGCCCTCAAAATAGCTTTTCAAGCGGGTTATACTTGCTCTAATTGAACCACGTTTGTAAGTGAGAGTTTTAAGCTCGTTATCCATTGTTATGATTATTAAGGCCTACGAAGCATATAATATACCTACCAAATTGAAGCTATACTACTATAATGTTTGATAATGAAGGAATGTGAAAGGAATGGGCTTACTTGTTTACTACTCCTGCTAATTTGTTGATACTGCCCCCAACTATTCGTTATGATGCCTGATGACGCTCTATGTCCCAGCAAGTAGCCTGCACCTGGACCGGAGACAGTTGGCTCTTGACTATCGATTGACTCGGATGAATGAGTTGATTCCAGAAAATGCCTCAAATTTTGACTGGAAACTGCTATTGTGCTATTGATTGCTATTCCTATGTTGATTTACGTGATTTTCGACGGTTAAAACACACTACTGCTTGCCGTAATCCGGCTCGAAGGACCATTATGTGGAATTAAACACTTCTTGGATATTTTTTCGTCTCTAAATCTATTTTCTAACTTGAATACAAAAGACTCTTAATAATTCTAACCGTCGCTAAACTGAATATGCTTCATCATCTTGTATGACAATAATGACAGGAATGACAGCAAAAACAGAACTGACACATTTGACATAACAAAGAAAATGGAACTGCTCCATTTGTGTTAAGTTTGCTGGCGGTGTTGCCAGTCTTCTCTTGTCAACAGTGGCTCAGCGTTTCACTGAAGTCTCAATATTACACAATTACCAACACATTTTTCGAACATAAAGACATAAACAAATACACAAGAGAAATGGAAAGCAGGGAAGAAAAATCGATAATTGATTACATCCTGGTGGAAAACAAAACAAGAAAACTTGTGAATGACGCAAAAGCAAGAAGAGGACCTGAAATAGGTAGTGACCACTATGTAGTGATAGCCAAAATAAAGAAAGTGAAGGCCGAAAAAATGCAAACAAAAGAAAGAGGAAAAGTTAAACAAATAAAACACGAATCCATAAAAACATATAAACTAAGAAATAGTGAAACAGCCGACGAGTACGAAGCACTGGTGACAGAAAAAATAGAAAACTTGAAAGATATAGAAGAAGGAGTAGGAGATGAACTATGGGAGAAACTGAAGAAAATACTGATTGAATCAGTTAAACAAGCTTGCGGAGTATACAACAAAAATAACAACAGAAAACATACAGCATGGTGGACAGAGGAAATAAAGACGCAAATAAGAATAAAAAAAAGACATGGGAACAATACCTGAACAACAGAACAACTGAAAAATACGACGTATATAAAAAGCAAAGGAAAACTGTGAAAGAACTGGTAAAAGAAGCAAAAAATGACGAATGGAGAAAATTTTGAGAAAAGATGGAGAAAAGCAGGAAAGAAGATCAAAAATTGTTCTACAAAATGCTCAAAGCTACAAGAAAACAGAAAACAAAAGAAACAAACTATATTAAAAATGAAAATGGAGAAATATTGAACGAAGAAAATGAAATAATGGAAAGGTGGAAAGAATATTTCCAAGAACTCCTAAACGCAGAAGAAGTGAACGAAGAAGGGACGGAAACACACGAGGAAACAGAAGAAGAGGATATACGCGTAGATGGAGGAATAGAGCTTAGAGAACTGCAGGACGCAATGAGAAGGCTGAAAAATGGGAAATCTCCAGGATACGATAAAGTCACGTCCGAAATGATGAAGAATATGAGAGAAAAGGGAACAGAAATGCTACTAAGAGTACTCAATAAAGTATGGAGAAAAGAAGAACTATACCAAAAGATTGGCAGATAGCTTATAATAGTACCAATACATAAGAAAGGAGACAGAAGAGATTGTAACAACTATAGAGGTATAACACTACTAAGTACGGGAATGAAAATTCTGGAACAAATAATAGAAAACAGAATAAGAGCAATAGCAGAACCTACGCTACAAGATGCACAAAGCGGATTTAGAGGAGGAAGGAGCATACAAGACCACATTTTCACGATAAATCAAATCACCCAAAAAGCAATACAAGAGAAGAAAACAATATACATGGCATTCATAGACCTAGAAAAAGCGTTCGATAAAATCCCAAGAGTGAAGTTATGGGAGACACTGAGAGAAAGAGGCATCACAGACAATATGGTTAGAATAATACAAAAAATCTATACACATAACACCAACTCAATCATAAGTCACAATAAACACTCAGATACATTCACAACGAGAGACGGACTAAGACAAGGTGGATGTTTAAGCCCAGTTCTCTTCATAATATACATGGACGAAATAATAAAGAAATGCTCAAAGCGCGCCTTGCTTTAAATATCGGACATAAGAATCTACAAAGAGTAGACATATCTGAATGTGTGTTCGCAGATGACATAGCGATCATTGCAAGAAATGAAAACAACTTGCAAAAGAACCTTGAATTGTGGAACAAAATCATAGAGGAACACGGAATGAAAATAAATAAGAACAAAACCAAAGTAATGACAATAGGAGAAAAAAGAAAATTGACAATTGCAATTGATGGAACAAAAATAAAACAGGTGAATTCATTCCAATACCTCGGAGTGAACATAGACGAGAAGGGTACACAGGAAATCGAAATAAATAACAGAAACAATGAAACTGTACTACTCGATGAACAATACATTTAAAAATAATAAGGAAATCTCTAGAGAAACAAAAACAAAAATATTCAAAACAATTTATCGACCTGTACTAACCTACGGTTGCGAAACATGGGTCCTTACAGAACGCCAGAAAAGTAGAATGCAAGCAGTAGAAATGAAATACCTGAGAAGAGTGAAGGGAGTAACCAAGAGGGACAGATTGAGAAACACAAAAGTAAGAGAAGACCTACAAGTACAATCAACATTACAGTACATAGAAGAAAGACAATTGGGTTGGTGGGGCCACCTACAGAGAATGGAGGAGACTAGGACAGTTAGAAGAACATGGGAAGCAAAAATACTGAAAAACATGAAGAAAGGAAGACCGCGAAGAACATGGGACACAGTTATAGGAGGAATAATTGAGAGCAAAGGAAAAACTTGGGAAGATGCAAGAAAAATTGCGAAGGACAGAAACAAGTGGAAGAAATTTGTGAGAAACTTATAATAAGATAACCGCCCTACACCATTGTATGGTAAAAGGGTTTCAGATAATATATATATATATATATACCAACCTTTCCGTCTAATTCTTGAAAGCTCAAGAATCAAACTCTTTAGCTGGTAAGATATTTCTCACCGTAATTCGCCAGAAGTGACTGCAGAATAGAAAACACAATAGGATTTCTGTTAATTAGTTAAAAACGCGTAATATTGAATTAAGTAAGGTAACTCTGTGAGACCACTCACCATAATCAGTGAAATAGGTATCTGGCTCATCATTACAAAACACACTGGCAGCATAAGAGTCCATCTTCTGCACTCAAAATACCATCAAAAGGAATTTAGCATTCGAATATCACTTTGACCACTGTCAAAAATGATTATCAAGGTAGAGAAGAATGTTCAGAAAGCACAAAAATTGTTACGAAAAAAATGGGTTGCTACATATGTAAGAAACTGTTGGTTTTATCAAATAAATAATCTAGGCAGGTACATAATAATCGTTGTAAAAGTTTCTTAATGTGTAGGTGCTTTTAACCATGTCAGGTTTTTGTACAGATTCATAATCTATTTCATTGCAAATTATTCTAAATTGAAGTTTTCACGAAAACCAAGATGAAAACCAACAGAGGTAAGGTGATTGTAAACACAAAAGTGAGGTTAAGTGTAATATGTGGAAAGGAAATAGGAATTGTCAAATTTCAAGTAGCAATCCAACCGCCAACACGTTAACCAATCAGAAGTCATCATTCACCGGAGGTTCTGTAACGCCTAGGCATTTCCAATACGCAACCGGATGCGAGCACGCCATTCAAGTACCCCTAATTCTATGACTCCTTATTTACACGATGTTGACGATTACTATTATTATATGAAATAAACTAGTTATTATGCACACTTATGTATTGTCTTTCGATAATAAAACATGCTTTTTTGATAATTTATTCTTTATAAGACAATTTCTTTTTACTTTCCCTAAATAAAAGCATTTTTTGTTATCTTCAAATCAGTATTTTTTCAAAAATTTTCAGGAAAGTTCATATTCATCACTTTATTGAATCATTGAACAACGTTAAATTAGGTAAGTAAGTTCCTTTGATCATAATATGAGGTGATAAAATTAGCGTAAAAATAACTTATATAGTGCCGAAATAAATTATTTTATCGCTACCTGAACATTATAGTCAACCTATTTTTTCACACGACCACCTATTATGAAAAAAGAAAGTGAATAGCTTATGATACCTATCTATTGTTATTTTATGAAAGAAAATATCCTCACCTTGAGGTCAATGCTAGCTTTTTCTCCAATTAAATTTTCCACACGATTTGTGGATTGCTTTTTTAAATCTGAGTCAACGAGATTCAACACAAAATTGAATTGGTCTTCATCTTAGAACATAGAACCCACTAGAACTAGCGTACACCCTAGATTCCGGGCAAATTGTTTGTCACTATCATAAACATGTTATTATTTACATCTCGTCCGTTGAATTCGTTCAACGTTGCCTTGTTGCAAATAAAAAGCACTCAGAATTTTCACTTTTTATCAAAAGAAATTAACCAGTGTATTAACGAGGATATGTTTTCATTTTTTACTTATTTCAATATCGTTGGGGTTATAGGACAGTTATGATTTACTGATTATTGATAAGTTTTGTTCACATAAATCAGCTGTTCGGCCTTCAAAAATATTGAATTTTGAACAAGCCGACAACAGTGTTCCAAGGGAGCTACAGGTTATGATTGGTTAAAATGACTATCAGCTGTGATTGGTTGATCTCAAATAGGCATGTGTCGTGTTGCCAGATGTATTTCGTTGCATCGTGTCTACATAAGTAACTAAGGTTCATGGAAAAATATGGGTCTCATTGAAAATGTTTTATTAACACTAGTGATCTAAAAATGTACATATTATATAATTGGTAACTACCGGAGATGCACTCATAAAGTATAGAGTATTTTTAATTAGAATAAAAATACCTTGAAAACAAAGGAGCTACTTATTAAATTTGCAGTTTGGCAAACTCGCAAGAATTCTCGCAAGAATTTTCTCTCTCCTCTCAATGTATAAACATGTGACACACAAAGAGACGTCGGGCTATATCTAGTTGTTGGAAAATCATTGGTCTTAGTCGGAAGAAACTACGAAACTTTTCATCATCTGAATTTAGACGATTTCTTATGAGGAACTATCACTCCTTGCTTCGGGATTTGTGTAGTTCGCTAATATCTTCTGTTGTGTAAGCATAAGGGAAAAAACCCTGGCAACGGGGGACTAACACAAGGATGACGTCTTAACTAGACTTACTCATGTAGGCTAGTGATTTTGTACCCTTTTCACCCATGGGTGCGTTCACAATTGTTAACTAAGAACTTTCGTCAAATGTCAGTTTCATCTGACAGATGACGTATGGTAAATTATCCTTGTTCACGATTGTTCGACTTGTTATTGTTTATCATAACCTTTAAAATTTGAAAGTGATATGACTGTTATGGTCATTGAATAATAATACAATCATTTTTGTTTTGTTTTCTTAGCTTACAATTTTTCACCTTCGATTCGGTTTAATAATACTATTTTTCCATCGTCTGACATAATTGGAAGATTGGTATCCGCATCTAGCATAAGATTGTGCGATTCTAACGACATAATATTCATTTTTTAATTAAATTATTACCAGCCCCAATGTATCAACGATCAGCCGAGTGGTTTGTTGTTTTTAGTTTTTGGTTAGGATCACACATGTCAATTTGTTTGTACACACAACGCAGGCGCGACAAATCTTCACCAGCTAAAAAGTGGGTTGAAAAGTTGATCGCCCGGAGAATATTTACCCGAATTGTGAATGAGTTTGAATGTTACTCGGCGAGAATCGTGAACAGCCGGAAAAGGTCAGAGCGTCGCCGTGCGATCGCCCGACGATATTTGTGAACGCACCCCAGTAAAAGTATCTAAACTAGATCGGTGTGTGATTCCAAAGGACCCCCTAACAGTACATGGTGTCAGAAGTGTCCTTTGGTCAGTGAACAAGAAGGGGACAAGCAGAATTCAATTTTCAAATCCAGCAGTGACGTTCCTATCATAATTGACAAACAGTTCCTGGTTTCTCTCATGGGAACGAGTTCACCAGCGTAACAAGGTTGTGTTGCCAGCTTTCGTGTTTCAGCACTTATCATCAGCCCATGTTGAGATCATACAAGTGGCAAATGAAACAAAAACTTGTTGAAATCATACAGTTTCTTGGTGATTATCCCATTACCCACATCACGGAATCTGATTCCAAATCAACATGACAACACAAAACTCAGATGTTCAATTCAACGTAGTATATCCTCTTCACGTGAATCCACCAGAGAAATTTTATTTTTCCACTCCAACAGCATGGCCTGCTTGGAAGAAAAGGTTCGAGAGATACATGTCTGTTTCTGGACATAATAGAAAAACCGAGGAGGAAAAATTAAACAACCTAGTTTATATAATGGGTGAGGAATCAGAAGAAGTTATGGTGCAGTTCCAAACTCTGCCCAAAACGTATAATGAAGCCTTGACAAGTTTTGAAAATTACTTAATTCCACGAAAAAACATCATTTTCGAGAGATTCAAGTTTAATTCTAGATCTCAACCACCTGGAGAGCCCATAGATTTTTTTATAACAAATCTCCATGCCTAAACGGAGAACTGTGAGTTCAGTACGCTCAAAAAGGAACTTATAACGGATCGTGTCGTAGTTGGCACGTTGAATTCAAAACCTTCGGAAAGATTACAACTGAAAGAGAAGCTGGATCTGAAAGATTGTATTCTAATTGCAAAAAAAAGCGGAGCTGCAAGCCACGCAAAGCACGGAACTTCAGAGCAAGCAGGTCATTCAAGTATACGCGCAAAAGAGCGATGATAAAAGTATGAAAAAGTTTCTACCAAGTGAAAAAAATCGAAGCCGCAGTGAGGAGTGCGGGTTTTGTGGTCTAAAAATGCATCCAAGAAATCAGTGCCCGGCTAGCAAGTCCGTTTGCAGGAAGTGCCAACTTTGTTTCACGTTTGAAGAATGTAGAGTTTTTGATTGATTCAGGAGCAGACATTTCTCGCATTCCTAAAGACATATTAGAGATAAATTTGATTAAACTGTTAAAGTTCACTTGTAAAACTGTCACAGGTCCATCTGGCATTAGACTGAAGGTCCTAATTTATCAAAATCAAGTCTTTGATACAGAACTTTACGGAATCGATAACTCGACAAAACCAATTTTACGGGTCCAAATATTTCACTAAACTGGATACTAATTCGGGATTTTATCAAATAAAGTTGAACGAAAATTCTAAACTCTTGACCACCTTCATAACTCCATTCGGAATGTTTTTTTTTAAACGTGTTCCTTTTGAAGTTAACTGCGCCCCGGAAAATGTTTCTCTTTTGCTAAATAAAATTCTCTCAGATTTACCAGGGGTGGTGGGTCATATTGATGACGTATTGATTCACGCACAAACTAAAGAGGAACATGATAAAAATTTATTAAACAAGGTTAAATGCTTATTCGCACAGTAAAGTTTAACCTTTTTAGGGCATTCTATATCAATTGCAGGTATTTCAGTTGATCCTGAAAACCTGATGGGAAGTTTTTCCCACCTTGTATATCTATAGTGTTGATAAATCGACATAGTGGGCGTTTTGATTTTCAATAACTTTCAAGATATAGAGTGAGGTTTTCGTGTTTAATTTATTTTCCAACATTATCTCGCGTCCAGTTTCAGCGGGTTCAGCTAGTAAATTATTCAAAGCAATAGTTATTTTGAATAATTTATGATTACTTAATATTTTTATAAAATCCTGGTGCTTCTTTTTCTATTCCAAGTGCTATGGAAACTTTAGGAAAAACATTTTATAAAATTCAGAATACCCTATCAAATCATAAATTAAATCCTTTTAAAGTTTTACCAGTCCAAGCGATGAGTCAAGCAAATACAGTTTATTTAATAATATTTTTTGGACAGATGAACCAGTTTTATTACATCTGGCAAGTTTTACCGAGAAAATGAGCACTTCTGGGCATGTGAAGAGTGGTGTGGCATCGTCAATGATCAAGTTTCTGGATCAATATTATTTTTACGACGGAAACTTCAACGGACATTAATATCTGCAGCTAATAAGGCCAGTAGTTCAAAATTGAGTGAACAGGAATCAAAATATAATTTGGCAACAAGATGGCTGTCCGGCCCACAATATTGCGGATGTCTCTGAATCTTCAACTCAAAACTTTTTTTTTGGATCGGTAGTCATGGTCAAATATAGTGGCCACCAAACCGCTCCGATCTTACCATCATGGATACATTCCTATGGGGCTATTTAAAAGGAAAGCTGAAAGATGAACAAGAGCTGACCGTAAATTGGATCAAAAATATTATAACTCGGGAAGTTGTTTTATTGCATACCCGCAACCAGGAAATGATTTTGGCTGCTATAGAAAGGCGAAAGAGAATATATAGGATAGGAAATGTATTGAGGAATATGGTCGACATGTGGAGCATTAAATTCAATAGACTATTTTTTAATAAGATGTTAAAAAAAAAATAGTTTGTTTCGAGTATCAATTTAAAATTAGAAGAGTGTTTGTATATCCTACACAAACATTTACGTCAATACTTCGAAACCATAGATATATTTCACATTTTCATAACAATAAATTAGTATTATTCAATTTTTTTCTTCCGAGTGTACAAATAAATATCTTTTTATACAATAAAGTTACGTATAGGATATGCGACATAGAAAATGTTTAGAATCCAAATATCAAATAAAAAAATGGGGTATCAATTTGAAATAAGAAAGTTAGACCTCGCCCAGGTTTTTTGGAACACCCTATATATATGAAAACAGGTTGCCTAAGAATCTCATTTTTAACCATGAAACTTTTGATTGAGACACTTTTTTCTAAAACGTCAAATTAAGAAGTTAGAGGAGGGGACATTTATAATCAATAACCTCACGCGAAAACTATAGAACCTCTTATAACCATGGCTGCGTTTGTTTTCGACGTCAGATTAAGGCTCAGAGTCCCGCGAGCATTTGAGCGGCCTGAAAGTGGTTCGGAAATACACGTTTTTCCAACACATCTGTTGACATTTCCATAAAGTTTTTTGTTCTAGTTATAGACGAAGCCTTGATTAATGTCCTATACTTAATAAAAAGTTTTAAAATTGATCAGAAATATAAAAGATTTTTTGCTCAAAGTTGATCAACTTTAACCGCCATTTTCTTATTTTTGTACTTATTTTATCTGGTCGAAATAAAGTATAGGACGTGTATTGAACATTTGGTGAAAGGCTTAAACAAAAATCATAGAGAAATGTTTTGCCGTTTACAAATAAAGTGCGTATTTCAAAACCTTCACAATACCAATTATCACTCATTTTGACACCATTCAGTGGCGACATCACAGATTATTATTCGAACTCGACATTGGGGCGTAGTTTAAGTATCAGCTGTTTAGCTTGGACTTTGTCTTATGATATCAGGACCGGTTTGTGTTTTTTAATGGTCTTGGAAAATTGATGCTCTTAGGATGACCAATATAAGAGAATATGATTAATATTCAGTTTCGTCCACATAACTGAGCCGTTTTGAATCCGGAGTAGTTTTTGGTGGAAATGCTCCGATATTTAATTTTCGGAAAGTATACCCACTCAAAATGAGAAAAAATGTTGTGATCAAAGTACGAGATAATAGAATATAATAAGGATTTTTTGTTGATAGGCATTGATTATCAGCATTGATTTCCCTAACTGATGTTGATAATGTTGTTCACCTACCTCAGAAATATTTTCTATTATTAGAAGACGTACTTTTGTTTTTTTTTGCCAAAGAATTTTAGACAGTTTGAACAATATTTCTATACTAGGCGTGGCTAAAAAACTATGCATGTCTTATATTTCATTCTAAAATGGGATGCCATTTCTTATGCTTAGATCATTTTTGTATATAGGTTCTATTTGAAATTCAATTTGGAAAGTGAGAAAAAACTAATGTGGTGAAGTTATGTTCCCATAGTTTCGTTATGTTTCAATGGATTTGTTGTGATTAAGTATATTATTATGTAGGTTCTATGAAGGAGGAGAATATAGTTGATGTATTTTCAATTTAGTGAAGTTATGTCCGCATAATTTTGTTATTTCTCAATGAATTTGATTCAAATTTGGTATATAGGTAAATTAGGTATGTAGGTTCTATGGGGGATGTAGCGGAGAATTGATGCTCTTGGGATGGTCAATATAAGATTTTATGAATAATATTTAGTTTCGTTCACATGACTCAGCCGTTTTGGTTCCGTAGTAGTTTTTGGTTCAAAATACTCGGGTATTTTATTTTCAGGAAGTACTTAGTTCAATGAAGAAAATCTTTTGTGATACATATAATAATGTAATAAACATTTTTTTGCTATTTCGTAATACAATAATAATTATCAGCATTGCTTTCCTTAACTGATGTTAATAATTTTCTTTGCCTACCTCAGAAATATTTCCTATCATTGGATGACTCACTTTTGTTTTTTCTCCGAATAATGTTAAACATTTAAAAAAAAATCTTGGCGTAGACATGGCTAAGAAAGCTATGGATGTCTTATACTCTATTTTAAAATGAAATAGGTGTTATAAGTACTTATACCTACAGGATGTGTTAACAAGGATAAATAGATCATGAAAATAGTATTATATACCACAAGTCTATAATCTCGACTATAATGATAGCTATTAATCCAGAGGATAGTAACTGCGAGTAGTAGGTATACCCTTCTACTTTATTTACGACTAAATTATTTATTTCATATTTCAAATTTCCATCCATCTCAATACAAATACATTAACACTTAATACGCGTTAAACACTGACACCATAGAAAAGTGAATTTAACTCTGAATATAATATAATGATAATCTTAGCCACTTTTCTATGACGGAATCTTTTGAGTTTGTTGATATCGTTACCATGATATTACAATCAACTTCATTTGTTCAAATGGAATACCCCATTTTTTATTTCATTTTCGAATTCTACATCAAATTCCCAATAATATGATGATGATATTTTCATGTGTTACAGGATGGACGAAAAATAAGCTAAGACCATCAAGTTCATGATTTCAACTGGAAACCCCCTTTTTTTATTTCTTCTACATCAAATTCCAAGTAAGTTTCATGTACCATGTTTTTGAGCTAACGCACCAACAGTCTTCGAGAAATTCACGATTGATCAAATTTAAATAATTTCTGAACAATCGTAAAATTCTCGATAACTGTTATTGGGGTTAGGTTAAGGACATGGTACATGAAACTTACTTAGAATTTGATGCAGAATTCGTAAATAAAATCAAGAAAGGGTTTCCATTTGAAAAAATTGAGTTGATGGTCATAAATTATTTTTGGTCCACCCTGTACACATAAAATTATCATAATCATAATATTGCTTGGAATTTTATGTAGAATTCGACAATAAAATAAAAAATTGGGGTTTCCATTTGAAAAAAAAGAAGTTGATGGTCGTAACTTATTTTTTGTTTACTTTGTACACATAAAATCATCATCACTAAATAAACCGCAATCAAAAATAAAAACCGATGTGTCCAAACGTTTTCTCACAAAACAAACCCCTGAAATTTAAATGAACGAGAAACATTCAATTTAGTTTATAATTAGAAAAATCTGTACTACATAATAAATTTTCAATTTACATAATATTTATTTGGTTTAAAAAGATTAGGTATTCCACGGATTATAACAAACCAACAAATTATTTAAATAAAAAGATAAAATATTATATACATTATTTGATACTGTGGTGAGTAGGTTGAAGCAAAAAAAAATAATGTAAATAAGTATTTTTTGTGTTGGTACTAATATACTCGCGAATAAATTTATTCATTTCAATTGTAGGCTTAATTTTGATATAAGCATTACACACACAAATCACTGTTTAACAGCAATAGAAAAATAAACCAAAAACACTTAACATAAAAACCTTCAAATAGGCGTTTTTAATTTTGAGAATTACTAATGAAATCACGCGGAAACCCTTATGGGAAAAACATCGTCCAACCCAGTAAATAAAATAACGCAAGACTGGCCCTGGAATTCACGCCACCTTCAAACCACGGAACTCTGAATTTATTCAGATTTGTGCAGCGGAGGAGATGCGAGAGACGAAGGTAGACACTCCTTTTGAAGCCCGCTAGGCTACCTCCCGTCTTACCGCCGGACCCCTGTTATAATCGAAAGACCGGAACTCTGAGCCTTAATCTGACCGATTAGTCCGATTTTTGATCACGTGACCTCAGATCAATCCGATTAATCTGGAATAAACAAACGCGACAGATTTGAGAAACTAAACTCACTATTTTGTTGTATTTGAATAATTTGTTTTGGTTTGATGAAACGATTTGTGTATTTCTTCTCTGGTTTAAATATAAATAGAGTACCTATGTACATCAATAGTAGATGTTCATGAGATGTTTTGTTGCATTCTCATTCAATATACATGTATTTTGTAACACACAAGCGGTGACTATTAACAAAGACATTTAATCCAAACAAATAGTGTTCATAACGTTTCAATCGGCATAATCTTTTTTTTTAGGCATTTCAAGGCACACTTTTTCGCGTTTTCTGCATGGAGCAGTTAGGAAACAGGCGATTTTTGGCAATAACCCACGATCATGAAATAATTTTCGACGACTCTGAAGAAAATCAACAATACACGTAGAGGATATTACCGGCTCAAAAAAATAAATGTCAAAAAATTGCCTGCCACTAACAGCTGACATCAGATTAAACTCTCCATTGAACTCCATACTACGTACCTGGAAAGGACCCGTCTTTAACGACTCGTAAAGTGTGTCATTTATCTCCATGTATAGGCCAATGGGTTAGAAAGAGACAGGTATCCGTAACTATCGCTATCTCTCTCTCTTCTCCATGCGTATAGGCCAATGAGTTAGAAAGAGATAGGGATCCGTAACAATCGCTATATCTACTTGATTCACTCTCAATAATGAGCGGGGCCGTTCCAGGTACGTAGTAAGGAATTCAATGAAACTCTCTTATCCGCCAAAATACTCCGAGCATTCAGATCAACGTCTGACGCGTCCAGATTAAATGAACGAACGCTCCGGATTTTGATCTGTTAGCTCTAGATCTAATAAACGAACGCAAACGGAGCGGTCATACTAGTCTGACGTCAAAACGAACGCAGCCTATGCTATTTTTCAAGTTACGAGAAATAGTGTGGTGACAAATGTTGTAGGTATCACTCGAGGTATCATCAAATGGCTTCCTACGACTATATCAACAAAACAATTAAATAACTTGTAGGTGGTTTTTGGACGTGGGACCAAATAAAAGACGTAAGTCCTACTGTCTTTGCGACGTTTCGTCAAAATTTAATGACTTCATCAGGCGTTCGACAAAAAGTCGAAAGATAAATTAAACATATTAAAACTGCGCATATAGGACATGAAACATTTCGATAAAATCACTATCACAATAAATAAAAACACATTAAAACAGAACTGAGGTCAAAATCAATTAAAAACTGCAATCATGAATCTAAAAATTGATGTTTCACTGAATTTCGTTATATTAACCCTATAAAAAAATTCCTGATCTTCAAAGTCGAGGATAAGCTGAACCTTTTTTGTTCCACACTTTTAGATGTATCCCCAAAAATAAAGTGGTGAGGGGTATTCAAAGGTTTCCATAAATAATACCCCGTATATTCGAAACGGCTATTCCGATTTTAACAAACTTGGGCTTGTTGAATCGTTGAAAGGAGCAACTCATGGACTACAAATGTTATTGTGTTTGGAGTTTTTCGACAATCAGAGAAAAATGGTAAATTTAAAAAAAAAAAATAAAAGCATTGGTATGATTTTTTTTCATGAAAAAGGACTTTAATGATGCCTTAACCGCATCTCGATTTCTTGTTCCTAACCCAAAATATCGGTTAAACAAAAATTGTATACGAAAATTCCTAAGATTTAATTTTTTTTGTACTTATATTTTTCTGAAATGCATTCCATTTTGTGAGTTCTGGCTCTTAAAAGGACCACTTGAAAAAAGGATGGATTTTAATGCACCTGCAAATGGTCGAAGGTGATCGCGGAGGCCATGGAAACAGACTTCCTCTTCCAATACACGTCTTTTGAAATGTATTGATATGCTCTCGCACATTGACAGCAAAATGAGCTGGGCAACCATCCAACTGCAAAAACAAGCGTTGCCTTTTTTCCTGAGGCACATCTTCCAACAACAACGGTAATGGACAATTTGCATACATTTTCAAATGACTTCAAATGTTATATAATATTATTATTTTATATACTATATTTTATATAATATTTTATATTTTATATAATATTTTATATTTTATATACCTAGATAATATTATTTGGAAGTCATCAGCGAAAAAATGTTTTCGAAATAGCCAAAATATACCAAATGAATAAAAAAAAACGCAGATTTCACTGTATGATCGAAAACAGGGCGGAGCTAAAATACCCTCTCTCTCTCTCTCTCTCTCTCTATCTATGCCAAACAAATTTTGATTCACGTCGTAATCGCCACCAAGCGAGTTACTATGTGATTTGCTGGTGACCACATTTGGGCACCAGCAAGCTTTATAACAACGAGCTTGGTGGCAACGATGACGTAGATCGAAATATGTTTGGCGTTTACTATAGATAATGTATTCTGTGACGTCGTGGATGTTGATTGGCGCTCTTTAATCGGTGATTACTACCTTAGACTACAAATAAAATAGACAGAGGCAGTCATTCATAAACAATTTGTAAATATGAAGCCATGATTCCCCTACAAAGGCAATAGTGTATCACCTACGTTATGAATAAAAATAAAAACCGTTATACTATAAATTCTGACAGTTGTTTAGTATTGGCGCTATCGGTTCAGAGTGATTCCATAAACCAATATCATCAGCTACCTACTCTCTTTTGGCTTCACGTTAATAAAAAGAGACAAAAGATGATCGAATTGAGCGAATTACCGTTTCCTTAAGCACCTATTTTTAGGGAAGTGGCATTTGTCAAGCAGGAAGCCGTTTGAGCGACGTTGTCGCATGTTATTAATTGTAAATACTAATTTTGAGTTTATGGTGTAAACATTAAATCTATATATTTTCTAGAACTTGAAATTATCAAAATCGAATGACATGAATGTCTCTGATGGTTTTTGCCCTGATCAAAATAGATAATAAACATTTGCAAACTGAATTTCACGAATTTTCAAAACATGCACTTGCGGAGAGATTCCTTGTTGCTGCCAGTACAGGGAAACTTGGCATTTACCGGAAGTTATACCGCAAGTTGCTTGGAATGTGATTTGACGTCTATGCTCCATCAAATAATGTGAACAAATCTAAGTCTAAGATTACTACATTAATAGAGGTCGTAGGTTGATTTTTTAAACATCAATGGCATGAGTACTTACCAATCCTTATATTTTTCATATTTCCAAAAAATGTGCAAATTGTCCATTGATTAACCAAAAAGTCAAGAAAGCATTTAGGGATTACTAAAAAATTGCAATAATTCTGCCTTCCAGTATCCATCAATCAATCAATCTCTTTATTTATAAAAATACATCAAAGCGTATTTAGATAAATGGTGTCATATGTACAATTCAATTAAAAAAGTTAAAACCATATATCCTTCAATAAAATGCAAAACATAGCCTAATCTAGCCTCAATTATACAATAACTTACAAACAGCTTACATGATAGAAAGAATTCCAGAAAGATATGGTTGCCAAAAAATTAAATTTTTAGAAATGTTCGTATAAAATTTTTTCAGTCGATATTTTTAAGCTACTTTTTCATGAAAAAAAAAATCATAGCATTTAATTTTTTTTTGAGAAAATCAACCATATATCTAGCGGCGACATGTGTAACTAACAAAACTTCAAATATATTAACATTTGTAGCCCAAGAATAACTCCTTTCAACGAGCCCAAGTTTGTTAAAATCGGATGAGCCGTTTCGAAGATACAGGGTGTTATTCACGGAAACCTTTGAATACACCCCACCACTTTATTTTCGGGATACAGCAAAAAGTGTCAAACAAAAAATGTTCAGATTATCATCGACTTTGAGGATCAGGTATTTTTTTATTAGGTTAATACAGCGAAATTCACAGAAACATCAATTTTTAGATTCAAGATTGCAGTTACGACCCCTAGCGTCCATTTTAGAAAATATTCATTTCTCTTGGCAAATTTAAGTGATTTTTTACCGCAAGCTTCTACGATCGATAGTTTCCATAAATGCATATACAGTTCCTCACATTCTTAGTTGCCCACCCTGTACAATTTGATAGGCGACCATATGGTCCATAATATGGTTTCATATGGACAAAATTGACGCCTGTCAAATTGTTCACCAAAATGTGTAAAAGGTGTAGTCTAAAGAAAAATACCTAGTTTTATTTGCAAATTGGCAACGTTGACTGAAATGCCGCGGTGATGTCGTGACA
The DNA here is from genome assembly GCA_958502075.1 of Orchestes rusci. Classification (NCBI taxonomy): domain Eukaryota; kingdom Metazoa; phylum Arthropoda; class Insecta; order Coleoptera; family Curculionidae; genus Orchestes; species Orchestes rusci. The sequence goes on along the minus strand of OY293303.1, from coordinate 47,852,988 downwards.
ATCTTTTCATAGATATGCTGTGTATTTTTGTGGCAGATCCATGATTAACCAGTTTTTTTTGGTATTTCGCCATTTCCTATCAAAAAACAATCAAACTAGTGTTTATATACCTGATCTTTATTACCTAAAAAAGAGTCTATTAGTAAAACCTATCAGTGAAAGTGACATTTTGTGTCATAAACACAAAAAAAACAATTTTGCTGACAAAACACATAAAAACGAGAATTATTTTTTTGAATTCTAATTAATTGTTTCTTTTTTCCAGGTTCCACTGACGACGGAAGCAGATTTGCTTCCCAAACGTTTGGGAATAAAGAAGATCAGGTATATAAAAACACTAGTTTGATTGTTTTTTGATAGGGTGTGGGGAAATATCCAAAAAAATCTGGTGAATCTTTTCATAATAATAGCGAGTCTACATGAAGTCAATCCAAGAAAGTTGATTTGAAATGTAAATATTAAAAGGAATAATTCTGATTCTAGTACGAGATACGGTATTAGAAATATCTACCCTCATCTGTTATTTGATGCAAATAAAGAATAAATGTTAGATAATAATTAATAGGAAAATGTATCCCCTTTCAAAATATATAAAAATTAATATACCATGACATTTGATTTTTTTGGAAAAAAACGCAAAAACATGCTACCATTTCAGTTAACGCCATCTAGCGGCGACGAAGAAGGTCAAAAATTCAAAACCAAAAAAGTTTTTTGAAGTGCAGATCATGCTCTTTCATATGAGCCCAAGCTCGTTTAAATCGGTCAAGCGAAACGGGAGAAATCTCGGTTTGTTTAATAAAACAATTGAACTTCCCCCACCACTTTATTATGATAGATAGAAAAAAACGACTCTGAAAATGAATCACCCTGTACAACGCTTAACCACAAATCCCTTCCCTTAGTAGACACAGATTTCTTGACCAAAAATAAGGCGATCTAGGCAAACTTACCCAAAATTGCTTTGTTAACTGAGAGAGCGTCAAAGATACAAAAAAAATTTGGTTTTCCCAACATTTTTCAAAAACTTGCAAATCGATTTTCATAATTTTTGGTACCTAGTCTTGGACCAAGGTTTCTTTATAAGAGGTTGCCTCACTTTTACGGTCATGACGTCATTTGTGTCTACTGTAGCGCCACTGCGGCCATTTCTCGAACCATTCCATCATAAAATCAAGAATGTCATTTATCAATATCATAACCTCACTATTTATTTCGTGGTGGACGAGAGATTTTTTTGCTGTCGATGGTTTTTCTTTTGTGGAATTATCCATTTACGTTTTGAAAACTGTTTATAAGTGTCTTATCCTTGGATTTGTCTATCAAATATAGTGTTTTAAAGGTAGGTGTGTCTAGAAATGATCATAATAGAGTTTGTTTACATGTGTTCAACTGTTTATTCTATTCTACCTAAATTTAGCTTTCATTATATTTCAATAGTAGATTTCTCAGTATATTTAGGCAGGACTAATATAAAATAATAGTTAAAAAGTTGTGGAAATCTGAGGGTTGATGTTTTGAATATACATATTATAGAAAATACTCACATTTGGAACAGTATTTTCGCTTCCTTGACCAATAATATACTATAATAATGTCCGAAAAGATAATTTTACACCTCTATTAATATTTTATTTCGATTTAAATGATAAAATTAGCAAGAAATTCAACGTTTTATCAATCATTGATCGAATGACACATGACACGACACGATGCAGTCCGTTTCAATTGCATGACAGGAATGACACTGAAATGACAGAATGCGGACTGTTTCGGACCGCTAACCTCAAATGACGTCATATTTTCCCCCTTCCGTCGTATTCTGGTAAATCTAGTGTAATCCAAACTCCAAATACTTCAAGTGATCCATTCTCACTACTTATGACAGTGGACTGTTCGAGAGACTCTTAAAAGTATTCTTTGATGTTATTTATATTACCGATGCTGCCACGGCTAAAAGGCCAAAAAATTAAAAATTATGTTTTCATTTAGACGGATTCTACTTAATATTGGTATTTACAACCAGATGGAGGATGTGCCTATGGTGATTAAAATTTGAATACATATACTTCTCAAATCTGAATTGAACTTGGAGAATGTCTTAAATGGCAGACAACAGGCGCAATCACATTAAAATTATACAATGTCGTAGCCAAACTCCAATATAACTTAACACACGGCGTCGATATATTTTCAAAAATAAATCATGAATGTCTTTGAAAATTAATAATTGATATAAAAAGTCAGTACCGATAATTACAACTGTATCACAACCTCAAATTTATATCGTTTACAGAGATAAGTCAGCGTTAAGTGGTCATCCACGGAGACTTAATAGATAGTTGAAGTGCTTTCATTCACGTAGACGTAAACGTGGTGTTTGACGTCTGGGCAAGCGCACTTCGTTTTTTCTCACGTTTGCGTTTACGTACATACATAACCTTGCGTGTCGTCACGTATTGCACGTTATCCCTTATACGTAATCCGATGTTTGCCGATCGAGTCTCCGATCTTGGATAATCTGCCAACGAATCGATTTTGGACATTACACGTCATATTTTTATTTGGCCTCAAAATTCAATAACCAAATTGTCACAAACATCACTTTTTTTCTACTTTTACAGGTCGAAAAACTATATGTAAACATAACAAATTAGGTTAAGTCAACTCGCTACGTTTCACGTACGTCAAATGCCACACTTCAACTAGCTTTTGGATCATTACGTAGACGTGAACTTTATGCGTTTACGTATTACGTTAACGTCTACGTCTTGGCTCAACTTCAACTGTCTAATAAAGGGAGCGTTAAGGGAAGCTTGCTTTCCTTAACGTTGGTGCAAACAAAAACTTGAAGTTAAGGGTTCCTTAGCGTTAAGTAGCCCTTAAATAGGTTGGTGCAATCGGCCATTGGTCTTGGACCATGAAATAAAGTTTTTTGTTTCTATAGCGACCGGTTGTAATTAACCGGAAGCATTGTGGAGGTGACGTCATATAAGTGAGTGCACAGGTGATTTTCTCTGGTTGCTGTCAGTGGAGATATCCATCCATGGGAGCTTCAATGATTTTGTGCAGTGTGCTGTATCATTTACCAAACAACAATAATGCGGGTTTCATAGACTATTTTGCGGACTTTATAGATAGAGTGAGTGATTTCGACAGACTTATTGTTATCGTTAGAGATTTTAATTTTGATTAATCCAAACCTTCGTTTTATGGCGATAAGATTGTGAACAAAAGATTACTTACAAGGATTTGTGCAGCTGATTACTGAGCCTACTAGGATAACAGATAGAAGTAGTACACTGATTGATTACTTGATTTCGAATAATAAGAACATCCATCACAAAGTCCATATGTCGCCAAAAATAAGTGACCATCTTTGCCTCAAAAAATCAATTGTAGTGAGACAGCAATACATGGGCATGAAGTGGATTTCTGAAGACATCAGACACCTCATGCATCAGAGACCAGTTGTATGTGAGAGCATACCAAGAAAAAAATGCAATGATTTGGAGTGAGTATAAAATCGTTCGAAATAAAGTGGTGCAGCGGATAAAAATTGCTAAGGACCAGTACTTCAGAGAGAAGATCGACGATAATAAGAAAAATCCTCAAGAGCTATGGAAACATCTCAAAAAACTTCTCCCTTGTGAAAATCCAAAACTTCCAGACAGCATCAAGTTTCCATATGAAGTTGTTAGAGAAGAGTCGCTCATAGCAAACAAATCCAACAACTATTTCATTGAAAGTATAGAAGAGATAATCTCAAATATTCCAAAGTTTGCTGACACAAGAAATGGGCCTATGAATATTGTTCTACCTTTTGCCTTATTTTCATCATTTAGACCAGTCACTATGAAAGAGATGAAGATGTTTGTATCCAACAATAAAAAAGTGGGAGGAGGAGATGATGATATCTTGACGGAGGTTTTTAGAAAGGCTTTTGCAGTGGCTGGAAATCGAATATTGGATATCGTAAAAGCATCACTGAATTAGAGATTATTTCCGGATGTCTGGAAATGTTCAACGATTCTGCCTATACCATTTCATTTCTTTGCTGATGACACGATGATATACAGGGTGTCCCACGGTGACCGTCCATTAGAATATCTCGGGAAATAAAGCAATTGGGATTCTGAAAATTTGTATGGTGGGATATTCATAGATGTTCTTCTCAAATGAAATAAAAGCAACGTTTCACGACTTCCGGTTATACCGGAAGTAGGTGTCAAATCGCTTATTTTAAATGAAACACCCTATATATTATTACATTTTCGGATTCTACGTAAAATTTTAGGCAGAATTCATGTATCATGTCCTATACCTGAAAATGAAGGCTCCTATTTAAATGTGAATTTCACCTATAAGAAAGCCCTCATTATTTAATTTGTATTGGATTTCTTGTTAAAAAGGACCTACTTTAATAGATTTTTCACACCAATATAAAAACTATTATTACAGGGTGGGCCAAAAATAAGATCAAAAATTAAATTCAGAAAACGGCCAAAAATCAATTTTTTCAAATGGAAATCCCTAATTTTTATAATTGTATCTTATTGTGCATTAAAAATACCGGTGAGTTTTTATAAGATTGTCCTCTCCAAAAATTCTTTTTTTTATTTTTTTTTTTTGAATTTTTGGAATGAACAATATTAGGTAAACTCACCCTTATTTTTAATGCACAATAAGATAAAATTATAAAAATTGGGGGTTTCCATTTGAAAAAATTGATTTTTGGCCGTTTTCTGAATTTAATTTTTGATCTCATTTTGGGCCCACCCTGTAATAATAGTTTTCATATTGCTGTGAAAAATCTATCAAAGTAGGTCCTTTTCGACAAGAAATCCAATACAAATTAAATAATGAAGGCTTTCTTATAGGTGAAATTCACATTTAAATAGGAGCCTTCAAACGTCATTTTTGACGTAAAAACTAAAATATTTCAAAAACGCTCATACTTAGGTATAGGACATGATACATGAAATCTGCCTAGAATTTTACGTAGAATCCAAAAATGTAATAATATATAGGGTGTTCCATTTAAAACAAGCGAGTTGGCACCTTCTTCCGGTATAACCAGAAGTCGCGCAACGTAGCTATTATTTCATTTGAAGAGAGCATCCTTTTAAACCTCACCATACAAATTTTCAGAATTCCAATCGTTTTATTTTCCGAGATATTCTAATGGACGGTCACCGTGAGACACCCTGTATATCACAGGCAAAGATATAGGACAGTTGCAAATACTTATAAATACTGATTTGGACTGAACTTTTGAATGGCTGTGTTTAAATAATCTCAGTGTCAGTGCTCTTAAATGTAAGCTTGTCTGTTTGGTAAAAAAAATAAGTTTTCTTGTATCAATGTTAATAATATAAATATTCGTATGAATGACTGTGCGGTGCAGATTGTCGATGAAATTAAATATTTGGGTGTTATATTGGATAAGCATCTAAATTTTCATGCTCATGTTGAATACATAAAAAGAAAATTTTCAAAAAAAGTCAACTTCATCGCAAGAATAGGAAAACAAACACCAAACTTTTATTGTATAACAGTATAGCAGCACCACACTTGGAGTTTTTGCAGCACTTTATTTTGTGTTTGTCTTCATTTACAAAATTAGAAATAGACTTTTACCGGCATATTTATTAGGACCAAAGTTTTATGAACGTATAATACGAGAAATAGGAATGATTATATACTATATGATGAGTGCATGTCTAGTCAACTATACAGATCTATTTTATAAAAGGGGCTCTAAGTTAGCCCGTGAATATGTAGTTATGAAATTTTAAGAAAAGAGACTATTTTGTTGTAATCTACAGCTTTTTTGTGTACGTTTTTTTTCTGACCGGATCTGTATATTAAAATTACTTTATTTATTTTCAACTACTTGCCATATTTTATCTAAGCTATATTGTTTTATTGAAATGTTTTTGTATGTAGCATATTTGCTAAATAAACGAATATTTATTTACTTATTAATATGTAGTTATTTCTTTGAATTTTTTTTGGCATTGACTTTTTGATAATTCAGATGTTTTTATCCCAAAGTTTAATATATTTTCGAGTTTTTCTTTCTCTTGAAAAATTTTGCCAAGATAAGTGGTTGTGCCTGAAAAAAAATATTTCAAATTAGCTGCATAGACATTCTATTATTGATTTTTTTTTTTCTAGCATAACAACTTATCCAAGAAAATTTTTTCAAGGGAGGAAAAACCTTTCCCACACACTGCGTTATTAGATAAAACCATCTCAATTATCATAAAGTCAATTCCATAAAAAATCAGTAACGTCTTATGCAGCTATATCTTTTGATTTTTCATGGAATTGACTTTCTGATTAGTCAGGCATTTTTATCTTATAACGCAGTGTACAGGAAAGCTTTTACTTCTGAAAAAAATTTGCTGGGATAAGTGGTTATGCTGGAGAAAAATTATTCAATAATAAAATATCTGGGTACCTAATTGAAAATATTTTTTTTCCGGCACAATCACTTATCCCAGCGAAATTTCTCAAAAGGGAGAAAAACTCTCCAATACATTGAACTATTAGATAAAAGTATCTGAATTATCAAGAAGTTAATTCCAAAAAAAAAATCTAAAGAAATAACTAGGTGTACACTAACTTGTACATAGAATGAGTACATTGAAATGGTAAAATTGTTTTAGTTTGAGCAGTGTATGAAGGTGACAAGTCAACGTCAAGTTTCGTCAGTTACAATAATAATCCACTTTTGTGGAAACACAAATACTTACACGCTTCAGTGAAGCACCTATGGTCGGTAAGAAGAAATAAATAACTAAATGACTAGATAACCAGATCTACATCCGATGAAGAAGGTGTGGGGACTTTGGTAAAAATTAATTATACCAAAGAAACTGGAGGCCTCAGCTCAGATCAGGCAGAACTATTAGATGGCATTCTCAATGCGTGGAATGACCTCGCCAATGATATAGGTATTGTCGAAATTTATCAAATTCCATGGTTCGACGACTACAAGAAGTTTTGGCTAGAAATGGTTGTGCTACCGGATTCTAAGGAAAATAATCTAAATCTTTTTTAGCGAGTAAATAAATTCAAAGTTGTACCCACAATATATCGTTTTCATTTGTAAAAAAAATACAACGTTTGTGTTTGTGTGCATGCTCGTGTGCATGGCATGTATATATTTTGACAGCCTATCACACTGCTTAAAAAAAACAGATTTCACTGTCTATGTACGCATTTTTTGTGCAAGTTAGTGTACATCTGACCTTTATAACACTTCCGGTTAATAACAACCGTTCGCTATAGAAACAAAAAACGTAATTTCATTGTCCAAGACTAGGTACCAGAAATTATCAAAATCGAATTGCACGTTTTCGAAAATGTAGGAAAAACAAACATTTATTTGAATCTTTGACGCCCTCTGTAGGCTTGACGAAGCAATTTTGGATATAGGTAAGTTTGCCTAGATAGCAGATCGCCTCAATTTTGGTTAAGGATTTCGTGGTTAAGCATTGTACAGTCATTTCAGGGACACCCTGTATACACCACACGTAGGTCTGCAGTAAATGCAAACATGGACATGGAAAAAATGTTTCACATGATGCAATTACAGATCCAAAACGACCTATGAACCGGATTGTCCGAAATAATTCTTACGATATCTCCGCATTATCCAAAATTGTGATATTTTTTGTCTGCATAGTCAGCGAGATAGTCATAAATCCATCTTTATTCAACAGGTTATCCTTATGAGTAAGCTTGCACAACGAAACAAAACTAATTGATTGAACCAAAATAGAAACAACATTCCATTAACTATAAATTCAATAACATTCAGTTGAATCTACAAATAATATGAAAAATAACAAGATAACGTATAAAAGACTAAGTCAATTTCCGTGCAAGTGTTCCAAAATATTGTAATTTAAACAAAATATTAAAATATCAATAATAGATGAATAATAATTGAAAATATTGAGGGCAACCCATTGCTTTACACCTTCATCTTATCATCTCAATGCCTTAAGAACGTAAAAAGATAACTAAAAATGAAATGAAAAATCCAGGTCCGTGATTAAAAAAATTAAGTTGATGCCGTTTAAAGCCGAAACGTCAGATATTCAATTTGGTACCGTCATCTTGTAAAAGAGAAAAAGTGGCAATGACAAAGTATAATTTATTTCAAAATATCTTTTCAAACCAACTCGAGAAATAATAAAAACTTATTGGCAAAAATTCGGTTTTTTGTTCGAATATATATCTTCAGTGGTCGAATTTTTTTAAATGTTTTATTACAGTTTTTTCCCAATTCAAACATTTTATTTCAGTTAATACTTATGAACTTATATATTTGTTTTCATGTGTGAGTATTATGAAAATGAAAATTTAATAAATGTTTCCTTTACAAGATAAATCATGTATATTTGATGATTTTCCTAAATCTCCGCATTATCCGAAATGTAAATTAAGTAAGTATCCGAAATCGGCCGGTCCACATTATTTCGGATAATCGGGAGTCTATTGTAATCGAACTATACAGGGTGTTTCAGAATAACATGCTAATAATAAAGGGGGTGATTCTTGGGCTCATTTTAAGAAAAAAAATTCATATGAACGTATGTCCTAAACGCCTTAACTTTTGAGATACAGGGTGTCAAAGTTTTAAAAAATAGATACTTTTTTTTCAATAACTTTGTCATTACTGTAGATATCTTTATGAAATTTGAGTCATGTATTTTAGGCATTAATACTCATTCTTTGATGCACCAACAATTTAATTATTCTGACCAGTGCCGTCCATGCGGGTTTTGGTTTGCATATTTTTTGGGAAAAAAGTTAAGGCGTTTAGGACATACGTTCATATGAATTTTTTTTCTTAAAATGAGCCCAAGAATCACCCCCTTTATTATAAGCATGTTATTCTGAAACACCCTGTATTGAAAAAGTTTTAATATTTCTAGTAGTTATTATTGAGGTATCATTACTCACTGTAACGGCCGATCAAAACGATACACCAAATATTTGTTTATGTTTATGGACTGCTATCATAATATGGCGCCAAAGCATAGAAGATTTGTGCGGTTACAAATTCGACATAAAGCTGTGATTAATTGTTTTATTTTCGATGTCCCCAATTGCCCCTGTCTAGGGTTTCCAAATTTCGAGATCGGGATTGAATTTCGGGATTTTTAATTTACATCGTATCGTAACCAATAAAAGTGTTACAATGCGATATGTTAAAAACGGCTAATTTTTTTTTCCCGGGATGACACATTTAAGGATATTTTTCACATTTGTTCCTTCACCCCCTTAAGAGAGGTAGGGGGTGACTATCGAATTTCAAATGGAATGATGTATTTTTTATTTTAAAATACGAATCTACATAAAATATGTGGTCTGTTTAATTTTTTTTTTGAAATTGCTCTACTGGTTACGAAATTATGATGATCAAAAATTGTTCAATTGAATTATCCCTGTATATTACAGTTATCACGTCACCAAAGTGTAAAGAAAGGAAACCGTTGATCGTATCGCTTTGTAACACAAAAACTCATCCTTGAAGTGTTTCACGTCACCAAAATGTTAAGAAAAATTTGAAGCCGAGTTTGAAGCCGTTTTTGACACATCACATTGTAACACTTTAAAAAACAAACCCTGTATAACACATGACATAACATTTCGGGATAAAATCGGGATTTATTTCATGATTTCGGGATGGAAAAATGTTCAGGGTCCCGGAATTGAAAACCCTACCCCTGTCCACATTTACCCTGATTGACTATAAATAAAATAGTGAATAAGAGAAATCAGACAATTTTATTGAGGGAATTCATGATGAAGTAATTGAATGGGAAATTTAAATACTATGTATTTTTAGCATACAAAACAAAATAAAGATGAAAAAGATGTAAGGGGTTTCTTTGTCCGAATCACAAAAACCCCCTTTTCTAAAATGAATTAGGTTTATCAGGAGAAAATGTGGCACTGTGGCAGCATGGCCCGCATTCTTTCTACCCTGACATGGGACTCCGCTTACCTGTGGAATTCAAGAGATATCGCTTTTCCATCATTTTATGGAGAGAGCGAATTGTCGCTATGGAATTCCACAGTACACGGAGTCTGGGTCCCAGGGGGACGGACCCAGTTTGCTGTCGCACTGTGAGCAAAACGGACCCGGTTCGATTGTGGAAAAATGAAGTTCGCCGAGTACCGTACATCTTCAAAACTCCAAGCTTTGTCTCTTATCTAGGACTCAAACTAGAAACTAACCTGAAACCTTTCCCCAGCATATCCCGTAAATTAACAACTGCCACGTCTTAAGATAGACGATGAAAAGTAGAGTTTATGTCGTTTGACAAAGATCAAGATAATAATAGCATAAGGATAAAAAAAATCACCTGTTTTTTTTTTCAATGAGTATGTTTTCAATGGTTTGTTTCCTTGGTCTATTTCCAGGGAATTTATCATATTTGAGCTCTTGGAATTATATCCTAAAATGTTGGTAAGACAATTATTAATGAACGATGAACCCTCACAACTCACACAAAACAAACTTAAAATAGAATAACTGTGGACTTGGACTGGACTCCGGACATGGAATAATGAAATAAATTATTTAATCCGATAATCACACAGCACAAAATAGAGAAATTGATGACTGACTGCATAGAAAAGACAATTGAATAACTTTTTCCTATGACTGACTGATTCAACTCAACTGATTCCTGATTCAGGATTCACTAATTCACTTTATGCAGAGCATAGATAAAAAATATATATTATGATGCAGAGATGCAGAGAAGCAGAGGCAGAGGCAGAGAGGCAGAGACGGTCGAGACGGACACAAAGAATCTCCCTTTAGAGTAGGAAGCTAGGAAGCTCCATGTATAGAAATGGTTACAAGTTTCTGCGCCCCCTCGAAACGGGTCGCAGAACTATGGGTGGAGTTTTCGCAATGCTGAGACGTTATTTTTTACCGTTACTTTAAAAGTCGCCGTTAAATTAAGCTTGGCTGGGAGTTTTTCGTATTATTTTTAGTTTATACTAATTCAATGTTCATGAACCCTTTGTTGCTTACATAAGAATAGCTCATAATAATTCATGTTTCCTTTAATTCGATTATACTGGCCTAATTTGATATGCAATAATTTCAAAAAATGCATTCAGGTAATTTTATTCTGTTTTCTAAGCGAGGACCGATTTTTGAAGAAATTTGTGTAACCCCGATTTTATTTTCAGGTTTAGAAACAGAATTAAGGTTCCAAATATGTTTTTAAAATTAAGCTATAATTGCATACATATTTTGCTTGCTCTAATTCCAACATTTGATAGCAACATAGGTACAGGGTAATCTATTTCATTTTGACCCCCTCCCACAGCTCTTATTCTGAGTGGTAAAAAAACTTTAAATACAAAAGTTTTATGTTTTTCACGTAGTATTTTTTAGTGCATGATAGCGGAAACGAAAAATTGACTTTATAAAATAGAAAAAAATGATTAAGTAATATTTTTTTAAATGGAACATACTGTTTCTTCTGATTCAAAATATATAATATATGTTGGTATTTGGTTCAGTCGATTTTGCGCTATTCAAGATTCAAGTTCAAAGTTACATTCAATCCATCCAGAAATTTTAGCCAGCCTCGAAAACTCACTAATACCAATCAAAAACACAAAAAACCATCAAACATCATAAACACCGAAAATACAAATAGCTGATGCTGATGCTAGTGATACTGCCTGGTTTACATTGAATTTAATTTCGAAATGAACTGTCAAATTTCCGCTTGGCAAACGGAAATCATATGGTACCATCTACATTTAATTGAGCGTATAAGCTTGACTTTGAACACAAATAAAATGTGAATGTTAGCATATGATTCCCGTTTGCCAAGCGGAAATTTGACAGTTCCACTTCGAAATCAAATTCATGTGAACCTTACATGATGCTCCTACGCGGATGACGCTGACAGCTGAATTCGAACATCTAGTTACTACATACTACAGTTTTCTGTATTTTTGACGCCCAGTGGCGCCTCTATAAACTGGTCGCAGAAGCTATTTCATGTTCACTCTCCGCCATTTGACTTAAAGCTCTAAAGGGGGATTCTTTGTGGAGACGGATTCACTTTATGCAGAGTGCTCCGGACAAGTATGACATATATAATTGCGTCAACTGGGCGCATCGTTGCCAAGTTGCCAGCAGGGTCATGACGTCTTCATGAGTACGCTTTCCTTCTAGCATAATAATTATAACAAATAACAAGTACTATGTTATCCAAGAGACCACAATAACAAAATGTAACTATGTTAGATGTTCAAATATTTCTTGTTTTCAACGTATGCTACTTTTTTAGGGATAAATATATTTTAGGTTTCCATGGCACCACATGAATTTGTGATCTTTACGTATTCTTTTATATCCCATTATTAAATAACAGCTGTGCATTTATTGCATTTATATACAGTGTGTCCCCGGATCGACGCATGAATAGGTGAAAAAGATAAATTTTTTTGAACTGAGATTTCATCTTCTGGGGTTCAGCGCTGCTTAGATATAAACTAATCTGTGTCATAATTTTATTAGTTTCGAAAAATCAGTAGATATGGTGGACACACTGTCACTGTATATTGTTTGAGCTTAGTAAAGCAATTTGTGAACATTCATTATTATATTTTGTATCGATTCCGTTGTGGATTGAATCCAAAAAAAAATAAAAAATCATCTATCTCCAAATTTAAGCAAAAAAGGGCCAATTTGCGTAATAAGATGACATGATTGAGCATTTTGCTGATACATGGGAATCCCTATGTTCCGTCTTAAAAAAAAAACGCACTGTATAGAGTGAGGGCCAGGACGCGTTGGTTGAAATAAATTCATTCAAAATTCAGGGGTTTGTTTTGTGAAAAAACCCACGGACATGTCGACTTTTATTTCCAACTGCGGCTTTTTTGATGATAATTTTATGTGTACAGGGTCGTGGATCAAAATTAAGTTACGATCATCAACTTCGTTTTTTCAAAAAGAAACTCCCCATTCTAATTCATTTTCGAATTCTAAATCAAATTCTAAGTAATATTTTGATGATAATTGTACAGGGTGGGCCAAAAACAAGTAACCATGATGAACTTCATTTCTTCAAATGGAAACCCGGCGCCCATTATTTAATTTCCGGATTCTACATCAAATTCTAAGTAGGTTTCATCATATACCGATGTCGTTAACTTAACTCCAACAGTTATCGAGAAATGTACGTACGATTGTTCAGAAACACAGTCCATCTGATCAATCGTAAATTTCTCTTGGGGTTAGGTTATATAAGGACTTGAAAAAATGCAGTTGGTGGTCGTCACTTAATTTTCGTCCACCCTGTACACATAAAATTATCATCAACATATTACTTAGAATTTAATGCAGCAGTGGGATTATGTAAATAATAGACATAGACATTGACATAGACATAGACATGGACATAGACAGACCCAGTCTATTCCATCAGTCATTACGTATGGTATTGTCTATGTCGATCGTTTATATTCGTTGAGGTATCCGTAAATGCTCGGTATAAGTTATGGAACTACTATCAAACCTAAGAACGTGGGTTCTTTTTGTTCATTTTTGAAATGTATCAATTCAATCAAAAGGTACCTATTGATAAATAAATGAAAATGAAGTTTCTTGTTTCAACTTTCACATAAATACAGTGTTAGCGTTAAAGGTATCCCAAAAACAATTATATCTATCGGTTAGTTTCAAAAGGCAGTTATTTTCAATGTGAATAGGTACAGCTAATTTTTTTTTTTTTTCTTATTAATTTTTGGCTTTGCCACATAGGCACCCAGCCACTACACTAACGCAACGAACATTCGTTCAACTGGCATACGTACATCTCAGGCATACAGACACTATAGCGACTCTAGAGAATTTTCGAAAAATCAATAAGGATAGGAATAGGGTTTAACACGTTTTTCACGCCCTGGGGTCTTTCAGGACGACTTAACACACAGGTAACACTAGACCACGGATAGAAGGATGTTTTACAATGGGATAAATTATGGGAGTTTTCACCATGCCCTAAAGCTTTCTCTCACACATTCTTACAAACCGCATAAACATTTCGCGAATATTTTTGTCAGTTTGTGTCAAATACACAAACCCTTCAGCATGAATAGGCAGCAAATTCAGCAGACCAAGCTCATTCAATAGATAAACAGATGCTCTCCGATTAAACTGACATCCAAAGAGCCAATGATTCATATCATCGATGCTATAGTTATCGCATGCACATACAGGGGTGTCTGAGAGGTTCATTTTGTGCAACAGCCATCTGATGTTCCCATGACCAAAAACGGCTCTAGCATAAGTTGTGAAGTGATTTCTGCTCAAAGGAATAGATTGGACGAGAGGGTTTGAAACCAAGGATATATTTGTTCTGGTGTAGTGGTTACGATTATTGACTGAATAATCTGTATATAAGGTTTTCCACCTGGTTCTGACGTTATTCTTGATTAACGGAAGGATATCACATATATGCAAACTTTCATCCGTGATGTTGTTATGAACTGCCTGTTTGGCATAAATATCCACTTTTTCATTCCCAACAATACCAGCATGTCCTTGGACCCATACGAACGAGGTGAAAATATTGCTCTGGGACAAAATCAGGACTTTTTCACATATAGTAGATATTAACGGGTTTTTGTAGATATTTTTTGATTTATTTTCTATGGCTTTTAGACAGGAAAGGGAATCTGAGAATATGATATATCTACCCACTTTTTTGTGATTACTGACATACTCAAGAGCCATAATAATGGCATTTGCTTCTGCTGAAAAGATGCTAGATTCAGGATTGCATCGGGAAGTATGTGAAACGTCTACAGATGGAATGTAGAATGCGGAACCAACACCGTCCTTCGACTTGGAGCCATCAGTATAAATTGAAATTCCTCCCTTTTCTGCAACCAGATTGTTTACAATGGCATTGTTAATTTCTGGGATATTCGTGTAATGCGGGAATTCAACCTGTATTTCAGTATATATAACGTCAAATTTACACGTGAAAAATGGTATATTCCTGCATGATACCATTTCAGCATGGAATTCAGCAGTCTCTGTGAACGCTAAAGCAAGAGGTGGGGAAGTTTTGTGAATCCAAAACTTGGACATCAGGTTGTCGACTGCTACTTTGGATACCTTGTTGATAAGTAAGGTCTTACTAAAAACTTGGTTTTTGATCAAGAATATTTGAGCCAATAATTCTCTTCTAAGGGCTAGAGGCATTTCACCCGTTTCTGCTAATAGGGCCTGCACAGGGGTAGATCTAAAAGCACCAACTACGATGCGTAGAGCTTTGAACTGCAGGCGATCAATTTTAACCAGTCGAGATTTGGTTGCTGTTCCATAAAAAATTGATCCAAAATCTATGATAGATCTTATGTAAACTCTATAAAACATGAGCGAAGTTTTTGGCTCCGCACCCCAAGATCGTTTGGTAATTAATTTTAATAGGTTCAGACTTTTTTCACACCTGGTAATAATACTGTTAATGTGGTCATTCCACGTAAGCTAATTTTTAAAAACCGAAATAACTATAGTACCCACTGAATTTAGGTCCATCACTATCATTGATCAGCGCATATTATACTTACTTTATTGAAATGTTATCAAAACACTTAACGTTCTCCCATTTAACAAAACTTTTTTGTCCAAAACCCATGCCGTTTAGTTGATTTCTCAAAATGTCCCATTTTCTGTTTTGGCACACACCATCTGAAGCGTGCCCCATAAAATGGTTTGCAACTATAGTTCGGGGTTTTCCTCCATACCTATAGTTTATCATGACCTCCCATTGCTCGGGCCTTGTCTTGATTTATTTTTCCATTCAATAATCGTAAGTAGAAATTTGACATAGGTACCTATCATGAAGTAATGAAATTCACAATTGATTAAAATTATTGCTTTCTTGATTAGGAGACACGGACTTGGTAGATAAAAATGGACTGCTAATGCAATGAGAAGAAAATCACTGGAGCATGGGCGCTGCCATGATGGGACAATTTAAGTTGGTGCTTCTGATTTTCAGTGGTGCCATCGTTGAAAAATGCAGAAATCTGTAATGCCTAATTTACATTAAATTTCATTTCGAAGTGGAACTTTCAAATTTCCGCTCGGCAAACGGGAATCATATGCCACCACACATACACGCATAAGCGTGACACAAATTCAATGTAGATGGTATCATATATGATTGCCGTTTGTCAAGCTACTGTCTGATTTCGAGGTTATATTAATTAATATAAATATAATAGAAGTAAGTAGATAAAAGATAAACAGTAAGATGAAGGACGAAGGATATTGGTAAATATTTCTTTTTTCTTTTTGTCTTCAAGTGTCTGTGACTTCTCGTTCCCGTGGTTTTTGTGCATATTGAAGAGAATATTATTAGATCCAGGTATATCAATTCTAAAACCGCAGTGATGCATACATCTTCAAACATCGACTATCTCAAGTCCTACCTATACCTATTTTCCAGGGTCCAAGTTAAAGATAGATCAAGTGCTATTCGCTACTTATAATGCTGTTCAAAGAACATTATAGGTAATGATATTTTTGAAAAATTGAGTTGAATGAAGTCTCATTTTTATGTTAATAATTATCACACACAAAACGTTTCATGGTTTTATGATTATCTATAGAATATTGTCAAAAACCCTGCACAAAATCACAATGTGAATCTTGAATTTTAAGTATTGGTATCTTCTTAAAATCCAATAATCAAAAAATTCAAAAAACCCAAATCCAAATAATAGGAATAGGTGACATAAGACATAACCTCAACCTCAAAACAATCAGCTGTCTTTCTGCATTTTTCAATGGCCGCATAAGAGGACTTGCAGCGCTGTATCTTCTCGAGCGATCTCACTGAAATGACATGAATGATAACTTCCACCACTGCAACACGTACAGTCCCTGCGATAAAGCGAAAAAAATATATTATGTTTTTTCGCTAGACTACTGTGCTGCGGCGCAGCGAATCATGTCATTCCAGTAGGACCGCTTGAATATAGCGCTAGTTCTCGGAACGCAGCCATTAGTGGCATGCCAAAAAAATCAGAGACACCAACTCAAATTGTCCCATCATGGCGGCGCCCATGCCTCAGTGAACTTAGGCAAGGTCGGCCATATGCATTAGCAGTCCAGTTTTTATATAGGTCCGTGTTAGGAGGCTATACTAGGAAAAAACTGCCGGACATTTACATAAACAGAACATTAACATAACCTCACTCACTCACTGTCGATTTTTTATGTCTATCGTTGGACTGAAAAAGGTACATCCTTCAACGCGAGATCGATAAGGATGCATATAATGAGACATACCAAGATTCCTCTTTCTATTCTATGAAATTCGTGACAACACGGAAACCAGCCGAAGTCATACGAAGTCCCTTACGTGATCACGACTGGATTAGACATAGACAAAGACATGATCTGTCTATGTTATAACCTTTACATAATCCCAGTGCTAATTCGAGAATAAAATAAAAAATGTGGGTTTCCATTTGAAAAAATGAAGTTGATGGTGGTAACTTATTTTTGGTCCACCCTGGATACATGAAATTATCATCAAAAAAATCGCAGTCGAAAATAAAAATCGACATGTCCGAGCGTTTTCTCAAAAAACTAACCCCTGAATTTGGAATTAATTTATTCCAACCTACGCGTCCTCACTGTATAAGCACTGGCTTGATTAATTTTTCAAAAGAAACAGTGAATCTTAGATTTCTGGATAAGTGACTTTTTATTTAAATTTGCGCCAAGCTAAAGTTTCTTTTGTGAGAATGTTTTGAATGAGTACGGCGGAATACCCAGAAAGATCAGGTAAATCATGGATGCTTCACAAAAGTACAAAGCATATCCTTTTTTAATATGGAAGTTGGATTTTTAGTTGAGTGGAAACATTTTACGAACATTGATTGTTTCTTTTCTGAAGGAGTCCTAATATCACATTCATTTGGTAGAAACATTTATTAACAAAAAATAAATTCTATATGTCATGGCGAATGCGCATATTTTGAATATAATAATAATTATCTCACCGATTTTTTGTCAATCTGCCACACTCCCTCCAGTTCAGACCCTGGGTAGGCCCTTGTCGACAACGATTATTTTTTTTTTAGGTAGTTGCCACTCATTTATGATGCTAAATGAACATTTAATTCTAATTTTTCAACCAATAAAAACATTGACCAGTTTCTAAATAATAACATATGGATATAAAATGCTATTTTCTTGTAAACGGTTGAATATACACTCATGCATTGGTATTGGTATTGGTATTGGTGGGGGGCAAACCACTGCCTGGCGAGTAGGCCTTAAAGACCCTTTTCGCCAACCTCAGGACCAATGCAGTTCTAACTAAGTTGATGATGGAGAACATCACCATGTTTTATCTATATTGAACTAGCAGGACCAATTAATTTAGGCTAATTATTAAACTTTTCGACTTTCAGTGATTAATAATACTGATGCAGTCTACTCAGTAGCGTTAGCCAGTGAGAATGCCACCAAATGATCTCTGCCCACCTCGGGTCTCGAACCCGATCACCGGCCGGTTTCCCACTTATTGACCCTCTTTAAACACATTTATTAATTACGTATTCACATGACAAGGACACAACAGATTTATTCTTACAAACTATATACAAATAACAATGTGAAAACTGAAAAGTACATCACACCATGCACATAGCAAGCAAGTAAAGTCCAGCGCACTACCATCGTGCACTGGGGGCTGGTGGTCGCCCTGAACCTGTCCATCCTTTCCTTAAAACAATTACGCAATCATGCCTCTCCTATGCAAGTATTATTTTAAGGCACATGACAGGGGCTGTGGTCATCCGGAAATGACTTGATGCAATGGTTTTAGCTGGCAAACGCGATGAATGAGATACCTGATGTTGTCGTCTGAATTATGAGGAAAAGCAATTGAAAAACCTCACTAGAATATTCATGACTAGAATACACTCTGATAAGAACCGAAACATTGTTCTAAAAGACAGATATTGAATTGAAATAATGATGAATAGATCATCCATGAATTTCCGTCTCCACCACATCGGCGTGGAATTCGGTTATGAAAATAGCTCGTCGATACGTTTGAGAACGGAAAACGGAAGTAGAGGTTCACCAGTCACCGCAAGAAGTCCCTACCCCGGTCGGCCAAACCAGCCCGGTGCTCGAGCGCTCGGGCTGGTTTGGCCGACCGGGCGGGAGAAAACTCTCGCGGTAGGTTTATGAAACGAATGGACATTCATGAGAATTAAAATTCAGTTAAATATCACTCGTCATTTTGCCTATCTTCGTGGTAAATTGGTAATCTACCATAAATAGGCAAATGGGTGACATTGTTTGAAAATCTGGTGTTCGTTATATGTGCTGTTAAGGGTGAATTCCCTGTTCTGGAACGATAAAATCGATCAGACATTTGTTCGACGTATCCCTGTATTTTTGGTATTGACGCGAGATTGTGTAACTCGGCAATGGGAGTTCTCCTTGGCAAGCTGAGGGCAGCGCGTAAATACAGATTTTGCGACCTTTGAATGCGCGCAAACTGGGAGTTCGACATGCTGCACCATACAGGGCAAGCATGAGTTATAGTGGGTCTTAGAACTGCAGTGTACAGAGTGAGATTTAGATCTTGTCCCAGTTTTGAACGCGGACACAAAATAGGATATAGATATATTTTCTAAAGAGTCTTCAGTTTACATCTTTGTAAATGTGAGTGGGTGGTCCCACCTCATCCCTTCTTACATCAACTTCCCAATCAATTAGGATTGGCAGGTGGTCGGAAGAGAGCTCGTTGAGGACACGCAAATCTGGTAGATTAAGGATGTTTTTTGCCAATACCAGATCGATATAAGTTGGGGTCGTACCGATGGAGGGGTAGTGCGTTGGAACTGAAGGTTCCAACAGCTGGATGTCATTGTCTGCAATATAATCGTGCAGAAAATTTCCATTCCTATTACACCTATGGTTGTTCCACATGATGTGTCTAGCATTAAGGTCACCCACAACCAACGTTCCTCTACCAAACCGAAAAAACCCAACTGACCCAACGCTTTACACGTTGCGCCAGCCCGGCCTCACACTCATGCATAGTCAGATAGATAGCACATAAATAAAAATTGATGAAACTTTGATACCGCGTCAGTGATCAAAGAAAATATGGTGCATTTGAGAATTTCAAACCATTTGATAAGTACGATAAGTCCCGATTTTTAAAAAAAAATTGTTTGGGGCTCTTTTGTCAAGTTCAAAAAATTTGTTAAAAATGGAACATTTTTGTGTAAATTTTGATAAAAATGGCTACCATCATTCGAAAGAGGGGCAGCATGTATGTAGTTTCTGAAAATTTCACAATAATTATAGAACAAAAGATATTCTAGCAATGAAATTTCAAAGTTGGCAAAAATGACCAATTTTTCATGATTTCTTCAAAAATGGTGAAAAATCATTCATTTTTGACAAGTCTATAATTTACGTAACAACGTAACTCATTCTTTGTCAACCATTATTATTATGAACTATTGTATACCTTTATTTTACTATTGATTTTGATTTTTGAATTTGCCATAAAGAAAACGCATCCAAAAATTAAAATCGACGTGTCCGTTTCCCAAAAAATCAAAACCCTTAATTTAAAATCAATTTGGTCAATATTTTAGCCGGCCACTGAATTTAATAAGACTAAAACACCATAATCATAATATTATTACATAGGTAATTACATATATATAAACAAAATGGTAGAATTGGTAGAGTTAGAGCACAAGAGCCCTCCAAAAGTGAAGACACACGAAGATACGTCTACAAAATCGCTCATTTCCGCTGCTTAAATGATGGAATATTCGAATAAATAATGCATCTAGGTTTAGGTCAAGAATCAGAGTTACGGAAATAACACTTACGAACATCTCCATTCTGGCATTCCTTGGAAATCATCTTACATAATATATATTTTTTAACTATTCATAATATTATTTATGTGCATGTGAGTTAGTAGTCCTAAAGGAGTTGTGATTCAATGATCAAACGGAAAATCAGAGAAAAATAGTAATATCTTTGAGCTGGCAACGTTTAACTCAAATGACGCAATTATATCTGTCATACCTGTCCGGAGGACTCTGCATAAAGCATTAAATGCATACTATCCTAGATCATATATACAGGGTGTCCCAACGATAGAGTAAAGTAGGTTTTATCATATAGGATATGAAAAATATCAATATCAATATGCGTCACAGGTTAGGGGTGTAAATAGCGCACATTCTGAAAATATTTGAAAACATACAGGGTGCGTCACAAAAGTATGGCACGAAAAAGTATGATTTTTTTAAATGGAACCCCCTGTATATTAATTGATATTTTAATTCTTTCTTCAATTTGGAACAAAAATTGTGATACAACTAATGTTCCTAAATTCAACCGTTATCGAGATATCGCGTTTTAAAAATGGCATTTTTGCAACTTTGACATGCTATAAAACTCAAACTATTCAAGTTAGAGAAAAATGGATTGCACATTCCTGTCTTAACTTTTCAAGAGCTATTCAAGGAGATTAAATCCATTATTGTGAAAAAATGTCAAAATGTGCCGAAAAAAGTTGACAGTTGACGTTACCTTCTATCCAAATGACAGAAGAGCTCTTGAAAAGTTAAGATGTATATACAGGGTGTTTATTAATTGAATGCCGATACTTGAGGGTGATAATCCTTGGATGATTTTGAGACAAAAAGTTCATATGAACATAGGTCCGCAAGACCTTAATTTTCAATAATACAGGGTGTTGAAATATTAAAAAATAAATGATTTTTTTATAATTACTTTGATACTATTCCAGATATCTTTATCAAATCTGGTACACGTCTGCTAGGCGTCGTTATGCATTTTGTGATGTACAAACAATTTCATTATTTTTACCAGTGGCGTCCGTACGAGCTTTGCACTCAATATTTTTGGAGAAAAAACTTGTACGTCACTGCTTCCTTCAAAAATAAATATAATTTTTAAAATCTCCATTTATTTCTGAGCCAATTGGTTCTCTTGATTTTTTTCCGTCCGGCGCATGGTTTTCGCTTAAAAAAATAAAATCTACTTAATTGCATTGACACACTTGTGTGTCATCCAATATTTTCAAATCAGTGGCGCCCTCTCTAACATTCCCATGCATTTTGATGTATAGAAGACGTGTACCAAATTTCAAAAAGATATCTGGAATAGTATCAAAGTGATGATAAAAGAAAGATTTTTTTTTTTTAATTTCAACACCCTGTATCTTAAAATCTATGCTCTTGCGGACCTATATCCATATGAACTTTTTGTCTTAAAATCATCCAAGGATTATCACCCTTAAGTACCGGCATTCAATTTATAAGCACCCTGTATAGTGTAAATCATATTCCTATCTAGTATAATGGTTCTTGGGAAAGTTCAGGTGATCAATTCTGAAGAACATTTACAATGTATTTATCTTTTTTTTATCAAGTGATTCTTTTCAGGTTCCAAAGAGGGGTTTTCAAACAAGACGTTCATTAACTATCCTGCAAAATATTGGATCATCCACAATGGAAAGCCAGCATCAACGATGCAAGTGGAAGGAGTTTACTAAGTTACCTAAAACTACCTAATTACGTTCGGTGATGAATGTGATGCGATGTTATTACGTTGAACTGTTTCGAGAAAGTGAGAGTTTATTATGATAATTAATGAATCAAAATGTTTATTTTGCTCTATAGTTAATATCATCAGTTTTAATATAGAATCCAATGCTTATTTTACATTTTCTGTGATGTTAGTTATCAGATCACTATACTATTCTAACTAAATATTTATTAGGGTTTTTAGCTCTTGGAAGTGGTACAAAGAGCGTTAATTTTAATTTGGACTTAAAGTGAGCTGTGATTAAGGAAAGGTATTTATTCACAAAAATAATTACGCAAATACAAGAATCACTCAAAGACTTCTGATGACTTTCTTCAAGTGAAGATAATATACTCATTTTTCCATCATGACAGTCTTTTTTAATGTCAAATTTCAATGTATAGGTACATACGCTCGTTATAAAACCCACTTTCACTCTTTCAAAACTGTTGTTACTTTTTCACTGACGCATCAGAATTAACTACCTATTTTTTGATCTATATACTTATATTCTTTATACTATTTTTCTAATAAAATGAAAAGATCTTGTATCATATTTTTGGATTTTTCAAATATTTTACCAGGTTTGCCACAATAACGTGATCCATGATAAACAAGAATCTCAATAGGAATCAAGCTATTGGGTTTTTAACTTGAAAGTATTCAGATTCAGGTCTTCAAAAATCTGGTATTCAATCACTATGCTTATTATTCTTAATCAAATCTTTGTTTAATAATTCACCTTGGCAAACGGATATATCTAATGAAAATGTACAGGGTGATCGCTTGTAATAATTAATCCATCCCTTTGATCATTTTTGTTTCACCCTGAAGAATAAAATGGTTAATAGTTATTTTAGAGCGCAATTTGCGGCATTTATTTTCGTTCCGTGAGCACCCTTGTGGGAGTGTGAAATCGGAACCATGCTCCAAAAATGGGGCCTAGGAACTGATGAGCTCCGCAAGGACTGCATGGAGGTGGATGAGACGATAGAACATCTACAGTGCCACTGCCAAGCTCTGAAGGAAGGATGCCTCAGGAATATGGGACAATACTACCTGGAAGACTTGGCGGAAGTGGCAAATGTAGGCATCGTGCTAATTCTGAACTTCGTAAAAACCATGGGATGGTTTAGAACGATGAGGAGAAAGGGTGCAGGTTAAGACCGAGGGAACTCTACAAACAAGGGATCACAATGGGCCATTTGGCCTCCGAGTGAAAGCAATGCGAAGCAGGAAACTGTGGGGCAGGGCATACCCTTCGAAACCTAACCTAACCTAAATCATCTCTCAAAAAAAAGAAATGTGCCTTGGCGGCCTTTTAACAAAGGACAGTACGTCTTACCAGGTTGGTGGTTTCAGTGAGAGAGGTCGATTTTTGCACCTTTTAAAGTGGATTCGATATAAACCATCATTTGGCGCAGCAATCAATAATTTTAGCTACTCTAATTGTCCACAACGTTCACATGGTAGGACCTATTTGACATGACGGGGGTGTAATCACTTCAGCACCTGACACTCAGCTCAAATAATGAGTAATCCTTAAGATAATACGTTCTAATTACATTTCACATATCAACAAATCAACCCAACCTAAAATTATGCCATGTGAAAATTAAATTAAATAGCAGGAGGAATGATTCATTTCGTCAATATGCTCCTGGGTTCTGATCACCTAGCGTATTCCGTCTGGTACATTGACCGCAATCAACAGAGTGCGATGGACAATTGGACCATTGCAAGTTGCAGGTTGCTGAGGTTGCAGTATTGAAGTTTGTCAATCGATGATTCGATGAATGATATCGGCAGAGCCGTCTATATTGTAATACAAGCCATGAAGTCAACAATTGCAACTTCGCAATTTTGGACCACCGTTGACGTTAAACGGTGGTCGAAATTTTGCATTGATTGAAGGTGCTTTCTTTAGGTGAGTTATGAACGGGAATCATATGTAGATGGTAGCATATGATTGCCGTTTGCCAAGCGGAAATTTGACAGTTCCACTTCGAAATGAAATTGAATGTAACCTAGGCTCCCAGGCATTCAACGTTTCGCTTTCAGTTTTCAGTGCTTTCATTCAACCAGAAAACATTCCCCTCATTCAACTTGAAATTGTATTTTGATAATGAGAAAGAAGCTCAGTGAAAAAATGTGGTTTCTGCTTTCTAAAAATTTAAGATTACGGTAAGTAGGTGGGTACTAAAGGAAAAAAAATACATATTTAAATAGGGAAAATGGATGAATTAATGCCTCATCCTGAATTCCTCATACCTACATATGCACCATTTTCTATGCTATGTGGAAAAATCATAGAAAACGAGTGCTGTTTCGTTTAGGACTTTCGAGAAACATTTTGGTGCGTGACGGAGATGGTGCTTTTTGGTTTCTCTGTTTTAATAATAGTAATTATCAACTCCTGTCCTCCAGAAACTGAGGAAATCACATCTCAGAATCTGTAACCATTTACCTATCTGGCGGTTTTGATGTTTTATTGTTTAGAATCAATATTTTTTTCCAAAAAATCATAAAACTGTTGTTAGGTTAGGATATGTATTATGTTAATTCTTATGTTATAATTTGATAAACATCATACCTGTTGCGATAATATATAAGTTATTCTTTCAAGTTACTGTTTTATTGAACATTTTCCGTAACTCGTAATCGTAAAATACCTTAATTTTCAAAAGGTGAGTTCGAGTATTCGCTCTAAATACTCGGAGCGCCAAAAATTGTACGCGCTTAAATGGACAATTTCGCGCTCGGAGCGAAACTCGAACTCACCTAAAGAAAACACCTTCCATCAATGCAAAATTCGACCACCCATTTATCGAGTTTGTGGGTATACTAATCACTATACTTTTATTAAATACCACTTTATTGAACATAAATTGAAGATGAACGTTAACAACCGAAAAAAAGGTGATGATAAGTCGTGAAAATTGGAACGACAGTGTTGAAGTTTCTCCTCAGTGTTGCCACTTGCATTCTCCATTTGTCAAAAGCCAGCAGTGTCGCCACACGCTTAAATGTGGGAAGTGCCAATTCAACAGTGTCGCCACAATACTCCGCCCCAAAAAACGGAGTTGGGAGAAAATGAACTTAAACTAAGAAAAATACATATTACAAAAACTTAAATCTTTAACAAGGACAACTTTTCAACATACATTGTAGAGTACATAATGTTTGAAGCTAAAACTAAGTTTAATAACTAAGTTACTATAAAACAAAATGTTTTAAACGGAAAAGCGAACTTGTTTGAAAGGAAGTGCTTTGGTAGTTGTCACTATAGGGGATGGATCTTTACTATAGTTGTGATCATGAGAAATATCATCAGGTCTAAGCAAAAAAGCGGGTTTAAGACGGTCTTTGGAAACATTAACATTTTTACCGTTGACTGAAATCGTAAAATATTTCTCATGTCGCGATATTATATGATAGGGCCCGTCATAAGGAGGCTGTAGAGGTTTCTTAACAGCATCCCTCCGTAAAAATATATGAGTACATTTATCAAGTTCAGGAGATACAAAAGGTTTTGCATTAGAGTGGTTACTATCAGGTATAGGTCGCAACGTTTCCATCTTGTTTCTTAACAGATTGACAAATGTAGAGGGATCGGTATGAGTCTTGGCATTTTCAAAGAATTCGCCTGGCAAACGTATCGTAGAGCCATAAACTAGCTCGGCGGGAGAAACTTCTATGTCAGGGCGAAGGGTGGAACGTAAACCTAATAGTACTGTGGGTAAAACTTCGGTCCAGTTAGGTGATGAATGCGCCATGATTGCAGCCTTTAATGTACGATGCCACCGCTCGATCTTACCATTCGTCATGGGGTGATAGGGTGAAGATCGAACTCTTTTACAGCCCATTATATTGCTAAGACTTTGAAAGAGAGAACTCTCGAATTGACGTCCTTGGTCGGTGACAATTTGTAGTGGGGTTCCAAAACGGC
Organism: Orchestes rusci; assembly: GCA_958502075.1. Classification (NCBI taxonomy): domain Eukaryota; kingdom Metazoa; phylum Arthropoda; class Insecta; order Coleoptera; family Curculionidae; genus Orchestes; species Orchestes rusci. The sequence continues at coordinate 47,826,343 of OY293303.1, read as the reverse complement.
ATATCCATCCAGAATAAAATGTGGATGCGACAGTTTCTGCTGTAATATCGCTCAAAGAAAATGCTTCGGTCCAACAGGAATACCGATCAATGCAGGTAAGGCAATAGGAATAACCATGAGATGATGGTAATGGACCAATAATATCGATATTTACAGTTTGGAATCGTTCTTCAGGTACTTGAAACTTTTGGAATGGGGTACGTGTATGTTTGTGTACTTTGGCCTGTTGACAACTAATGCATGCTCGAGTCCATACTTTAATGTCCTTATTCATCGACGGCCAAACAAAACGTGAAGATATGAGTTTAGTAGTAGCTCGTATGCCTGGGTGAGAAAGATTGTGAAATTTTTTGAAAATATGTTGTCTGAAGTTAAGAGGTACAAAGGGTCTCTTACGCGCTTGGCTGCAGTCACAAAAAAGTGTTGTAGAAGTGTCTGTAAGATTGCACTGTCTAAGTGATAAAGAAGTTGATTCGGGATTTAGGAGAATTCGTTGAAGTTCTGGGTCCTCTTTCTGATGTTTCTGGAATTCTTCATAATCGATTACAGCTGGTGAGTTTATGGTATTGATACGGGAAAGGGCGTCAGCAACGACATTGTTTTTTCCACTGATGTGAACTAGATCGGTGGAAAATTGTGAAATGAAGTCGAGATGACGTGTTTGTCTGGGTGAGGCTTTGTCGGATTTTTGTTGAAAGGCAAATGTGAGCGGTTTGTGGTCTGTAAATATAAGAAAACTGCGTCCTTCCAACAAATATTTGAAATACTTCACTGCAGAATATATTCCAAGAAGTTCTCTATCGTATGTGCTATATTTAGTTTCACAGGGAGTGAATTTTTTTGAAAAAAAACTGAGTGGTTTCCAAATTCCATCTTCGTATTGTTCAACGACAGCACCCATAGCTGTGTTAGATGCGTCTACTGTAAGAGACAGCGGTGAAGAAGGAAGAGGATGAACAAGCAAGGATGCGTTAGCTAAGTCATTTTTCGACTTATCGAACGCAGATAAAGCTTCAGTGCTCCACGATAATGGTGTTGAATCAGACTTTTTACAGTTCTTATGCATCTCGTGGAGGATGGATTGATGATCGGCAGCGTGAGGAATAAAACGGCGGTAAAAATTAAGCATTCCAAGGAAACGTCGTAATTCGCCAGCTAATATTGGCAGGGGGTACCTGAGAATAGCTACTACTCGATCAGGGAGTGGTTTAGTACCATCAGAGGATATTTCGTATCCTAAAAACTGCAGGGAATTCTCGCCGAAGACACACTTTTCAAGGTTGATAGTGAGTCCATACTGTTGCAGACGTTCGAAGACTTGTCGAAGGTGATTCTCATGTTCTTCTGGGTCGGAAGAAGCAATGAGAATGTCATCTATATAAGAGAAGCAAAAGTCAAGGTTACGGAGGACCTCGTGAATGAAGCGTTGGAACGATTGCGCTGCATTGCGGAGCCCAAACTGCATTTTGGTGAATTCAAACAAACCGAAAGGTGTGATGATGGCTGTTTTGGGGATAGATTCAGGATCGACTGGTATTTGATGGTAAGCTCGAACCAGATCTAAGGTGCTGAAGATGCTTTTACCATGTAAAATATGGTTGAAATCTTGAAGATTAGGCACAGGGTAGTTATCTGGTCGTGTAACTGAGTTTAAACGGCGATAATCACCAACAGGACGCCAGGAACCAGACTTTTTCTTAACTAGATGCAATGGACTAGCCCAGCTGCTGTTAGATGGACGGCAAATCCCCTGATCTAGAAGAATTTGAAATTCCTGTTTGGCGATAGCAAGCTTATCTGTAGGGAGACGACGAGCTTTAGACACGACCGGCGGTCCTTCGGTAATGATTATATGACTGGTTTGATGTGGGGAATGACAGTCTGCTTTAGGTAGTTTCGTTATTTCAGAATATTCTTTCAGTAAAGTGTAATATTTACAACTTTTGTCAATAGTCGAAACAGAGTTGGTTGTGGAAAGTTTGAGTTTACCGGGGTAAGAAACATTGGTGAAAGTATCAATTATTTTTTTACCGTGGAGGTCTATTAATATTCAAAAATGACCCAGGAAATCAGCTCCTAAAATTGCAGTTCCGGTTTGGGCTATTACAAAAGGCCAAGTGAAATTTCGTTTTAAACCCAAGCTGACAGTAACACTCTTCACACCAAAAGTAGGAATAGGGGTGTTATTAGCAGCATATAACTGAGTTTTATTAAGCTGACGATAATCGCCTGATACTTTGGGTAAAATTGAAACATCGGAACCTGAGTCAATTAAAAATGAAATACCTGTCTTGGGGTCCTTGATAATTAGTCGTTGGTTCTTCAAAAAGGTGGAGTTGACTGTGGCCGGGGGGCGACTGACCGGACTCACGACATCCGTCGCCATCAACGTCGTGAACTCGTGTTTTCCTGGATGGGACCCATCCGACAGGGTGCCTTGCAGGTCCTGGCACGCTCTTTGAAGTGGAGATGGTACCAACATATTTCTCCATCTTCCTCTTGAGGTTGGCGAAGGGGAGACGTTCTTGATGACCGACCCTTGCGTTGCATGGTGTTAGGGGACTGGTCACGATGATAGTGCTTTGCTTTAAGGTCCTGAATTTCGTTATGAAGCTTTTGAATGGCATCAGTGAAGCTGGGGTCGTTGTTTTGAACAGCAAAACTACGAGGCTGTTCGATCTCTGCCATTTTATCGGCCATTTTTGCCAGATTCTCCAGGTTGTCGTTGCTGGTAGCCAAAATAGACTGTATTTGTGGAGACAGATGTTGCATCCAGAGACTTTTGAGTAGCTCCTTTGAAACAGAAGTGCCTCCTAGGCGAGACATCTCATTTAACAGTTGAGAAGGTTTCTTGTCGCCTAAGCTCATGTCTGACAGAAGCGTTTTTAACTTTTTTTCTTGAGAATCTGAATAGATTGAGATCAGCTTGTTTTTAATGGCGGCATACTTGTTATTGGGAGGTGGATTCAGGAGTAGTTCAGATATTTGACTTAAAATACTGGTGTCAACCACGCTAACTACATGGTTATATCTAGTCAAATCGGCTGTTATATTTGCCAAAGCAAATTGGGCTTCTAATTGTACGAACCATAATATAGGGTCAGCCTTCCAGAAGGGTGGTGGTTTGATAGTGACTCGATCCACATGTAAGGCTTGTTCAGCGTGCAGATTTGCTCCAGCGTTAGCTCCAGTTGCAGCTTCCTCAGTCATGTTGGAAAACGTGGCTCGTAGTTAGGTACAATTCAAGCGGGTAAACTTGTATATAGTTTGAGAATTTGCTGTTTCCAGTACGGGGTCACCAATTGTGGGTATACTAATCACTATACTTTTATTAAATACCACTTTATTGAACATAAATTGAAGATGAACGTTAACAACCGAAAAAAAGGTGATGATAAGTCGTGAAAATTGGAACGACAGTGTTGAAGTTTCTCCTCAGGACCCGTATTCCGTGTACCTGTGGAATTCTAGCAACATGTCGCTTTCCCATCATTTTACACAGAGAGCGACGTGTTGCTATGAAATTCCACAGTACACTGAATCCCGCCCCAGTGTTGCCACTTGCATTCTCCATTTGTCAAAAGCCAGCAGTGTCGCCACACGCTTAAATGTGGGAAGTGCCAATTCAACAGTGTCGCCACAAGTTCAATGCCGATTAACGTCAACGGTGGTCCAAATTGCGACGTTGCACGTCATTACTTGTCATTACTTCATGGCTTGTGTTACAATATAGACGGCTCTGATACATATACCTATTTAAGTAGATATCGGTCCAGAGAAATGGGAGGGGAGTAGAACTCGTTTGACCAAGGTTTCTATATAAGAGGTTGCCTCACTTTTACGGTCATGACGTCATTTATGTCTACTGTAGCGCCACTGCGGCCATTTCTCGAACCATTCCATCATAAAATCAAGAATGTCATTCATCAATATCATAAACTCACTATTTATTTTGTAGTGGACGAGAGATTTTTTGCTGTCGATGGTTTTTCTTTTGTGAAATCATCTATTTACGTTTTGAAAACTGTTTATAAGTGTCTTATCCTTGGATTTATCTATCAAATATAGTGTTTTGAAGGTAGGTGTGTCTAGAAATGATCATAATAGAGTTTGTTTACATGTGTTCAACTTTTTATTCTATTCTACCTAAATTTAGCTTTCATCATATTTCAAAAGTGGATTTCTCAGTATATTTAGGCAGGACTAATATAAAAATAAATAATAGTTAAAAAGTTGTGGAAATCTGAGGGTTGATGTTTTGAATATACATATAGAAAAAACTCACATTTGGAACAGTATTTTCGCTTCCTTGACCAATAATATACAAAAATAATGTCCCAAAAGATAATTTAACACCTCTATTAATATTTTATTTCGATTTAAATGATAAAATTAGCAAGAAATTCAACGTTTTATCAATCATTGATCGAATGACACGACATGATGCAGTCCGATTCAATTGCATGACAGGAATGACACTCAAATGACAGAATGCGAACTGTTTCAGACCGCTAGCCTCAAATGACGTCATATTTTCCCCCTTCCGTCTTTACCTCAGGCGAAGTGAGGCAACCTCAGCTGTTCTAGTTTTGATTTCGAGTTTTGTACAGGCCGAGTTATTTCATTTGTGTTTTCTTGTAAGTGGTCTGGGCAAAATTGGCAGACAATGGATCAAAACAATATAGCGTTAGAGATTTCAAGTGTAGCGGGTGCAATAACGTGTACAAACGATTATATGATTTGGTTAGCATGTAAAAAAACATCATGCTGAAAATCTTGATGAAATAGCTCCTTTGAGAAAAATAGTAAGAAGACAAAGCGTTGCTTGTGGAGATAAAAAAATCCAAAAACCAGTTGAACTGTACGATTTTAAATGTGACATTTGTGGCAAAAAATTTTCCTTGAAGAAACATTCAACTTTTCATGAAAAAGTCCACCCAAACTTAAACCACATAAAATGTATACACAACACGTCAATTATGATATACAATAATAATTGAATAATTGTAATGTTAACCTATTGCGAACCAACAACAGATTTAGATTTTTAGGTACTCAAACATTTAGAAAGCATTTGGAATTTCGTATTATGGATCCTCATAAGAAACCAGAACCCATTCCCAAGCCCAAAATACTAAATCCTAAATCTATAAAATTCAAATATGGCGGGTCGTGGCACAAAATAAATGACAAGTGACCCTTCAGGTTGTAGAGGCTTCTATTGATGGAGCGCTTTGTATAACGTCATAGGATTACCTGTTGTGGTAAGTAGACAGCTGGTTGTTAATACAACAATGAATGCTTGTCCACATCGGAATGTGTAAAGAGATTCAAAGAACAATGGAGTCTTGTTTTTGTAATTCCACTGCAATATGCAACTATAAGCATATCGAAATAATAGAACATACTCATTTTCGTATAAATTTTATTCAAACCATCAATAATTTTATCGGTTTCATAGTACATAATAACTTCAAACATTGGGTTTCTATGCATGCAGTTTTGCTATAAAGAGATGAAATTACCTCGACAAGATTGCAGACATACTCACCATATTCTTATGAATCGCATATCCAATCGAATAAATTAAACACACAGGAACACTTCAAATCAAAAATGATAACATATTTCCAGGAATACAGATTATATTCAAAGTACATACATAATTGTAGGTATACAGCGTGTCCCAGTTACTTCTTACTAAATGAGAAAAATGTTTATTATTGATTTTACGAAAAAAAGTGGCTATTCATAAAAAATTCTGCTTCGCGAGAAAATGATGTTCCAGTCCTGAAAAATTAACAAGGACATACAGGGACGCTCAAAAAATTAAAAATAGCATTTTTTCATGAAATAACTCCATTTAAAATGATAATTATTGTACGACGATGGTTGTTGTGTAAGACTACTAAATTATTTTTAAATCAGTTCTTTTCGTACGTAATGGTATACACAGTGACTAAAATTATGTAAAAAGTATCAAGTAATAAATTACTTGATTCAAGTCATATCGATATGGAGATTCGTGTCATTTTTGTTTTTTCTCCAGGAATCCGTTCGCTACAAGCGGTTACGAAATCACTGCAGCTTGAAAGACTAACTTATTGGGCTAAAATTTGACAGTTGCACGTAATGGAAAATAAATAGCGACAATAAAGCTTTCACCATTCTCAAATTATTGATAGGTGCCAAATTGTCAAAATAAAATTTTTGCGGTAGTTCTGTGCTCTTTAAAGCTATGATTGTCAAGAAAGTGGAAAAATAGAAAACTTAATATGTTTTGAATAAATATGAAATTCACTCACCCCGTATTTTGATATGCTGGAAAAAACGCTTGAAAATAATTTAATAGTGTCACACATCAACCATAGTCGTAAAATCACCATTTCAAATAGGGTTGTTTTATGAAAAATTGCTATACATTTAGATGTTTGAGCCTCCCTGTATATCCTGGACAATTTTTAAGGACTAGAACTTTATTTTCTCACGAAGCAGAACTTTTTATGAACAGAAAGTTTGTTCCATAAGATCAATAATAAACATTTTTCCCATTTGATAAGAAGTTACTGGGACACGGTGTATATCGGGTGTTTCGTTTGAAAAAATCATCAACATGTCAATATTTGCCAGTTATCAACATTTTTTTACATCTTAGCACACAAATTCTCAAAGTTTATTAAAAATACGTAAAAAAGACAAGAAACTTCTGTTTTTACCTTATTTTATTATTTTTTTCAAATAAACTTTCTAGGTGGGGTGCAAAAATATACGGGTAGACTCTGTACCTACATGGCAAATGAATAATGTGTTACTGAATAATGAACCAGAACTATGATGAATTTACAAGTATAAAAAACATTTTTAGGAGAAAATTTACACTAAAAATGCGTATATAGTGAAATCTGTTTTTTTCAAGCAGTGTAATAGACAGTCAAAATATTTACATGCCATGCACACAAACTTTTTATTATGTTATCAAAAAATGAAAACGATATAAGTATTGTGGGTACGACTTTGAATTTATTTATTTGGTTCACAAAGAAAAATTTAGATTATTTTCATTGATATCCGGTAGCAGAACCATTTCGGGCCAAAGATTCTTGTAGTCGTCAAACCATAAAATTTGATAAATTTTGACAATATTGAACATGTTTGGCGAGCTCATTCCACGCATTAAGAATGACATCTAGAAGTTTTGCCAGATCCTGAGCTTAGGCCTCCAGTTTCTTGGGTAAATAATTTTTACCTATCGTCCCCACACATTTTCCATCGGATTTAGATCTCGTTATTTAGTTATATAGTTCTTTCTACCGACCATAGGTCTTCACTGAGGCGCGTGAGTATTTGTGTTTTCAAAAAAGTTGATAATAAAATAATAATGATTGTCTCGACATATTATCGCAACTGACAAAACATGACGTTTACTTGTCATACACAGCTCAAACCAAAACAATTTTAACATTTCAATGTACGCAATTTATGTGCAATTTAGTGTACCTATTCTCTATATCAATAAACTGTGCTTAAATCGGTTGATCGGTAGAAATGGCAACGCTGTTAGTTACACAAACTCCGCATCTCACACAAACTAATGCAGATCTATGGTTCACTTGATATACTTATTGAAAGTAGATAGAGACATTTGCAGATTTTAAAAAATATTGTGCCGATTTTTGTTTTCAAGACAACGACCAAGACCAAGACGAGACTCTCGAGGTAGAGTCATGGTCTTGGTCTTGAACAACAAGTCTTGTGGTATCGCGAAGCCCTATTTCTCACTGTTTTTTCCACATTCAATACTCTTGACCTCATCTCTTCATTCTTTTTCCGAAGCTCGGAATTTTCTTTTTCCAGTTCTTCCAACTCTCCAGTTGACTCACTTCTGATTGCTCTAATTTCAGATTTTATTTCGTTTGCAGAGTTGATACTCTGTCGTATGAAGCTTTGTAACAGATTGAATACGTCTTTGGTTGAAACGTCTGATGATTCTGCCATCTCAACATGAAACCAGGTACCTACTCAATATTTGTAGGCAATCAGCAGTGAACCATGCAGTGCAAGCTGAAGGTTTTATGACCAAATTAGAGGAGAGAGATTTAGATGTAGAAATAGGACTAAAACAAAGGACACACGCTTCTCGCCCTGGGATTCAAAATATAACAGACAATAGGTGATCCTGGGATAAGTGAAGGTTCACAAAAGGAAAAACAATAGGAATATAGAATTATTACAGATTGAGGATTATAAAATATCAAGTAATTATTATAAGCACCCGTCAGAAATTTGAGAACACAGCTGTCAAGAATTTAATTTAATTTAAACATTTTAATTCCCGTTGATGAGGTTTGAATATCAAACATGATACTGGATCTATCTCAAGGTTTAGTGGTTACATAACATCAGTACCTGTTATACTTGGTGCTATTCATCACCCAGTTCACTTTTTATTATATTAAAAACCACTCACAAGAACACAACTTTACACCAATGACAAAGTTTACTTCCAACGATAACATTTGAACATCACGCCAGCGCTGCGTATTTTTTGAATACAATGTACTGCAGAACCTTCCAATAATGTACGCAGATAATGGTACTTTTGCACTGGGTCAAGCGAATCAAAATTGTGAATAAGCGATAAAGATAATTCCTGAAAATTTGGGTAGATCAGTATCTGGTAGCTTAACATTAATCGCTCTAGATATTTGTGAATTACTAGATTATGAAGATTGCTTGTTCGAGGTATCCAACAAAAATTGCTTTGCATCTGCCCCAAAAAACACTAAGCCGGCGGTTGGGTGGCGGCCGCTAGACACGACTGGCGGCTGGGCGACGGTTCAGCGGCAAACCTGCTATAATCATGCTATACAAAGCTATACATTTTTGAGCTTTCTGATCGGAGTTGGCACGAAGTCGGTTGCCCACCATCGTTAGGGCGCCTTCTTTGAGAGCGACATCCGTCGGCTACAAAACGCCGCCATCGCCAACTCCGTGACTCTTTTGGGCGCTTGCAGATCGCCAGCTATCCGCAAGCATGTTTCGTTGTTTTCGATTTCCCGCTTTTGTAAGTGGAAACCACACAAACCAGTTGTAGTTGAACCGTTGAACCAAGCCAAGCTGTTTTTGTTTTGGCGTCGGCCATTGCATCAGTCTAATTCTATTATTCCGATCAGTTATCCTTCGAGATCGAGACAGTACAATAATTATTGGTTGTGTTGTGTGTGTTTGAAATTTGATTCAGGGATTGCTCCTGTAAGTTGTATTTTGTTGAAAGAATCCGTTGTTTAGAGGTTCGGTTATGATGGATAATTATAATCAAGAGGCGTAAGTAATTATCTATGGTTTGCATGATAACTTGAATACTAGTATAAATATCATTCCATAATTTCTAGATTTTAAAATTTGGGTATATATGGTCGCATTATAATGTATAATGTATAATGAAGATTGTATGTATGTTCCACTCATGTTTGAAATTTATCAGGTGGCTTCTGGGCTGGGCTTCAGTTATATACATATACAGTGGCGGACATAACTCTGCAAAGGGCCTTAAATATGATAAAACCCTGATCCTACATCAGTTAACAAAGAAGTGATGGTGCATTCGAAAACTTCAATCCATTTGTCAGTTTAGAGGTCCTGGCGATTTTTTTTTTAAATTGTTCAGTTCCTTTTTTTCTCGTTCAAAAAAGGCTACTTTAGTAACTTTTTTCTGTGTGACTTTTGATAAAAATAGCCAGCACCATTCCATAGTGGGACAAAAGTTATCTACTTCCTGAGAATTTCATAATAATTGAACAAAGAATAGTCTAGCTATAAAGTTTTGAACTTGGCAAAAATGACATGCAAAATGGGTAATTTTTGCCAAGTTTAACATTTTATTGCTTGATTATCCTTTGTTGAAATCTTCAGAAAGTATATAACTTTTGTCCCTCTTTTGAATGGTGCTAGCAATTTTTATCAAAAGTTGCACAAAAAAAAATTAGAAAAATAAGTAGCCTTTTTTGGACGTAAAAATGGGACACCAAACAATTTTTTGAAAAATATAATCAGGAACAGGTTAACTGATAAGTGACAAATGGACTGAAGTTTTTAAATGTACCATCACTTCTTTGATAACTGATGCAGGATCAGAGTTTTTTCAAATTTGAGGACTTTTCCATACTTATGTCCACCACTGTATATACTTGTGCTTATATCATTCCAGTAGAACAAAATTGATGAAATATTGTGATATCCATCAAATTGTAATTTTTTCATTTATTGATTTACAGCTTGACATGAGTTCTTCCATAAGCTTTTAATTCAAAGACTTCAGCCAACAATCTTGTGTTTGTCTGAGACACATATCACTTCCGAAATATTGAAAGTTGAAACTGATGTTGTTGGATATAAACACATACATTGTGTGAGTAATAATAGAAGAACTGGAGGTGTTACATTTTATTTGAAGAACAATCTGAAGTATATTCTCAAAATGAATAGAGGTGTTGATAATGTTTTATGGATCTTGAGCATAGCTTGTAAAGTTAATAATAAGGATATTGTCTTAACTGGTATCTACAGATCTCCGTCTGGGTCTGATAGAGTTTTTATCCAGGAATTTGATCAGCTAATTGAAGAACTAACTAATCTAGATGGTATCCAGTTGATATTGGGAGACTTTAATTACGATTACAATAAAGAGAGCTATTATTCGAATATGTGTAAAAGGTTGATTGAAATTAATGGTCTTCGGCAAATTGTAACCAACTACACTAGAACAACTAACACAAGTAATACACTGATAGATTACGCAATTACCAACGACCCATCTTTGAAATGTGATGTTCTTCTGAGCCCCCGTGTAGGTGATCATAATATGTTACGGATCAAATTAAATATATCTATATCGGAACCAAGAACAATTGGATATCGACGTCTAAGGTACAATAAAATGGATATGGAGGAGCAATTGAGAAACGAAGACTGGAACAACTCCATTACCGATGTTGACATTTTGGCGAATTCATTTGTGGATTCTATCACTCGAAGTTTGGAAGGAATGACTACATACCAAGAAAGAAAAAGCAACCCCAAGTATGAAGGCAACAATTGGATCACTCCGCATATTTTGGACAAAATGAGAACTAGAGATACTTTCTATCGTAGAGCTGTGTTGAGTGGAGATGAGAATAGTTGGAATTCTTATAAAACTCTGAGGAATGAAGTGATAGCATTGATAAGAACTTCGAAGAATGATTATGTTTACTCGGTCTTGGACACTAACAGAAGTAATTCCAAACAGTTGTGGAAGAATTTGAAGATGCTGCTTCCCAATAAGCGATGTACTGTCGACAAAATAATATCAAATGGAATTGTGATAAAGAAGAATTGTGATATTGCCAATAGTTTCAATCAGTATTTTTTGGACAGCATTTTAGAGGTTGTGTCGTCCATTGTAGGGACACATGACATGAACTATGTGATAAGTTTTATAGATACCAAAGAAGTTTTATGTGATTTCAAGACTATTGATATGTGCCATTTTAATAAAATTATGAAACGTCTGAAGAAATCTGGTGGATGTGGCAATCAAATATCTGCACAGATATTGAAGGATGTATGTGAAATTGCTGGGAATAGGTTAATGGACATCATCAACACATCACTAACATATGGTATTTTTCCTGAGAAGTGGAAACTATCCTTAATTACTCCTGTGCGAAAAATTGTGGGTAGTGAAAAAATTGAAGACTTCCGTCCAATAAACACGGTCCCTCCATACGAGAAACTTATAGAACTAGTAGTGAAGGATCAAATTAGTGAATTCTGTGATAGAAACACTGTCATCCACACTTCTCAATCTGGATTTAGAAACGACCACTCATGTGAAACTCTTATTCTCCAGATCACGAATGAATGGTTGAAAAGTGTTGATGGAGGAATGACTGTCATATCTGTGTTTTTAGACTTTAAAAGAGCGTTTGAAACAATCAACAGACAATTGTTATTGAAAAAACTGTTTAAAATGGGTCTGAGAGGGAGGGTCTATGATTGGTTGAAATCATACTTGATGGACAGGAAGCAACAGGTTAAATTCAATGGCAGCATCTCTGAAGAAGCAAATGTTGATTTTGGAGTACCACAAGGTACAATATTAGGACCACTCCTGTTCATCATGTATGTAAATGACATTTTTAAAACTGTAAAACACTGTCAAATGAAGTTATTTGCTGATGACACCATGTTATATATTTGTGGTGCAGATATTCATAATATGATTGACAAACTGAATAATGATTTGTCCAATTTATGTACTTGGTTAAGTGACAATTCCATGGCAGTCAATGTGAACAATTGTAAATATGTTGTTTTTGGTACACCAGGTTTAATTCGTAAATTTGATGAATTTAATGTCAATATTCTGCTGCATGGACAGAAATTGAATAGGGTAAGAGTTTTTAAATATTTAGGAGTGTTATTAGATGAAAATCTTAATTTTAATCAGCATTGCGATTACATTTCATCAAAAATGTCCAGAAAAGTGTATTTTCTGCAAAGAATAGGTAAACATTTGTCACCCTACATTAGAACTCTTTTATATAAATCTTTGATAGCCCCTCATATACAATATTGTTCTACAATATTATATAATCTAAACCAAGAAAAATTAAAGCAACTTCAGAAAATACAGAATCGTGCCCTTAGAACTATTTTACGATGTAACAGATATACTCCAGTTAGATCAATGTTGGAAACAGTAGGGATCATGAGTGTTCAACAAACTATCTTGTATAGAACCTATGTTATGATATACAAAATAAGAAATCACATAGTACCTGATTATTTGTCAAGCGAGTTGTTATTTGTGAGTGATATACATATACATACATACAAACAACTCGTTTGACAAAAACCCAATGCAGTTTGTTTTTCAAAGGACTAACACAGTTTAATGCTCTTCCATTACACATCAGAAATATTGAAGAGATTGGAACTTTCCAAAATTCACTAAGGGATTTTATCTTTAATATGTAATTGTTCTTTTTAATGATGTTTTTCATTTTTATATTAGTATGTTATATTTTATTGTCCTATGTTTTTAATACACTAATGTATTCTCATGTATGCAAACCAAACGCGATCGGCAAACAAGCGGCCGCCATTCGGCACGCGCGGTTCTCTGGTGGCTGATGTAGCCATGATCTGGAACTCCGTCGGCCCAGATCGGGAATACCGTTCCATAATTGTACAGAGAACGGATTTCCGCCGGCAGCTTGATGGCAAACCGAGAACGGTTTTTGGTTTTCGGGCCGAAAGTGGCTACTTCTCGGAAACTCGCTACCGGGATGCCGTATTTCGGGGTGGCACAGGCCCGCAAGATGATTTGCCGGCTACGTAAACCATCTCACGGACCACGAACGGTTAGATAGCGGCCTCCTTTATAATGCGCATTTACATTTCGCGCAGCTTCATTTTACATTTTTCACGCCACCGTGAAATTAACAAACATGTTCATTTCCATGAGTGTCATTGCGGCGTCCATTGTCGTGTGTTGTGTTTGGGAATCTTTTTGATCTGTTAGACACTTTTACCAGTATTTTTGTAATTCGTGTGTTATGTGCCGTGATAGTGATTATTATTTTTGTACTAAACCTGCTTCAGTCACATTTCTATTGAAGACTTCCTGATTTCAAGGATGCTTTGCCACCGGCAGGTTCGCAGACGAATGAATAACACTTCAAAATAATCTGTGAGTACGCATTCATACAAACTCTATAGCTTTCTTGGAATCTGTCAATCGATTTTACTTTTATAAAGGGATCACTTTTATAAAGGGGTTATTGTGTATTTCTATTCGAACAAGATGTTATTATCAATAATTCCCAATCAAATTCTCAAATTGTCCGTTCCTAATCTAAAATTTGTAACTTCTGTTATCACTATACTAACTATGGTCACAGATTTTAGCAAAATCCAGTGAATGTATTGAAGTATTTTTCATTAAAGTGTTATTGTTCTCAGGAGCTTAGGAAACCAGGCCGAGGCATCACCGAACGGGACAGATTCCGAAATAGATGCTAAAGGCAATTGGTCAGAAAAATGGTTTTTTGTTAGGGTTTTTGGTTCAACTGTGCCATTTTTTATGACTTAGTTTTAGAAATTCATTTTTTTTTTCTAAAATTACGTTTGTGTTTGAACTGAGTTTACCCAAAGACACATTCAAGTCTCGATTCTAGACATGATCTGAACACAAAGTTTATATTTTTTTCCATACATATATTTTCATGTGAATAATGAGAGCTAGAATATAGGCATAATGTACATCAATGTATTTTTTCCCGTCCGATTTTTCTATACCTAATACTTAGTTTGTTGTTTACATTAATAATTAGTATTGTTTTTAAGTCTACCTGTGCATTCTAGTCATAATTTTCCGTTACTTATGATATTGTTACATTGTTCAATGGATATTGACACATTTCAAAAATCTGTTGGTTTTTAAAAAAATAAGTTTTTCTTCTGAAAATTTTTCCTAAACTTCGTTAATGCGTTCTCAAAGTTCTTTTTTATTCAATCAAGAATTGTCAAATTACTAAGGGTTGCCAAAATTAATTCACTTGAATAATTATAATAAGTTTATAATTTCAATTTTTACTTTATACATATTTCACAGCAACCATGAAGTATCAATATAAATATTTTGTTCCGGATTGGTATAAACATGAATAGTCTACATAAATGTATTGTATGCAATTTTAACTTGACGGAGATTTTGTCTTGAAAAATAAACCAATCTTAAATTTTAGAGTGGTTGATTTTTTTAAGGCAAATTTTCTATGAAGTTAAATGGTAATTGAACGATACCTAATTTATATCAACTGACGATTTTTAATAAACTAATCAAAAACAAAATTATTTTGAGGCGCCTGCGCTTTCGTCCGGCCGATTAATGGAGTATTGCCCCTTGCGGGCCACCGCTGGCCTGCCGTGCACAAACCGAGCTGGCAGCCAGCTATCCATTATCGGCCCGTTTACGGTTATTCATAGGCTTTGCCGCGGCTGAATTGTGAATAGTTGGCTAGCCACCTTTTAGCCGCCTTTCGGCCTGGCGGACATGCCCTACCTACACGCCGAGCTGGCAAGCGTGTTCGGGCCGAGGCCGGCAGTTCGGCAAATCGCTTATGTCCCGTTTCCGGACCAGCCAATCTGTGTTTGTTTGGATAAGTATTGTATTTTTTTGTAAAGCTATGCTTAATAAAGGTTCATTTTATTTATTTATTACTGTTTTGTTTTGAGGGGTACTTTATCCGATAATGTTATGTTTTCTCTATATAATTATCCAAACTTACATTCTCCATAAGCGCCTTGAGGAGAAATGCACATAGCTCTACTAATGTGAAAATCGACCAATCTGTTCGAAAAGTGCCGGGGATAGAGAGGAAAGAAGGCCCCGCACCGTAGGGGTAAAAAATGAATAATTTAATTAAGAGAAAAAATTGGTCGACTATTATGTGTTTATTTGTTGTTCCTGTGTACCGTATTATAGTGTAGTTGAATCTATAATTTTTTTCAAGTTGAATTGTTGTTTCCAATGTTTGTTTTATGTACTACTGATTTCTTATTTTTATATTAAAATGTGTTCCTCAAAAAATGTATTATTTAGAGGTATATACAGGGTGGTGCAACCAGGGGGTTCCATTTAAAAAAATACAAGTTTGGTTTGCCATAAACTTTATGGGACACCCTGTACTATGACTATATTTTTAAAACATAGCCTTTTTGACTAACTATATTATACACACAAAAAAAAATCCAAATTTCTCACCATTTTCCCACAATCGTCCACCCCATCTTGGTTGCACCACCCTGTATACTTTAGTATTCCAGAAATTGATTTTGCACATGATACTTTGCATAATAATTGAGAAATCGTGCTTTAATCAGTATATATATTTCATATCCACGATTGCTAGGATTCTTGATTACTATAAAGATGGCAGTTCGGCAGCTTTAAATTCTGGATCTCGTTAGTACCTATTCATCAAAGCAACATCAGTCTGATATCAAAATCAACTGTATGCTACACCCTAAACCACACCTCTCTTCTTACTGATAGCCCTCTAGCAAGACGATGATTTCATATAGCTTCATTACCGCCTCGAAAGATGTAGTCTGGACACCAACTTTCCGCTAGTGAGCCGCCAGCGTATTACATAGGTGTTTCTTCCACTAAACGCTTTTCAAAAGAAAGAAGACACATCGTATATGAGCTAGCGGCCAGAAGACGGAATTCCGCGGGTAGGCGGAATAGTGACGGCATGCCGCCGGTCGGCCCACTGGCGCCCAAGCGGTCATGGGCGGAATGTATGCCGCGGCGCCCCTAGCATTCTAGCCGCCAGTGAACTTTCTAAACGTAGCATACGTTTCGGCGGCGGCCCGCCAAGGTTGTGTTTGTTGGGTGGAATCACTTTATAATATTTGTTTTCAAATCGTCTCGTTTTAACCGGTCAAGGTTAATTGTTTCTAATTCAAACTGAACGTCATTATACTCTGGAAGAAGATTACTCTCTAGATCCTTCAATGTCCATTGCTATCCACTTTGAACTTGTAACGTCGTATTTCGCAACGTTTGCTATAAATGCTTCAAATCTAGTTAATTTATATCCCAAAAAATCTCTCTTATGAAGAAAAACATTTTTTTTCCAAGCTCATCATTTAGGCATCTTGGTTCAAGGGGATTCATCTGGTCTGAAATTTTACGCAATGCAAGCATGTTTTCTGGAATGCGCAATTTTTTTATTTCATCACCTTTCCGAACAATTCAAGTTTTATTAGGTAGGTAAGATATCAAACTAGGCAACCCAATATCCATATGTCTGGTGAATGATACCACTTTTCTTGAGAAAACAGTCCATTTCGTGGTTACAGAACTCACCACCATTATATGTTCTTAGAGTTTTAATTTGGCAACCTTGCTGGTTTTCAACCAAAACTTTGTATTCAATTCAAAAATCAATGAAACGGCATGAAACGATTATCCGCGTGAATAATTCTACGAACTCAAGAGAAGCAATGGACAAACTGAAGAATCAACTGGATGTGAAGAAGATAGGGAGCTTCAAACATATAAAGCGAACAAAAGACGGCAGCAGAATAATAGAAAGTCATGATAAGCAACAACAAGCCAAACTGAAGCAGGCGATAAATTGTATGGATCAAGTTACCTCCAAAGAAAACGATGCGCATGATCCCATGTTTATGGTAACAGGGATAGAAAAAGGTTTCACGGATACAGATTTTATAGAAGAGCTAGAAAGGCTGAATAGCGACATAGTAAAAGAACTAGGAACTTCGATTAAAGATAAAGTGAAAGTTGTTACGAAGAAAACGTGCCGAAATCAGGAAAAGAAAAACTGGATCCTCCAAGCAGAACCAAGGATTGCTAAATGGTTCTTGAAACAAGGAAAAGTGCTTTTCGATCTAGTCTTAGTTCATGTTAATGAGTATGTTAACCTGGCCATGTGCTTCAAATGCTCAGGATCTGGGCATGTAACCAAATATTGTGGAAATAGAACGTGCTGTTATCGATGTAGAGAGGAACATAGAGCATCTGATTGCACCCAAACAACATTGAAATGTCCAAACTGTGACAAAATGAAATACCTTCACCACTCAGCCAAAGATAATAATTGCCCTGTGTACAAAAGCAGACTTAGAAGATATAGGAACAACATCAACTATGAGGATTTTCAAGTGGGGAACAACTAGGAAAAACCTTAACTACTACAAAAACTCGAGAGCTATCAGGTGAGACCTATGGTTTTGACATAATCCATCAAAATGTACAATCGTTAGGTAATTATATTGATCTCCTGAATGATATGTTAGAGAGCCAAAAAAGATGTAAGATATTGTGTTTGTCTGAGCATTGGAAGTCTAAGGAAGAGTTAAACCTGTTGGGCATATCAAATTTCAAGTTAGCGTCGTCGTATTGTCGTGATAGAGGTCAGCATGGAGGAAGTGCAATATATGTTCAAAAAAATGTTCATTTCAAGCAAAGACCTGACATTGTGAAATTATCAAGGAAAAATGAATTTGAATATGCGGCAGTAGAGAGCAATATAGCGAAAACCAAAATAGTAATAGTCTGTGTTTATCGGCCACCGACGGGAAGCAATAATGACTTCATTGACAATGTTGAGGACTTATTGTGTAGTTTATGTGAAACCGAGAAAACAATTATTGTGATTGCAGGAGATTTCAATATTGAATTACTTGAAGATAACAAGCACAAACTCGACTTACTGTCAATGTTCCATTCCTATGGAATGCGACAAACAATTACAGCAAAAACTCGAATAACCAAAAACTCCTCATCCTGCATCGACAACATATTTGTGAATGTGCCCTATATTGCAGCCAAGTATTGGATACATTTATATCGGACCATACAGCCCAAAAACTTACATTGATAACACAACCAAAACAAGATCCAATGCTTCCACAAAGAATATTCTCACAAGATAATAAATTAAAATTTGTCCAATGTATCAAAGACCAAACTGGGATCAAGTTTATTCTGTGGACGGAGCAGATGTGAACTTATAGTGGAGTACTTTCATCAAAATTTTTAGTGATATCCAGAACTTCTGTTTTCCTCTGACATTATGTAGCCGAAAGAAAAACAAACACGTACAAATTCCCGAAATTACAGACTGCAAACGTAAATTGGATGCTCTATTAAGGTTGAGAAAATTCAATGACAGTTATAATGATCATTACAAGAAAGTCAAGAAAGAATAAGTTTACTGAAGAAAAAAAGGAAAGAAGACTATGATAAACGAATCAACAAATCCGATAATAAATCTAAATGCATGTGGAATATACAGGGAAAAAATAGATTCTTTTAACCTTTAACCCCGCCAGTATGGTACGCCTCTGATTAAAATTTTGAAATTCTGAGCTCAAATTCTCATTCAGCATTAAAAGTTTGTATGATGTACCAAATTTCATGATTTTTGTATGTAAGGTTTCGGAAATATTGAGGAAAAACCGTCTTCGGGGTGCCCTATTTAAAGGGGCGTAGCTCCCTTAGGAAGCATTTTTCGGCAAATGTTTATAGGAACTTTTTTTCATGAAAATACCCCAGGAATCACACAACGAATTTTTTACCAATCTTTAGGAAACACCCTGTATACAGAGAGATAACAGGTAAAAATAATTCTACAAATGATCCTGATATCTCACCTGATGAATATAACGACTACCTTTTAACAATAGTTCCAGATTTATTGCGTGACATCAAAAAAATACCGACAGCCTAAGACTTTGAAGCTAATGACAAATCAATGTTTCTGTATCCCACCACGCCATCGGAAATATGCTCTCTGGCAAACAATCTCAAAAATAAGTTCAGTAGTGATATAGATGGGGTCCCAACCAGTCTTTTAAAAATGGTCGTGCCGGAAATTGCAGATGTGTTGAGTTACCTAATAAACAATGCCTTTAGAAAAGGAATATTTCCGAACCAACTTAAAATATCACTCGTCAAGCCCATCTTCAAGAAGGATGATCCAAAGTTAATGGAGAATTATAGGCTCATAAGTATACCGTCGTCGTTCTCCAAACTTCTTGAGTTGGCAATGTGCAAATTGGAATTTATGAAGGAATGCAAATTACTGAATAAACACCAACATGCTTATTTGCCACACACCTCCACCCAAACAGCAATTTTCCAGTTCATAAAGGCAATACTCGGATACTTGGAAAGTGGACAGTTAGCAGTAGGAATATTCTTGAATTTATCGAAGGCCTATGACTGCGTGGATCCAGATATACTCTTGTAAAAACTGGAAAGATATGGGATAAGGTGAATTCCACTAGAACTTTTCCAATCTTACCTTACAAATCGGGAACAAATAGTGAACATACACAAGAACGGAGTACCACAATTCTCAAAAACTGGATACAGCTCGATAGGAATTGCGCAAGGAAGTATTGCAGGACCGATATTGTTTGTGATTTTTATGAATGACCTTAAGTCAACATCCGAGAACTCCGGCAGTCAAATAACTTGTTATGCAGATGACACAAATCTCATCACAGGAGGGAAAAACCCAATTGACGTCCATGTGAAAAGTGACACCATTTTCAGAGAAACACAAAATTGGTTCATTCAAAACAGACTTCTACTAAATAAGAATAAAACAAAAATGTTATGGTATTCCGTACCAAGCTATCAAGAACTGAGATACCAGAAACCATTTCACTAGAAGACACGAATATGGACATTTCGTCTCTTGGACTCCGCCTTGATGAATTCTTGGATTGGTCATACCATCTGACGTTGCTCCTATCAAAACTCAACTGTGTGTGTTTTGGGATAAGATCGATTAGGAAATATATGAATCCTAGGAGCCTGCGAACTCTGTATCATGCTAATTTTGAGAGTGTTTTAAAATATGGAATTATATTTTGGGGAAAATGCAACCTAATGCAAAAAGTTTTTCAGTGTCAGAAGAGAATCATGAGAGCAATGCACCGAATGCAGTATAAGGAGAGTTGTAGGGGACTGTTTAGGTCCAAATATATCCTGACAGTGTATGGAGTATACATACTGGAATGCCTGATGTTTTTATTCAAAAATAAACACCTATTCAACCCAGAAGCAGAACAACGACATTCATATGCTACGAGAAGGAACATGATCTATTATCCACCGCACAGATTGGCCCTTACAGAAAAAAGTCCGTATTATATGTGTGTCAAGCTCTTCAATAGCTTACCTAATGACATGAGAAATGAACAGTCAGTAAGACGCTTTAAATACAGTGTCAAGAAGTTATTAATTGAAATAGAGCCATACTCTTTATCTGATTTTTTTCAAGAAGTTAACACACATTAGCGTTGGATCCATATTACTCGTGATCAATATTTGACGCTATTTCGTTTCATGTCTTATATACTTAATACTGTGTATTCAAATGTATTTGTATGATTTGGAATAAAGATTATTATTATTATTATTATTATTATTATTCTTTAAAACATCTGAAAACATCTGATTTGTTCTTACGGAAATAGACAAAAGTGTATCTACTGTAATCATCCACAACTAGCAAGAAATATTTGGATCCACCGATGGACTGATGCATGGGGCCACAAACATCGGCATGAACTAATTGTAGAATAGTATTTGCTCTCGTACCTTCATGTTTGAAGGGTAGTCGGGACTGTTTCTCTTCCTAGCAAGTAACACAACTTGTTGAAACACTTTTTGTCTGGAATTCCATACCACCAACGATGCCTTTCTGCATTTTACACAAATCACCATAATTAATATGGTCAAATCTTCTATGCCATGTCACACCACTGTCTGCATTCGTTGATGAACACTGCTGATCATTCTTGATCCTCAATTTATACACACCGTTGGCCCAATCCGCCAGAGCAACTCATTCATTCCTGACGTTGAAAATTTGACAGGAATCTAACTCAAATTTCACTATGTTTCCATTCCTGGTCAACTGACCCACCGACAGAAGATTCGTGGTCAAATCCGGAACACACATGACTTTGCTATCAGTGACATTGAAATTCTTCTTTCCCACATTGGTCACAATATCTACATCCCCCGAGCACAACACCGACAGCCGTTGATTATTTGCTGTAACAATTCCATCAGGCCCCTCACCACCGAATATTAACTACAGTCAAGAAGGTTCACTCGTCTCCCGGTCCCGCTCTGGTCCCAACATCATACCAGGTGTCGACGGTCGTAAATTCCGAAAGAAATACGAGGTTCGAGTGTAAAGACCGTGCCACCGACCGCGCGCGGTTGTAATTTATCAGTAGATAGTTGAATATGTTCATGAAGTTCTCTTCCTGTTTGAACTTGTTCATACAGTGTTTTTGGTGTTTAACTTTGTTCATACTGTGTTTTTGCTGTTTGACTTTGTTTTTACTGCGTTTTTGGTGTTTGAATTTGTTCATTGACTATTATTTTTGTGGATGCATTTGGATTATTCTGTTCAGTAAGTATCAAATGATTAAAATGTGATCAGTGTTTTTGATGAGTAGATATTACGTAAAATGTCTAGACGCTATTGTGTGGGGACGGCTTTAATAGCAAAATAGAAAAATGAGGCGGAATTGGATTTTTCCGGTTTCCGAAAGATGATGAAAGGTATAATAATATATTCATATTATTATAACTATTGATGGTATGAATACAGAAAAGTCTTTGACTTTGACTAATATCATTTTATAATAAGACTATATTAAGATATTTCCCATGCTAAGAATTCTCCCGTCCCAAATATCTCCAAATCGATGTTTCCACCTACAATCGAGGACGGTAACTAGAGTCGCCCGAAAAATATTCGATATTCACCATAATCGTTGATTGAATATTCAATCAACGCCATAATCACAAACTTAGATAGATAGATAGCAGAAGGCTCTGGTCAAAGTAGAACTTTCAAGTACCAACAGATGGTGATTTGGTTTTTGAACAGCTTTGAAGATGTTAATTGGATTTGTATGAGAGAGTATTCTCAAGTATGTCAGGTGAAAACAATTCACGTCACCGATTTTGTTTAAACTCTGGTAGATTGTTGTTATTGTTCATAGTAACCGATATTGAAAAGGATTTTTTCTACAAACATTTTAAAACACCTACTTGCCTATCTCACGTCACTCTTACGATCCGTATTCCCAATTAGTGACCATCATACTATCGGAATTGGAATGGGGAATTTAAAAAAAAGATTAAAAATTTTACAATGATTGCGAATTACCATAAATAATGTTTTTCTTGCAAAATGTTTGCAACCAAATTTCTCAACTAAAATTGACTATTTCTTTCGAGAGCAAGAAAGACTTTCAAAGATACCGACGGCAAATTTATTCCACCTGAATATAGTTTTTTTTTGAAGCGGCTACTAACCACGTGAACTATGGTTCGATTTATGAACAACAATATCAATCTAAGGATGTGTTTGTTATTTCAATATCATATTATTATTCTGTGTAGCGCGGAATATAAAGGATACGAAAGACTCGTATATTCTTCTCGTTTTCCGAGGACATAATTTTAAATGATATTCAATAATTTGATAATAAGAATGATAAAATGGTTCAATGCCCATCAAGAGCGTTATTGTAGACTTAAAAATAATGATATTTGATGACCAAGTTCCACGTTTTGTCTATAGTTTTTCTTCTCATATCTTATATAGATAATGATAGTTTGATAAATTAGATTATATTAATTATATTATGCCCGATTTAACAAAATCACGTGGACAGTTATGCAAATGAATAAAGTAGAATATACTTATAAAAATTTTTTTGATTATAATATACAGTGTCTCCACGGTTTGGGTTTCGGTAAGGTATGTATAAATGACAACCAGTTTCCGAGTTAGATTTTGATATTCTGGGAATTCTGTTCGGTCTCAAACTAAGATGTTGAGAGAATGAACCAAATCAATTTATTGAGAAAAGTTGTTAAGAATTAAAAGCTTAAGCAGTCTCAATTTTCAGACAAATCCGCCTTCTTTGATTTTGCAAGTACCTATGTTATGAAATTGATAATTATCAATTGATTTCTGATTTTTGTCCTGTGCGTAATGATTTTTGTCAGCAATAAACGTTTTATATTGTTATAGTCGATTATTTATTCATTTTTGTTTTAGCAGTATTTCAAAATCAGTCATCTTCGATGACAATAAAATATACTGTTAAAATCATAGTGGGTTGATCTATCTGAAAATTGGGAGTATGCTTGAGCTTTTAATTCTAAACAATTTCTCTCAATAAATTTTTCTGATATCTTTCAAAACAAAGGTACTTTACTCTTGTCAATTTTCACTAAATCAATAATTCCAAACCCCACCTGTATATCAAACAATTAATTGATTTCGCTCATTTTCTCAACATCTTAGTTTAAGAGGCAGGAGCGATTCCCAGAATATCAGAATCTAACTCGGAAAATGTTTGTCATTTTACCTTACCGAAACCCAATCCGTAGACACACTGAATGTACATATTATTGAATAATATCATTTTATAAATAAAATACCTTTGCGTCTACAACTACTTATCCACTGTAAAATAAATGCAAGGCAGTATTGTTATGAGGAAATATTTGATCGCTAATTGAAATAAATAATGGACATATTCGAGAATAATGGAAATATTTCACCCTTTTATACGGAGAATAGAAAGTCGACTTTCTGAGGTAGAAAAGCATCAAAAAAATTCGAAGAGACGTCGTCTATGATCGTTCAACCTTCATTGATATTGTTTCTTTTAATTTGGTTTATTGCACTCACAGCGAAAGTGAGATCATAATGTCATCGAATGATGAACGTGTCAAAATGACAGGAAATGATTAGTTCTTTTATAAATGATTTTGAGGTCCCAGAAAGAATGGGACATACGGTAACAGCAGATTCCTCACACAAAAATGTTGCGATCGCCCCGAACTTATCTATCCCGAAAGTTGATATATATGAACCAATGTGGAGTAGCCGTTTTCAAGATATTTGCACTGTAATCCATGCAGTGCGGTTTCGAATGTAAAATTTAGACATAGGGGGCATCGAAAATGCCGTTGTCAAGTTAATTTTGACAATAAGCGTCTTGATGTTCAATGTTTCTTATAAAAAAAAAACTAGAAGAAAATGGAGAACATTTTTCAAACAAATTTCATTTTTTTTTTCTTGGTAAAAAAAATATAAAATTAGATTACATCTTTTTTAATCAAAACAAATTGAGCAATCAACCTAATGTCAAAATTAACATGATAACACCGTTTTCAAAACCCCTATGTTTATTTTCAAAATTTTTCATTTGAAACCACATTGCATGGATTACTTCAAGTTCAAATATCTTGAAAAAGGTTGCTCGTAGCCACTTCTACAAAGTATACCTTTTTCATATAAATGTGATGGAGAAATCAGTTTTTCAATTTCAAAGAAATATACGGGTGCGTACAAAAAAGTTATGATTATTTGAATGAGTGAAAGGGTGTGTAAGTGGCGCCCCTTACAAATAAGAGCAATTCCGTGCTCAGATTTGAATTTTCCATATCAACCAACCCCCATAATGAACCAAATTTCATCAATATCACTCGATTATTTCGAAAGTAATTCAAATAAATCAAAAATGAAAATGGACAATTTGAACTTTTTTTTGGAAATATGAAAAATATAAGGATTAGTAATTACTGATGCCATTGATATTTAAAAAATCAACCTACGACCTCTAATAATGTAGTAATCACCGATTAAAGAGGACCAATCAACATCCACTACGTCACAGAATACACTATCTATCTCCGTCTGTCTTATTGACTGACATGACTCTCTCTCTCGGGAGGGTAATATGGCTCCACCCCTTTTGCGATCATGCAGTGAAATTCGCGTCTTCTTTTTCATTTATTTAGTATATTTTTGGGTATTTCGGAAAAATTTTTTCGCTGGTGACTTTCAAATAATGTCTAGAATACGTATATAAAATTTCAAGTCATTTGAAAATGTATGCAAATTGTCCATTCAACTCTGATACCCTGTATCTCTATTCATATCAACTTTCGGGATAGACAAGTTGGGTGCGATCACAATATTGTCGTGTGAGGAATCTGCTGTTACCACATGTCCCATTCTTTCTGTGACACCCTGTATAATAATGATTTTTTCACACAAAATCAAGTTTTGCTAAGCATGTGGATGTGAGGTTTAGTTCATTGAATTACATACCTACATTCATTGAAAAAGGCTGGCATTATTTGTGAAATCTTTTTAGAATTCTTCAATTTGTTTCTAACAATTCAATTGATATTTTTTTTACTTCGATATTTTTGTTGTAACGTTTATTTTGAATGTCTCCATGTATTTCTAATTTTCCAGAAATATTAACAAAATGCATATTTCCCAGAATTTAACGCTACGGGGTATATTGTTCTAGATTTCTTGAAATTGTAATCAGCCAGAAGTGTGGCGAAAACTAATTATTCAAAATAGTTCTTTGATGGTGATTTACGACCCATTCACCAATGAAAGTAGCGCCATTCGAGAAAACGTCTAGCCCGTTGGCTTTTCCCGGGTGTTAGCCACCTTTTTATACATTTTATAATGTTTATTGTAAAATGCTTTAGTTACCTTGAATATTTGTGCAAGAAATATTGAGTTTGCAAAGTGAGGTGCAGAGAGTATATTCGTTGATTTGTTGATTCCCCTTTTGTTTTTAAAAATGTTTGCAATGAATCAAGCTACAATAATTTGTAAAAACATCATGTTTTTAAATTCTTTACTCCACAGAATATCTAAAAATTTTGTTGTCAAACTATGATGATTCGATATGCATTAGGTGCAATGTCCTGATCTAACTTTAAAAGATTCTGTGGAGTATACAGAGTGTTTCCTGATTGCCTACATCAAATTTAAGGACGTACTCCTGAGCAAATTTCACGAAAAAACAAACATATAAACTTAGGTCCGGATAAGTGCATTGTTTTTAAGATATAGGGTGTTGAACTTGAAAAAAAATGTACGCAACTGACATTATTGTGATTTTCATTTTTTTCTTGACTGACCAAAAATACAGCCTGTTTGTCCCATAGTTCTTTTTTGTATCTGGCCTCGTTTCATTTGTTGTAGAATACTTTACCCGTGTAAAGAAAGTATAACAATAATTTGCGAAGTTTAAAAGTTTTTTTTGTTTGTGACAACCAGGCCAGGAGCCGGATTCCGTGTACTGTGGAATTCAACATGTTGAATACCACTGTTGATTTCAACATGTGGAAGCAAGGCGTGACAAAAACGTTATTCCGTGCACGTCTTGATATCAGTTCGGCAATGTTCGTGTTTTGTCAAGACGTGTTTCAAAATCTTAGTGACTTTTTCATTTTTCCCTAAACATTTTTGACATTTCGTAGGGACTTTCAATTTTATTCTCTCGTGTTGGTGTATGTTGACGTGATAGTGGTATTCTTTTGTATAGAATCTGACTGACCAAAGTTATTCGAGGGGGTAATTCTGGGGTACCTGCAAAACAATAATTTCCGTCTAGTGTTCGGAAAATAGCAGTAGCTTGAAATTTTTCGATTATTTGGAAAAACCAGTGGGAAAAACTCATAATAC
This sequence comes from Orchestes rusci, assembly GCA_958502075.1. Lineage (NCBI taxonomy): Eukaryota > Metazoa > Arthropoda > Insecta > Coleoptera > Curculionidae > Orchestes > Orchestes rusci. Next base: position 47,799,209 of record OY293303.1, on the reverse strand, counting down.
GTTAGAAATCGCGGAAAAAACCAACTTTTTGATGTTTGATACCAAATTCAGTTTAAAGAGATTTCTTTGGGAGAATAATATGTGAGTCTTTCTGTCTCGCTTTCTGTGTATTTCTACTTTGAAAAAAAAATAGTTTCGCAGCCAACAAATTTGGATAATATTATTTTGGTCGCGAAATAAGTACACGTGGGCACATGGACGTGAAAAAATAGAAAGTCAATACCTAATTTAAAATACGTGGTAATAAAAATATAGGTACGTTTTGAAGTCTCACACAACTCATGTGCATTACCTTCTAGGCCTTTGGAATTGGAATCTTCATTATTGTTTAAAGTAGGTACCTATATAATAATAATCAATTATCGGGATGCTTTCAATAAACTGTTTAGTCTGGTAGGTGTTGAGGCATCCACGTTAGTATATATGATCTAAGTTTTTAGCGAATATTCTTGTGAAACCCACCTTTCAGACTGAAACGAATTAGTACAATTAAAATAAAGTCGCTGATTCCGCTAATTCATATATTTTTGAATCGAATGAATAGGTATGTGAGTCATCCATCAAAATCTACGTTTCAATAACATAATTTATAACGGGAGAATGTGAGTTCCAATTTTAAAGAACTGCCGACACATACCTAAGCATTTACCAAGCGATTTACCTACTGATGTTGTGAGTTTTGCCGCGAATTACTGATTTTGGGATGGCATTTCAATGGTATTTTGTTAATTAAGTCCTTTATTTTGTATCACTCCTTGTAAAATTCAAGTCAAGTTATAACATATCGTATTTTTGACAAAACGTGGATATGAGATCTGTGAGCCACATGTTTATATTAAACCGATTCGTTCAAGTTGATGTTCTTTAGTTTTTTTTTGCCCATGATGCATTTATATCATTCTATCTTGCTTTCCTAAGGCTCCATTGAATCTACTTTGTAATAAGAGATGGTTGTTTCCTGACAATACCGAAAAACACCTCCACAATGAAACTGAAACTCACAAAACGTAAACATACCACCACAATACAATACTGGACCCATGATACTACGACTAGTATCATGTACTGGGACCCGTATTCCGTGTACTGTGGAATTCCATAGCAACACGTCGCTCTGCTTATATTGTATTCTGTGCACTTCTGTCAACACGACTAGACATACTTGTCCCCTTGTCTTCACTCAATACGTAAGGACGTGTTGTTTCGTTTTTTCCACACGACTTCTATCAGCTGAATTTGTCAATTTGTCATTATTTGTCAAAATTTGTCATTATTTGTTTACGTTTTGTGAGTTTCAGTTTCATTGTGGAGGTGTTTTTCGGTATTGTCAGGAAGCAACCATCTCTTATTACAAAGTAGATAGTATGGAGCCTTAGGAAAGCAAGATAGAATGATAGAAATGCATCATGAGCAAAAAAAATCTGAAGAACATCAACTTGAACGGATCGGTTTAATATAAACATGTGGCTCACAGATCTCATATCCATATATTTTTGTCAAAAATACGATATGTTATAACTTAACTTGGATTCTACAAAAAGTGATACAAAATAAGGCCTAAATAAACAAAATATCATTGAAATGCCAACCCAAAATCAGTAATTCGCGGCAAAACTCACAACATCGGCAGGTAAATCGCTTGGTGAATGCATAGGTATGCGTCGGCAGTTCTTTAAAATTGGATAACTCACATTCTCCCGTTATAAAATATGTTATTGAAACGTAGATTTCGATGGATGACTCACAAACCTATTCATTCGATTAAAAAAAATATGAATTAGCGGAATCAGCGACTTACGTTTAATTGTTCTGATTCGTTTCAGTCTGAAAGGTTGGTTTCACAAGAATATCCGCTAAAAACAGTTTATTAAAAGCATCCCGATAATTTATTGATATTATATACTACCTATTGTTCTTTAAACAATAATGAAGATTCCAATTCCAAAGGCCGCGAAGGTAATGGACATGAGTTGTGGGAGACTCAAAACGTATCTTTATTTTTATAACCACGTATTTCAAATTAGGTATTGATTTTCTATTTCTTCACGTCCATGTGCCCACGTGTACTTATTTCGCGACCAAAATAATATTATCCAAATTTGTTGGCTGCAAAACAATTTTTTTATCTAAGTAGAAATACACAGAAAGACTCACATATTCTCTCAAAGAAATCTCTTTGAACTGAATTTGGTTTCAAACATCAAAAAGTTAGTTTTTTCCGCGATTTCCATCGTATTATGAGTTTTCCCACTGGTTTTTCCAAATAATCGAAACATTTCAAGCTTCTGCTATTTTCCGAAAACTAGACGGAAATTATTGTGAGTTTTGCAGGTACCCCAGAATTACCCCCTCGAATAACTTCGGTCAGTCAGATTCAATACAAAAGAATACCACTATAACGTCAACATACACCAACACCAGAGAATAAAATTGAAAGTCCCTACGAAATGTCAAAAATGTTTAGGGAAAAATGAAAAAGTCACTAAGATTTTGAAACACGTCTTGACAAAACACGAATATTGCCGAACTGATATCAAGACGTGCACGGAATAACGTTTTTGTCACGCCTTGCTTCCACATGTTGAAATCAACAGTGGTATCCAACATGTTGAATTCCACAGTACACGGAATCTGCTGATGACAAATTTTGACAAATAATGACAAATTGACAAATTCAGCTGATAGAAGTCGTGTGGAAAAAAACCATATACTTATAAGTATATGAAAAAAACGAAACAACACGTCCTTACGTATTGAGTGAAGACAAGGGGACAAGTATGTCTAGTCGTGTTGACAGAAGTGCACAGAATACAATATATGCAGAGCGACGTGTTGCTATGGAATTCCACAGTACACGGAATACGGGTCCTGATACGAAAAAACTCTAAGGACCGGTACTTCCACATTCGAATAAATAAAATAATAACTAACTGTCAGATAACAAATGGAGCGTTACCATGGCGGGACCAATTTGGAGGTTATTCTGAGGGAATAAAATCGACTACTTGAATGTGAAAGTACCGGGCCTAAGAGGTGAAAAAGTTGTATTTTCGTATGTTTAATTTAACAAAAATATTCGGTAGGATGGCCGTCGGGCACTGGTCTTTATAATTTCTATCTAGCTAAGGCTACATTAGGCTTTCATTACAAAAAATTGATCTGTCAAATAATAAAATCGGTTCAAGGATATTCGTAACATTCGTAAAAGACCCATTTTTTAAAAAGTTCAACTCCATGTCTCTTGAAAACCATGCATTTTCGGACCCACGTTCATATGAACTTTTTTTCATGAAATTAGCTCAGGAATACGCCCTCAAATTTGAAGTACGCAATTATAAAACACCCTGTTCTTATAGACAAAATCAGAAATTATTATTGGAAAAAGTTGATCAGAACTAAAGACCACGTTCAAATATGCAATTAGGTACACCCATCCACAATTTTTTCTATTATGAATGAATATTTAGCTCTTGTGATTTTTTTATTTTGTCTAACAATTTTGCAATTTAAACACGTGATGAGTGCATATTTAATATTGCCAATGAGAAAATACATACTAATAATGTTTTCAATATAAATGGGTGTAATGACTCTAATGAACAATTGGCTATTTTTACGGAAATATGGAAAATATCAGGATTATCAACTACTGATGCCATCAATGTTAAAAAAAAACAATAGAAGGTGGCCACACTCTCTACTAATGTAGTAATCACCGATTAAAGACCCCCAGCCAACCTCCAATTTGCTCCAATAGTCACGCTTATATCCAAGAGTATTCATAAAATACTTATCTATGGTACTATCGCATTATGTTGAAATTAAGTCAGGCGAGAAAAATTTAGGAGATGACACCTATAACTATCATGCGTTAGATAAATACTCTTTGCTGATATCACACGATCTATCAAGTACAAGTATTTACCTGGCGTATAGGACTGCAATGAGGAGAAGAGAGTGAGAGAGAGCAGAGAGAGGATTACTTCAGCACCGCCCCTTTTTTGATCATATAGGGAAATTCGCGTGGTCTTTTTCATTTTTTTTACATTTTTTTTGGTGACAATCGTCAAATGTTGGGCAGAATACGTATATAAATTATCAAGTCATTTGAAAATTTATACAAATTGTCCATTGCATTGCGTATTTAAACGTGGTTCTCAGTTTCGATCAACTTTTTTTGGAAACAACCTTTCATATTGTCAAAAATGAAGGTTCTTTACTCTTGAGCAAAATACATATTTTCTAATAAGCCTCGTATACGACTAAAAAAAATGTTACCACATGATTGTGTTTCAGACATGAACATGTAGAATGTAGAACTTTTTATGATGAATAACTTGTTTTCTATAGACTATAATAATAAAAAAGTTTTCCAAGTCTCCGTAACCTGGAACCATACCATATTATGTCATTGGGTCCAGGTTACGGTTACGTACTGTATACCTGATCTTCATTCTTTATTACCTGCAAAAGAACCCATTAGGTACCATTTCTTAATTTTCGGTAACAAATGAAGATCAAGTATATTTCCATATATACATTAGAAAGTACCTATACAGGGTCTTTTTTCTAAAGGGCCTTATATCGGAAAGTAATAGTGATACGCTTAAACAAATTCACACTCTTTTTCTAAAATAGTGGCAGTTTCCTATCACTTCCTTTTATACCGGAAGTAGATACCAACTTCCTTATTTTAAATGGGAACCCTCATTTTTTATTTCACATTTAGATTCTTTTTTGAAAATTAAGGACAGTTTATCCAATAATATCCATGGCCATCTTTGACCATTTTGGAGATATTTGCATTTTAAGAAAAAAAAATGAGTTAGGTAAGTGTGGTACTTTGAAGCTTTGTATTTCGGAGACTATTAGATGTAAAACAATAAAATTTTGGAGGTTTCTATAAAAAATGCTGGTCATCCAAATAGCCTTGATCAATTTTTACAATAATCTACAATGTCTTGACAATTTAAGAAAAACAAAAAACTTGGGATTTTCCAAAAAAACTCGGGTTTTTCAAATGGAATACCATTTTTCAATTCAGATATGGATTCTTGACAAAATTTTCTTTCGATTGACACTACATTGTCACATACCTTAAATTGATAGTTTTCGTTTTAAAATTAATCCATTGAAATAAATGCACATAACTTGAAAACTATTAATTTTAAATAGAGTTTAATATTATTTATATTACTGTTTAAATATTGAGATCAGTTTATCAAATGACATCTATGGCCATCTCTCAACGATCTGGAAATATTTGCATTTTAAGAAAAAAAAATACGGTTAAGGTGGGTACTTTGACGCTTTGTATCTCGGAGACCATTGGACGTAAAACAATATGAATTTTGAGGGTATGTTCCTATAAAAAATGCTGGTTATTCAGATGATCATCATCATTTTTCACAATAATCTACTACATACCACAAATTATAAAAAAAAGTCTTTTTGAAAAAACTCCGGTTTTTCAAACGGAATACTTCTTGTTCTAATTCAGATAATAATTTTAGACAAACTCTTCTTTCGATAGACATGACATTCTGCTCTACATAAAAAAACAAATGATTTGATTATATATAAAATTTTCTTTCGTTTGATACTACATTGTCCTACAGCTAGAAGTGATATCATGTTATTGAATTTTTTTTCAATAAAGTAATTTGAAAATCTGAATAACTTCAAAACTATCCATTTCAAGTATAAGACAATGTAGTGTCAATCGAACGAAAATTTTGTGAAGGATTAACATCTGAAATGAAAAATGGGACATTCCATATAGAAAACCCGAGTTTTTTTTGAAAAACTCAAGTTTTTTGTTTTTCATAATTTGCCAAGACCCTGTAGATTATAGTGAAGAATGATCAAGATCATTTGAAATACCAACATTTTTTATAGGTTACCTCAAAATTTATTTTTTTTACGTCTAATAGTCTCTGAGATACAGAGCCTCAAAGCACCAACGTTAACTCTCATTTTTTTTCTTAAAATGCAACTATTTCCAAAATGGTCAAAGCAGGCCATATATATTATTCAGTTAACTGACCTTAATTTTCAAAAAGGAATCTGAATGTGAAATAAAAATTTGGGTACTCATTTAAAGTATGGAAGTTGGTAGCTACTTCCGGTAAAACCGGAAGTTATAGAAAACTGCCAGTATTTTAAAAAAGTAGTTCATGGTCGGGAACCTTCGTGTGAGAATTTTTATGAGCGTATCACTATTACTTTTAAAAGAAAGACCCTGCATAAGCACTGGTTTGATTAATTTTTCAAGTGAACAATCACAACTTGTTGAATAAATGTTATTAGATTTCCAGATAAGTAATTTGGTGTAAAGTTTTTGATGGGATGTGGCGGAATACCCAACAAAATCTGGTAAATAGTGTAAGTAATAATAATTGTTTAAAAATAATTTATTTCAATAGTTTCCGATACATACAAAAATATACATATTATTCCAATCAGGTACCAAAATCAAAGAAAAAACGATATGCAAAACTGGCGCTACCTGAAATTACTCAATTTCCATATTGCATTCCAAGAATTATTCCAGAGAATAGCATATGCTATGATGCAAAAAGCATTCTGGAAAAATTTGGGCCGACCCCTTACCAGTTTGATGGTTTGAATCCGAGAATAACGTACCATCATGTTGTTCTGCGACTTTCTTTTTCGACGTTATACCACGCCTCCTTAAAAAAGAGATCTGTAGTATTCTGTAGGAACGAAATGCCGATATTCGTCAACAGAGGGCTTTTTCATTTTTGTATAAAAGTGCAGCTTTGCGCCACCTAACAGGCTTTTGTTGAGTTACTAAAGTTTGGAAAATTGCTTCCATAAGAAATATCCTAATATAGTCTTATTATAAAATGGTAATATGTTACCCAAAAGCGAATATTCCTTTGGGGGTGAGCGAATATTACCGTAAGTTACGGAATTTATGGGAATATTCGGTCGGTAATATTCGCTCGTCGCATCAGTACGCCTAACCTGTCATCAAACATCTTATTCCTATTGACATACAGGTTTGCCATGTTTACACTATTTACATAACTACATACTAAACTATTAACTAATGATAAAACAGTGGCAAAATAAATGTTGAGACGCAGATGAACGGTTTTTAAAAAAGATTTTATTTTGGAAAAGTGAACTTTAAAACATCTAGACCTTACTGGTTCAAGAGTTTAGACATGATAAAGCTTATGACTAAAGCTGGTTACTGTATTTATAAACTAAAAATTGCTGACTTAGCTAAATTATTGCAATACTAAGGATAAATTCAATACAATAGAAAGGGTTGTTCAGCATCCCATAACTCCTCCGCCCTTAGTGGAAAATTCTGGGGTTTGGCACAGAATTTTTTGGTACCGTGGCTTCAAGTGAGTGTAGGCTGCTGATGTCACAATCGGGTTGTTTGATTGTCCTTTGGAGGGGTTTTCGTGAACTTCAGGTTTTTTCTGTAAATCCTAAACCCAAGTACAAAAACCATAATTCCAATAATAAGGTACAATACAAGAGTCCAGCCATTAATAGTTTCAAAAGTGAAAGAGTCCGGTTCGATAGTGTCTAATTTTCGAATATTGTCGTTTAAGGCACTTTCTATCGCACTAATTTCACTTAAGTTGATGTTGTCCAATTTCAGAGGTTTTGACGTAGTTACAGCACTGGTAAAATTTAAGAAGTTAATTTTTGGAAGTTCAGTATTTTTGAACTCCGTTTTTGAATTTCGAAAGGTTTCAATGATGAAATTTTTTAACCGCACTTCACATTTATTGTCCATTTCTAGTAAGTAGGTTCCCTGAAGAGGCACATTTTCGAAGTTCTTGCCGCATTTCTGGGTTGCAACCGTTGTTGAAGGACTGATGATGATCCACTTGTTTTCTTCAATTTTCTGCACTTTCAGGCGTTGAATTTGGACTGCTGTTACATGACAGTTTGTAACTTGTTTTGAATACTTCAATAACTGTAGTTCACATGGTGGATCCTCAGGAGTTTTCTCAGGAGTTAATTCGTGGCAAATAAATTCTTCAGGAATGATCTCTTTACACGGACTATTAATGAAAATGTGATTCTGCTCATTTAAAATTAGAAATTTTGCTTGAGGAATGATCATTTCAAATGAATTATTCTTTTGAACTGGCAATGGATACAAATGAAAATAATAATAATTTCCATTTTCAACAATTGGAACTTCAATGATTAGAACAATTTTGGATTCTTTGCTGTAACTTTTAATTGACATTATTTTTTTTCAAAAAGTAAAATGTTTTCTGGTTTTGGATCAAAAGGTATTTTATTTGACCCTATGTACTTTGAAATTGTCTTGATTTCGTTTAGTAGCTCATCAGGTTTGATCATTGGGTTATGAAAAGTATTTAACTTTGCAAACGTGATGGCTATTTCAACTTTCTCGAAAATGTCAGAGTATTTGAAATTCCGCTATTATTTGGGAGACTATCATCTCGACGTAAAAATAGTAATAAGTTGATAGGTTTGTCACATGAATTTTGTGAAGTGTATCCTCAATTTTATCAATGCGGACTTTCAATTGAATTTCATTTCTCGATAGATTTCTGATGTTACTTTGAAATATTTCAATCGACTCTTTAAAAAGTGATATTTGATTTTTGACTACGTAGTTAATGTCTTGTTGGTTTGATGACAATTTTTTGATGACTGATTCAAAACGTTCAGCATCATTTTGATCTAGATTACCAGTTATTGATTTGAGTACAAAGCCTAAACCATTAATTAGGCCTCGTTTTTTCCTGATGGTTGTTGTAGGGTTCAGTTGTTCTATCTGAATCAATATTCTGTTTTCAAAAGACGTAGCTATCGTGTAGTAGTTATCAAATTGTTCTTTGTAGCTTTTTGCTATTGTAGTGTTTTTGTCTAGAGCATTTTTAATTCGTCTAAATTGAGTTTGAATATTTCTAAATTGTCTTGTTAGGGGTTGAATGTCAAAAATTTGGATGAACGACCATGAATAAACCGTGTTTTGAGCATTGCCAATTTTTAAAGGAAGTAGACCTGGATTGTTTTTGAGGTCGTTGAATTTAGGACTTGTTAATTCTCCGAGTGTTCCGACGAAGAATCTGAAACAAGAGGAGGTAATTCTTTAATATGAACAATTTCCTTTTTGTTTTCGTTGTTTTTTCGGGAAATTTCAACACGATTTCTTTCTAGAATTTCAGTGATAACATAAGGACCAAGAAGTTTATTGTTCTTCTTGCTTCTTATAGAAGGGTTTTGTTTAAAAACTATTTGGCCCATATGAAAATCTTTATTTTCTTCACCGTGGATGTTACGTTTAAAAACAAGTTTTTGTTTTTGATTTTCAAGATTTTCTTTGACTTTTTGATAGACGCGTTGTAACTTATTTTTATGATTTTCCGCTTAGCCTGTGAAACATTCCTTCAAAGCAAAAATGTCATTTGGGTCACGTGAATTAGTATGTCCATGGGTTAATTCGAAAGGGGTGTATTTTGTTGAACTGTGGATGGAGTTGTTATATGCAATAATTGCATATTCTATTAATCTTTCTTCATTGGGAAAAGATTCTTTGAGAATTCTCAAATGTTCAATGAGAGTGGAATGAAAACGTTCAACTATACAGTTTGATTCATGATGTTGTGGGGTTGTGAAGTGAATTTTAATCCTATGTAAATTTAGAATTTCCTTCACTGTTTCATTATTAAATTCGGTTCCATTATCAATAACTAATTTTTCGGGAATACCGCAAAAACTAAAATACTTAATTAATGCATTTGAAATACTGATTGCGTTCTTACCAGGTATTTCGATGGCTTGTCCAAATTTTGTAAAGGCATCGACAAGAGTTAGATAACTACGATTGTCGTAATAGAAAACATCAATGTGAACTATTTGAAAAGGTTTCGAGGGTGTTTCGGTCAGCATAATAGGGGTGTATGGATTTTTCCTTGCATACTTAGCACGTTGACAAATATCACAAGAGTTTATGAATTTTGTCACTGTATTTTTCATTCATATCCAATAATAGTTTCTTTTGAGATATTCAAGAGTTTCATTGATACCTCTGTGATTACTTATGCCTTCATGATGGTTTTTAGTCAAAATTATTTGTTCTTCTAAATCAGTTATTGTATTTACCATTTTTGTGCATCTGATTAGTTTAGGACCTTTCTCTGAGAAATGTCTCAAGTAGACGTTGTTGAACTGAGTATATAATTCAAAAGTATGAAAATACATGCAATAGACTTTTCCAGTGCTTGTGTTATCTCTGAGAAATTCAAGTATTAAATTTTCATTTTCACTTTTTGGAATATTTACTCTGATTATTTTATGATGTAAATAATTTTCTTGTTTCACACTTAATTTCGGCAAAACATGGGGAAAAACTAAAATTTGATTTACTTTATTATTAATCATTTCGTCTAAAATTTTTATTCCGGTGTTAGTTGTTTCATTGAATGTAGAATGTTGTGTATTTGAGTCTGAGTATTGTATTTGAGAATTTGAGTCTTCTTGTTGAATTTGAAAGGGTGGTTTGATTTGAACGTCTGATAAGATTGTTATTTTTTTTAGATCTTCAATTTGATGTTTACTAGTAGATGGTTTGTTTAGTTCGCTAGTCTTAGAAGTTTCAAAACTTTCAGTGATCCTTTCAAGATAGTCGAGTGAGTCAAATTGGTCTTCTGGATCTCCAGGATTATTAATCATTGATTCAGTATCAAGAGGATTAATTTGAATTCTAGATAAACAATCGGCGTTAACATTTAATTTTCCTTTTTTATATACAATATCATAATCAAATTCTTCTAGTTTTAATCTCCACCTTACGAGTTTACTATTAGGCTCACGGAGATTAAAAAGCCAAACTAGAGGTCTATGGTCAGTGTAAATTGTGAATTTTCTACCAAACAAATACGGTCTAAGATATTTGCATGCCCATACAATGGCTAGCAATTCCTTTTCGATAGTACTATATTTAGATTCACTTTCATTCAAAGTTCGAGATGCAAACGCAATCGGTTTGTCTGAACCGACTTGACCTTGTGATAAGACTGCACCTAAGGCGACGTTTGATGCATCTGTTGTTAAAATAAATGACTTTGAAAAATCGGGGTATTGTAAAATTGGGGAGTTGCAAAGTAAATTTTTACAAGTTTCAAAAGATGTTACGAAGTTCTGATCATGAATTACTTTATTATTTTTCTTTAAACATTGAGTCATTGGCTTGGTGACTTTGGCAAAATCTTTTATGAATTTCCTATAATAGCCTACCAATCCAAGAAAACTTTTGATTTCTTTTTGAGTTTTTGGAATTGGAAATTTTTTGATAGCACTAATTTTATCTGGATTAGGCTTAACTCCATTTGGCGTAATAACATGACCTAAATAATTAACTTCTTTTCTTTAAAATTCCGATTTGTCCAATTGAATTTTAAAATTTGCTTGTCTTAAACGATTGAAAACCTTTCTCAATCTGTCCATGTGTTCGGAAAGAGACGTACTAAAAATAACAATATCGTCAAGATAAACTAAACATTCTTCGTTTTGTAAACCTCTCAGAATATTATCCATCACTCGTTGGAAAGTTGATGGTGCGTTTTTTAATCCAAAAGGCATTCTTTTAAATTCGTAATGTCCGTTTTCTGTTGAAAATGCTGTATTTTGTATATCGGAAGGTTTCATTTCAATCTGATGAAAACCGCTTGCTAAATCCAATGTTGTAAAATATTGGCATCGACCTAATTTATCTAAAATGTCACTTATATTTGGAAGGGGGTACTTATCATTAATTGTATTTCATTTAGTTTACGATAATCAATTACAAGACGCCATTTTCTTTTTCCTGAAGCATCTAGCTTTTTGGGAACAATCCAAATAGGACTTGACCAAGGAGAAATTGAATTTTGAATAATTCCTTGTTCTAGCATTTTTTGAATTTGATCTTTAACTTCTTTTTTATGAATTTCTGGGTATCGATAACTCTTAGTGAAAATTGCTGTTTCGTCACTTAAATTGATAGGGTGTTGTATTTGATTAGTAAAAGTCAAGGGTAATTGGTCACAATGAAAAATATCTCTAAATTCAAAACAAAGGTCTCTTATAGCTTTTCTTTCTTCGAGATTGCAATGTTCTAATCTTAGATTTTTTAAATAAGATTTCAAGGTATTATCTTTATTTTTGTCAAATTCAGGTGTTTGTGGAAAATTGTTTTTTTCTACAAAGTTTACTTCATTGATATTTAAACTTTCAACTTCAAAGGGTTTATGAATTCGAAGTCTGATTGATTCATCACGTCCGTTAGAAATTGAAGTAAATGCGAAATTATTTTCAACTTTGACAACAGCTTGAGGAGTTTCTACTAAATTCCCAAATTTTAAATAATTAGTCAAAGAAAGCAAAACCATTTTCCAAATTTACTGGTAGTTTTACGATCATATTTGTTCTCGGGGGTATTTCAATAGAATAATTATTATTGTCATTCAAATTTTTATTTTGTTTTGGTGTTTGAACTTCATTTTGGAGAATTGGGACTCTAACCAAAGGTGTTAATATTTCTTTTTTGCCAATGTCAAGTACTGCTTTGAGTTGTTTCAATAAATCAATACCAATTAATCCATCGTACTTTTCACTGAATTCAAAAATATAAAATTTGTGAAATTCATTTACTTTAAACATGTCAAAAATTGGAATTTGGATAACTTTATCGTGAAAAGTTATCATGTGTGCTGTTTCAATTTGAAAATCTTCATTAAACATTCTGTGTGGATAAAACTTTTCAACAATTTTCGGAGAAATTAAACTTTTTGTACTTCCAGTATCAATCAAAAACTTAGCGTTGAGTTGGGGTATTATTATGTGTGGTAAAGTTGATGAAATATTATTTAAATGTATCAAGTTTTTTCGTTCTGAAAACTGTCCAAGGTAAAATTTCCATCATGCATATTATATGGATGAATGTTATCTACATGGGACAATGGTTCATTGTCAGTACAATGGTTTCTGTTTTCATTTTGTGAGTCAGCATTACCGTTTCCTATGAATGAGTCATAAGAGTTGACCTCAGGGTTATCTGCTAGTGACGCATTTTCTTGATAATTAATTTCTGCAAAATTTAAGGGTTGATTTCTTTTCACAAAACTTGAAAAAGATGATGTGTCCATTGGTTCCGGCTGATTAGAATTAAATTGATTGTGTCTCACATTTTGAGATGGTGGCTTAAAAATTGGTCTCTGAAAACTCCTCTGTTGCGAATAACTTGATTGAAATTGATTTCTATTAAATCCAAAATTTTGTCTTTGAAAATTATTATTCATTTGTGGTCTTTGAAAATTCTGATCTAAGTTTGGTCTGTGAAAATTGGGGTTGCAACTTTGTCTTTGAAAATTATTATTCATTTGTGGTCTTTGAAAATTATGATTGAAGTTTCGTTGAAAATTCGGATTAAAACCTTGTCTTTGGAAATTTGCGTTATTCATGTTATTTTGGTAATTAATTGGTCTTACATTTTGTTGTTGATTAAAAGGGGTTATTCGTGGATTCGGTTTAAACTGTTGTGAATTAAGTGAATGTCCACGATTTTGACTGTACATGAAATTTTCTTCCTCAATAACCAATGCCTTTGCATTTTCTAGAGTTTGAGGGTCTCTCAATCGAATATTATTTTGAAGTTGCCCTGTTAAATTTCTCACAAATGTTTTTAAAGCTAATTCTTCGTAATTCCTTAATCTTATTACTCTTTAGCATTTGTAAATCCTGCTGAGTTTAGTTTTGAAAAAATGAAAGAACGTGCATCTTGGCATCTCATACCAAAATTATAAGGAGTTTCACTTTTAGTAGGACTTAATGCAATCAAATCCTGAACTAGGCAATCTAAATTTCTTTGATCTCCAAAATTCAATTGAAGCGCATTTTTAACATCTTCCCATGAAAGAAGTTCATTTACTCGCGAACCTATCAAACTTAAGGCTCGACCTGATAATTTTCCAATAATAGCTCGCATAATAAAGTTATTGAGAATTTCATCTCCTTCTCTATGAAAATTCGTTATAAAATTAGTACAACTAGTGATGAAAATCTGTAATGTATGAGGATCTCCCTCAAAAACAGGAATAGTATCAACATATAACTTCAATAATTGATAATTAACAACAGGTTCTGGTGCTACTACTTGTTCCATTGTGGTTCTTGAAAGATTATTTCTTCGAGAATCAATATTTTCTTGTCTTCGATTAGAAAATAAATTGGTTAAATTGAATTTGTTTATAATATCCTCAATTTCACTTTCAGAATCAGATCTCGACATAAGATAAAAATCAATAAAGAGCAGAAATCACATTAATAATCAAAATGTAATTACAAAAATAAAATCACGATCTGCATTCCTGTAGTAAATATGTGCTTTGAATATAACTCTAGGGTTGCTGGTTTCGGCGATGTGTCCTCTACCAACGGGGTTGTTTTTGGTTTCAGCGATGTGTGTCTTCCACCAAAAGGGGTTGTTTTTGGCTTTGGCGATGTTTGTCCTCGACCAAAAAGGGGTTGTTGGCTTCCGCGATGTGTGTCTTCCACCAACGGCTCCAAAATCGTACTTTTTCACCGTCCACTGCGTTGTTTCGGAATTGGCAATTAACTGTTGAGACAGAACTTATCCGCGATGTGTGTCGGATATGTTTGCCAATCCTACCGACTGCGCCAAATAAATGTTGAGACGCAGATGAACGGTTTTTAAAAAAGATTTTATTTTGGAAAAGTGAACTTTAAAACATCTAAACCTTACTGGTTCAAGAGTTTAGACATGATACAGCTAATGACTAAAGCTGGTTACTGTATTTATAAACTAACAATTGCTGACTAAGCTAAATTATTGCAATACTAAGGATGAATTCAATACAATAGAAAGGGTTGTTCAGCATCCCATAACTGGCATTATAATTTACTTGAGAAGAAACGTCATTATGTGAGCAGTTTATTTAGGGCTAATGCACAGAGTATACATAGATGTTAATTTGCAATGTACCAGTCAAAGATCAAAACATAGACGTTACTGAGGTCAAGTTTATTGAAAGAAAATAGTGAAACATCGATTATTAATATGAATAAAGAATCAAAAAGTGGTAGGACACTCCATCGCACTTTAACAAAAAACTTGAACAGGCCCACTAAAATCACTGTTTCACATTGCATTTTCATCAGAAGATTGATGGTAAACTTCCCAGCATCTTCGTCCTCGTCACATCTCAGCGGAAGTCAGCATCATTCTGGAAATACGAAGATTGAAATAAATAAATATGTAGGAGTGTAAGTTATAAACAAACTTTTTGAATGATCAATATTTATGTATTGTCTACAATGACACCAAAGTACTTACCCCCGCCTAATACAGCCTCCTATAGTTGCAATCCTGCCTCATGTTGGTTGGAAAGTTGTGTAATGGGTTCTATAAAAATCAAATTCTTCATCGACCTTCAATCCTGGAATTTCTTCAATCGCCAAGGCAGCTTGTCAGTTGTACTGATTTGTTCGTTTGCAGCATGAACACTTTTCGCCTGCGCGAAATGAGTATACTCGCAGTATTGCCAAATTTCTTGATGTGATTTCCTGGAATTCTAGGTTAATTTGAATCGAGCGCCGTTTCTCGACCAATAGAATTTCGTCCAATTTTGAGAAGGTTCATCTTTGGATTTTTTCGCGATGGCGATTATTCAAGCTTTACTGTAGCACGTGAGAGTAGTTTTGAAGCTAGTAAAGTGGAAAACTGGAAAACCTTCCCTTGATACCGTTTCTGGTGATCTGTTAACGAGTTTCCACGATAGCCTGGGACTACATTTTCCTTGCTCACCAAGAATCAGGATCGATTTTGAATTCCCTGGCTTAACACGCCGGCAGTTGTTGGCTGCTTGAAACACGTTGTAGATTATTTTGAATCTGGCAGTGATTTCACTACTGGTGAGCATTTTTTTCATTTCTTCAACCCTCGACTCTCATTCTCTACTATTTCTTCAGGATCCTCGTAAGAGTCGACTCCTGGATTTGACCAAAAGTTTCAAGATAGACATACTTCCGGAACATTTGGTTTCATCGAGCCAACTCCGCAACATTTGCGAGTTAGAGACCCAAACCCCCCTGATGCCAAATCACCCAAAAAAACACACTGCACTGGATTTTGCTGATCAATTGCTGTTTTTTGGTGACAATCTGGATTATTCAGGCCAGTCCAATTTTAATTACATATTTTCATTTCGAACTTTATATATCTTTATCGTGAATAAGTAGTACCTATTTTCGTGAATTGGAGCATTACATAACATACCCATATTACCACTATTACCCAAACTCCATGATTTTTGTAAACCGAAGTCGACAAAAGTAGTAGTTTTTGAAATCTTTGGGTATAAACAATTTTCACACGTATAATCAACTATTCTTACCTTTTTTTATTATTCTACTGCTGAATAAACGAAGTTGTTAAGACAAAGTTAGTTTGTTTTTATTTGTTTGCACTCCACAATAAATACATAATTATTTGAGGTCCCTGAGTTGAGGCATAACATCTGTTTTGGTTTTCACATTTCTCCTTTTAAAAAAATGTGTGGCGCCCTTAATTTTTCCATGATCCAATGTTTAGTTATTGCGTAATAATATGCTCTCTAACCAAAAGACTCACACCTAGTGCTCACCGATGAATAGCTGCCGTTCGCTGTGGTAAAGTATAGAAAACTATCCCACGACTGGTTCCGGTTTCAGTTTCCTTGTGGATTATTTTCATAAGGGTATCAATTATTTAATTCATTTACATGAAGGATGTAGGTATTTAATAATAATACCTATCTGCCTACTTTATAAAACGCAATTATTATGACTGACTTAATACTTATGTTTTTGGATTAGTTTGGGTATTGGCGTTGGTCGTAACTAACCGAGAGTATCCCAAAAAGTAGGTAAAAAAATATCAATGGATGCGTTAAAAAGATACCGAACATAGAATTAGATGGAGCAGAAAATGAATGAAACCTGATAGGACACAAAAAAAAAATATTATTGAAAAAAATAACTTCCAATTTTTGTAAAATGTGAATTTTCGACATTTTCTCCCAATAAAACCTATCGTTGAATTGAACTCCAAGTAGTAAAAACTAATTAAATAAGAAAACATTCTTGGCATAAATAAGGAGAGTAGATTTTTCTACAGTTATGACTCAAGCTTCCATTGGCAACAATATTGTACTTATACAGGGTGATTCACGTAGGTGGTCTGTTACAAGTTTTTCCAGAACGGCTTTTCTAAATCTTTTGAATTTTGGTATGAGTCGATATGCAAGGGTCATCTTTTAAAAATATTTTGGTGATTACAGCGTTGCAGGACACACTAGTTTTCCCTAGTAACTTTCTTATTTGAAATGAGACACCCTGTATAGGTATTATTCGATTTTTGAATTCTGTATTGAATTTGTATAGAACATGTTATATGTCTAATGATAATAGTATCCCGAATATTTGTCATTTTATTTAAAAAATGACAAATGTCAGTTATTTTCTTAAATAAAATTTCTCAGTAACAAACAATAATAAGGAGCTGAGGCGTGAAAAATTGACAGCAGTCGCTTTCGATATCAAAGTACACAGAGCCTCATCCAAATATTTCATAAATATTGTTTGATACACAATCTGGAATGTGCATCAGAGTTTTTCTTGTAAGAAAAGTTTTTTCCACATTCACATTTGAAATCATACGATTTCACTGATCTTTTCAATGGAACTAGTTGCTCAAATGCATTGCTGTGAAATCTTTTAGGCCCGTATTCTCCGTTCATACTTAAACTCGTTCAAGGTTTGACGGCGTACGGGTTTTAATGTGTCTTCTAAGATCACTATATGTTATTTTATATATATTTGTGTACTTGACTATTTTGTAATAAACAAAATATAGTTTATGTGAGTACGTTTTATTCCAAGTCTTTCTAACAACCGTCTGCTGACAATTTCCCTTTTTATCCCCTTGACAACACAAGTGTGTTCCACAATACAAATCTATAATTACCTAACACCATATCTCACAAATTGTTTTTTGCAGTCACCGCACTTTATTGCACACGAGATTTCACAGAATAACACAGCGTATTTTTTTAATTTGACTTAAAAAAAATCCACGTTCTAAATCTACATTTTTGCATTTGAACAATTACAAATCACAACATCAAAACGTCAAACGGAGAAAACCTACCCCAAATTTGCTGCTTCGCATTGATTGGTTCGGCTCATTAGTTTCCGTGCTATCCGTAGATACAAGTGGATTTTATACCGGTTGATGCGGCAGCCCCCTACGCGGGCTGGACCAGGGTGGGCCCCTGTACTAACACGGCGGCTTGGGAAATTGCCATAAAACCCTAGTTGTTACGCCGCCACCTCCTAGATCGGCCCCGCTGGGGTTCCACCTCGTCGGCCGAGAGAGAAGACGGGTTGATCCACGGGACCCTCAAGACATGCGTGTATTCCCTCCTCCTTCCATGCCGCGTGCTGTTTGATAAAACGTCAGGCAGTCCTCGGCCTCACATAGATTTGAGAAATTCCAAACAAAGCATCACTAAAACTGAGTCCTTTTTAAATACAAATGTGAATGTTGTATTGCATTATATTGACTATCCAAACAGGCTTGATAGATATTTGAAAATTCAGTTCCGTGAAGATATTGAAGAAAGATATGTTATTTGTAAGTCAAAATTGCCAATTTTGATTGATGGTAATAAGCCTCGGATCGTCAGGTTTCAATTCCAACAGCAACTGTAACTGTCAAATCGAAATCAAATTTACCTGAGATAAAAATTGAAAAGTTCACTGGTAAGCCAGAACAATTTGCGAGTTTTTATGATATTTTCAGCGCAATTGTTTTGAACGATTCAGAGCTATCTGACGCTCAAAGATTTATTCATTTGAAAACTAGCCTTACCGGTGAACTCGCTCAAACTCATTGATGGTTTGCACTTTATTGATAGCAACTATATTCACATTTGAAGAACCTTTTGGAAATTCCGTCTGTCAGTAAAATTTTTTGTTTGAGACAATTTATCACAAATATCAAGCTTCATACCGACTGACTAAAAAACCTATGAGTTCCAATAGATCAATGGGATCTCATTTTAATTTATTCACTTTCTCAAAAGTTGAATGTCAGCACAAGACGTGCATATGGAGTTGAGAGAGGTCCTACAAATTTGCCAAAGTTGGACGGTTTTCTAAAATTTCTTGAAACTCGTTGTCAGGCAGCAGAGAATCTTCTCCAGAGACAGTAAAAAGGTCTTCACATTTGGTTGAGAAAAAGATGTTTTGCAATTATTGTAAAATGAACAATCATAATGTATGTAAATGCATAAAGTTCAAGGCATTATCAGTGCCTCAGAAATAGCAATTTGTTTTTACAAAATATTTATGTTTCAAGTGCTTCTCGAAGCATTCATAAAAGCAGTGAGATCAGAAAAATTGTCCCATATGCGGTGAACCTCACAATTCATTGTTGCATTTTTCAGATAACAGAAATACAAACAAAACAAGTATTCCAAAAATCAAACCAAATCAAGAATATTTAAGTTCTGAGTCACAAAACTCCAAATCAGAATCGGTTTTTCCAAATCAATCCCATGATGAACCAACTTATGAGAGCATATCAAAGACTTGCAATTTTATTGAACAAAAATCTCACGTTTTGCTGGCTACAGCTAATGTAAGCTTGCTCAGTTATCCTGGTGTTTTTATTCAGGACAGAGCTGTGATCGATTCAGGTTCTCAAGTGTCATTGTATTATACTACACACAAGCAGAATGAGTTTATTCCTGGTGTGTCTGGAAGCATGCAGTGCAATGAATCTGTTGGAATTGAAATGGTGTCAAATGTTGACAAAAACCAGAAAGTTAAGGTCATTTGTTCAGTTACCAATAGAATTTCGTCAATACTTCCTTGGTGTCCCATAAATTTTCTCAAGTTGAGTATCGTTCTGGCAGATGCGAGCTTTTATATTCCAAGTCAAGTTGATCTTCTGTTGGGTGCTGATTTGACATTCTCAATTTTGTTGCCTGGTTTGGGTTAGTTTGGGTGGTTTTGGTTGGGTAGGTGGTCCACTACCATCCATATTTGCTTCAAATTTTTTCATGCATAACGGAGGATGATGCAAAAATTTTGAAGCTTGGAAGAGGTACCTAATGACCAGATCTTATCAACAGAGGAACTTTCTGAAAAAGTTTTCAAGGCTACAACAAAACTTCTAGATATTGGTAGATTTCAGATTGATATTCCTCTTAAAACAGAAAATGAGCATCGAAAATTGAGCGAATCTTTTTCGTTGGCAAAAAGGCGAGAGAAAAAACTTCATCAGAATAGTGATTTGTTTGAGCAGTATTTTGAATTCATTGATGAATATGTGAACTTGGTATGTTCCACTTGATCTAAAAAATCAGGAAAACGATTACAAGTATTTCATTCCACATCATTGTTTGATCAGAAACGACAAAACTACTACACGCTTAAGAGTAGTTTTTGACGCCGCAACAACTTCGAATTATTCTCTGAATGACATATGTTTGAAGGGAACGGTTGTTCAGCCAGAACTGTTTGATATTTTGTGTCGATTCCGTAGTTATTTGTATGCTGTTGTTGGTGACATAAAGAAAATGTATCGTCAGATAATGATCAACCCCAATCAAACTTTTCTAAAAAATATTTTGTGGCGAATTCGAAAGTGAGTATCCACTTGCTGCAAATGCTATAGAATCACAAACGTACATGGATGACATATTATGTGGTACACAGTGTCCAGATCAGATTTTAAAACTCAAAAATGAGTTGATCCAGCTTCTTGAACAAGGAGGGTTTAAGCTTCATACATTGTGTTCGAACTCAATTCAATAAAAATATCTTACTGGAAGAAGAGCTACAAAAATTTAACATCACTTCAGAAGGCAATTCTAATAAAATTCTAGAAGTTTTCTGGAATGCCAAATCAGACAGTTCCTCGATTTCTGTACCTAGAGATATGTGTATCAATAGCCCTGTCACGAAAAGAACTGTTTTGAGTGTCATCTCCCAAATATTTGACCCACTTGGACTGGTTGGTCCGATTGTAGTGAATGCAAAGATTTTTATGCAAAAGATTTGGTGTAAGAAATTAAATTGGGATGACCTTTTGGATGAAAACTTGGAAAACACGTGGCTTAGTTTTTCTGAAGGTCTTTAAAAACTGTCAAAAATGAAAATTCCAAGATGTCTTATCAACAAATCTGAATTTGAGAGAATTGAAATGCACGGTTATTCTGATGCAAGCTTGAAGGCTCACGGTTGTTGTGTGTATCTGAGAGTAATATATCAAGATAATTCTATCTCAAGTCATTTAATCTGTGCCAAATCTCGTGTAAGTCCAATTCGAACAGTGAGTTTGCCGAGATTGGAACTTTGTGGTTGTTTATTGTTAAGTGAGTTGATTCACAGGTTACGTGATATTTATAAAAATGTTTTCAACTTTGCAAAGCGTCAATTTGTGGACCGATTCGAAAATAATATGTTCAGCGTGGATTCAATCTCATCCGAGTGATTTGAATATTTTTGTGTCGAATCGAGTAGCCAAGATTCAAGAAAAAACTTCTGATTGCTGCTGGAGGTACATTCCATCGAAAATGAACCCATCTGATCACCTATCCAGGGGTCTTACTTCTGGAGAACTAATCAAATCTAAATTGTGATTTGAATTTGAATTCCTTCGATTTTACATCCAATCTAACGGATATGTCTGAACGGAAAAAAAAATAAAAAGTATTGAGTTTTTCAGCAATAATAAAGCAGAATGATATGATGAAAATATTTGTCAGATTTTCTGATTTCACGAAACTGCAAAGAATTATTGCATATTGCTTGAGATTTTACTATAATTTACGACGTGAAATGAAAGACAGAATGTCCGGAACGCTTAAAGTCCATGAATTGGATGAAGCGTTACATGTTTTCATTCAGGGTCTTCAAAACCATCATTTTTGTCGTGAAATTGATTTACTCAGAAAAAATAAGGTTTTGCCCAATGAGAAGTTACAGCTTTGAAACCTTTTATTGATCATAGCGGAATAATACGAGCTGGAGGAAGATTAACCAATTCTCATTTACCATTTTCTCAAAAACATCCAATACTTTTTTTTCCGAAATGTCATGTTGTCAATTTTTTTTTGAAAAGAGAACATTTAAAGCTCTACCATGCTTGTCTACAAACTGTATTGACGAAGGTACACCTCAGATTTTGGCCTCTTGATGGTTTTCGTACCAGAAAAATTTTAATTCACTATTGTATGCCCTGCTTCAGATTTGAAGCAGTCAGCAGAGCAAATCATGGCAGACTTGCCAGAAGACAGAGTCTTCATTTCCAGACCTTTCTTGAAGGTAGGTTTGCATTACGCGGGACCTGTCTTGCTAAAATCTTCACACTTGGAGCGAGCACCCAAAATCAAGGCTTATATCGCTATATTTGTCTGCATGGCGGTAAAATGTGTTCACATTGAACTTGTCTCATCATCAACTGATAATTTTCTTTTAACATCAAAACGTTTCATTGCAAGTCGAGGAAACCCTGCGGTCATTTATTCTGATGATGCCTCAAACTTTTTGGGTCCAAGTGATCAGCTGAGAGAACTGTATGAATTTTTCAAAAATCAAGGTAACGTTAAGTCAATTGAAACTTATCTTTCAAGCAATGAAATTCAGTGGAAATTCGGCGGAATGAATTCACCTCACTGCGAGGCCTCAGGGAGGCAGCGGTCAAAAGTGCGAAACATCATATTATTATCATTATTAAATCTATTGGCGACACTGCCTTGACGTTTAAAGAGTTAAGTACGGCATTGGCTCCTGGTGAAGCAATTATGAATTCAAGACCTTTGACAATATTATCAAACGATCCCACAGACTTGAGTCCGTTGACTCCTGGTCATTTTTTAATTGGTGATAATTCATCGGCTTATCCAGATAAATCTGTTTGTGATATTCCAAATAACAGATCAAACATTTATCAACAAATTGTGAAACTCCGACAACTGTTCTGGAAAAGATGGAGTCAGTATTTGAACCGACTGCAAAAAATACCCAAATGGCTAGCGCGTTGAAATGCCTCAGTCTACTGATGGTAAAGTCCGTTGTGCTAAAATAAAAACGCAAGATTGAATTTACTTAAGGTCGATTACAAAATTGTATCCGATGCCAAAAATTGTCAATGATTTGTAATATGTGACCTAGATTAAGAGTTGTTAAATTTCAATTATTTGCAGTTACAATAAAATGTAAGTTACGTAACATAGCTTTGCTAGGTGTGTTGTCAAGATTTGACAAAAAGTCATTAATAAAAAATTCATAAAAAGTCACAAAAAGGCTCGAATTCTATCAAAAACTAGCACGAAGCTCATACTTTGCATAGCTAGGCTGCTATGATAACCCTCAGAGTTTATATGTTGAAGTGTCTATCATTAGTTGATC
The DNA here is from genome assembly GCA_958502075.1 of Orchestes rusci. NCBI lineage: Eukaryota > Metazoa > Arthropoda > Insecta > Coleoptera > Curculionidae > Orchestes > Orchestes rusci. Next base: position 47,775,719 of record OY293303.1, on the reverse strand, counting down.
CCAATTGTGCTTCAAAAATACAGGGTGTTCTCAATTGGAAAAAACTTCCATATTGAGGAACCATAGACAAGCAGTTTGAGATATGAGACTGATGTCCGGAAGTGCATGGTTTTCAAAATACAGGATGTCAAAGTTTTTTTCAAATACTTTTTTTTACCAATATCTCAAAAACACGTTGACCGATTTTCTTGAAATTTGCTGGTGATGTAAGCTTTAATAAGACGCTCAGTTTGTACTAATCAAATGATAATTAGGACTTCCAGTGGCTCCCCGGGGGACAGTGTCACGAATAAAATGATAAGAAAATGTACGCCACTGATTTTTTTTGAAAATGTTTCTTCGTATCTCTCTCCGTTTTCGAGAAAAATGTTTTATTAAAAACTTCATTGAAAGGTTTATTATCTAAAAATCGGAAACAAAATAATCTTGTCATGGTAACACATAAACATATCATACTTTAGTGAAAGTGTCAGTTTATAAGTATACTTAATCATCTTCAAACGTTACACTATTTGCAAAAATGAATCGTTTTGAATTAGCCGTTTGCAGATATGCAACTCTCGTATGGGGAAGCGCGCGGTAATTCTTTGTTAGCACAACGGTTACACGGGCAGCGGTTCCCAAATCGTGAATTGCCAAACCAGAAGATTTTTGTCAAAATCCGGAGACGAATGAGCCTTCGTGGTAAGTATTGCAAAAATGGCAACCTTCTGTGTTTTTCTTTTGCACGTTTCTGTTTTACAGCCAATCTTAGAGGCTGTGTTATCATTGCAGCCTATTCGATAATTTGCAATGCAGTGTCCGATCAGAGATGCCGTTGAGGATGAAGTCATCGCACGCATTCAGAATGAGCCCAACACTAGCACTCGTCTGATTGCGTCGCGACTTAATTGCAGCAAAAATACTGTCCATCGAGTATTGAAAAGCCACGATCTCCATCCATTTAAACTTCAAAAGGTGCAGCATCTACTGCCTGGCGACGCTCCTCGGCGGCTCGAGTTCTGCGAGTGGTTGCTCGGTCAAGCGGATGAAAACGCTGAATTTTAAAGTTTAATCATCACCATTTGATTGGGCCGTGCCATCTACCTGATAACCTCAACGGGAATACCTATCTAGTTTTTTTGCGAGAAGTTATGTCTGGACTGCTGAAAGATGTGCCCCTCCAGTTGCGTAAAGAGGCCTGATTCCAACACGATGGATGTCCAGCGCATTTTGCGCGCACTGTGATAGGTTACCTCGACCAAACCTACAATAACAGGTGGATTGGTAGAGGTGGTCCCGTCCCTTGGCCAGCAAAGTTGCCGGACCTGCCCCCTGGACTTTTCTGTTTGGGGCGAAATAGAAAGGTTGATCTATGAAACTCCTGTGCCATCGAGGACCTAGTTGCTAGAGTTGTGGTGGCAGCGGAATTTATCGCGAACGATCCAGGCGTGTTTGGTCGGGTGCGCGAATCCTGGGTCGACAGGTGCAGAGAATGCATCGAAATGCATGGTGAACACTTTGAGCATTTGCTTCACTATTGATAATGAGTTTCGTAAGTAATAAGCAGTGGCAGACTGAGCCTCTTAGGGGCCCGGGGCGGCAATACCAGATGGGGCTCATCAGCCTTGAAAGTTAAGATCGTAATACTGAACTTTATTTTTTTCTAATATACAGGGTGTAACAACTTCGAGTAAACAGGATGCCACAGGTTCGAGTGCATGCACGGGAATCTCAGTTATTATATAAGAGATACAGGGTCGGTTAAATGGATGCAAAGTTGCGCAATTCAACAAAATGTCATTTTGGAATTTGAAAAATTCCGACTACTTCCGAAAATATTCGAAAAAACCAGAAATTTCGCACAAACGTTATTATTATGAGAAGATATTTTAAAATGAATCACACTTTTTCATTGCCACTTTTTCTCCTCTACAATATGACGGTATCAAATTGAAAATCTGACGTTTCGTCTTTGTACGGTCATCATCAAATTCATTTTTTTAAATACGGACTTGGATTTTTTATTTTATTTTTAGTTAGCTTTTGACGTCCTTAAGGCATTGAGGTATCGGAACCGTCAAAAAAATACTCATCTGTAAAATAATACCAGGGAAAATTAGTTAGGCAACCCTAGTCTCTCTAACACAAAGTTTGGTTCATAAATATTTCTCTGTTCAACACGTAATTCTTATGAGAAAACCTGCACAACTAAACAAAACTAATTGACTGAACCAAAATCGAAATGACATCCAATAACGATACATCTAATAAAATTTAATAGAACGTACAAGTGACATGGAAAATAAAAAAATTCCATACAGAAAACTTGATCAATTTCTACGCAAGTGTTCAAAAATATTGCCATTTAAACAAAATATTGAAAATAACAATGATAGGTGAATAATAATTGAAAATATTGAGGTTGCTTAGGCAACTCATTACTCTACACCTTTATCTAATCACCTCCATGCCTCAAGGACGTCAAAAGATAACTAAAAACAAAATAAAAAATCCAGGTCTATATTTAAAAAAAATAAGTTGACGATGGCAGTTCAAAGACAAAACGTCAAATTTTCAATTTGATACCACCATCTTGTAGGGAAGAAAAAGTGGCAACGACAAAGTGTTATTTATTTTTAAATAACTTTTCAAACAAACTCAGGAAATGATAAAAACGTTTTCGCGAAATTTCGGTTTTTTTCGAATACCTTTCGGAAGTAGTCGGAATTTTTCAAATTTCAAAGTGGCATTTTGTTGAGCATAAAAATGCGCAACTTTGCATCCGTTTAACCGACCCCGTATCTCTTATAATAACTGAGATCCCCATGCATGCACTCGAATCTGTGTCACCCTGTTTAGATAGCATTAATAACTCGTTAACCATAAGCGATACGTCGGTTAAATGAAGGCAAAGTTATGCAAATTTAATTTTAAAAAAATGTCGCTTCCAAACTTGAAAAAATCCGACAATAACCGATTTTTTCGAAATCCTTTTATTTAGTCCTGAATTTATTTGAAGAGATCATTGAAAACGAATGACACATATCCATTGCCACTTTTTTTGCTTTTCAAGATAGAATGGTCGAAATTGAAATCCGACGTTTCGAATTCTCGCGATTTTAATAACATTTTCAAACAACAAAGCGCAACACTTTGAGCAGTTGTTATGAAATCATTTGATTTTCCATTTTTCTTAGAGCTTGAAATAAGTGAGTTTTTTTGCATTACATCATTTTTTATCTCGAAAACGACGCATCGAAGAAGAAAAACTCAAGTTACAATTTTTGCTCAAAATTGAACGGAAAATCAAAACATGGTTTTTACTTTGTAAAAACTTAATGGCGGACCACTTTTTTCTTCGATAAAAAAAATATTAGTCGCTCCACGTCTGGTCCTGGAAAAGTTTAACTCAAAACGAATAATTTATCAAGAAGATGCTCAAGAACCCAGGATATACTACCTAAAAGTTTCAACAAAATCGTTTTAAGCGTTCCGAATCTACAGATAAAAAACTTAAATTTTGCTAAACTTTCAACACTTTTTTGTACTTCCCTCGAAGAGGAAAGCTGGAGGAAAATTTTGTGTGAGACTCCACACAAACCTTCATTGTTTGGCCCCAAGAGACTGGGAGCCCGAGGTGGGCCGCCCCTTCGCCCCCCCCTTTAGTCCGCTACTGGTAATAAGTTATTTTGCTTACAGATAATGAAGTTTTTATTTAAAAAAAAAATCTCTAAAACTGAGAGATACGAAAAAATATCAAGTGACAACAAATTTGTATTTATAACTTTGCTTTCAAAAAAAATATAGAATTTTCAAAAAAAACAGTGGCGTTCATTTTTTGTCATTTTTATTCGTGACACTGTCCCCCGGTGCGCCACTGGAAGTCATAATTATCATTTGATTAGTGCAAACTGAGCGTCTTATTAAAGCTTAGATCACCAGCAAATTTCAAGAAAATCGGTCAACGTGTCTTTGAAATATTGGTAAAAAAAAGTTTTTTGAAAAAAACTTTGACACCCTGTATTTTGAAAACCATGCACTTCCGGACATTAGTCTCTCATCTCATACTGCTTGTCTGTGGTTCCTCAATATGCCCTGGAAGTTTTTTTCAATTGAGAGGGGACACCCTGTATAGATATATTTGTAAACTCAAGTTGGGTTTCAATATACAATCCATTCAAGTTATCAAGATAAAAGAAAATCCATAGAAGCTGTTGAAGCTGCTTTATGAATGAGCCTATATTGTGTTCATCATAAACAATAGTCATGTTTTGTTTTGGAGTCAAACAGGTTTTTGCTTTGTTGAAAAAACATGACATTCATAGTGTACACTGCATACAGGGTGTTACTTAATGGTATGTCATAATTTCAAGGGGGAGTTCGTGGATAAATTAAGTCGAAAAGTATATGACCTTTGAGTCTTGAAATGCTTGGTTTCTAAGATACAGGGTGTTAAAGATCTATTTTATTTTCAGTTTTTAATACATTTTCTATAGACGGTTTGAGATATTGAACTGATTTTTGACACAGGATATTATGGTATAGGAACACACTTTTTTTTATTTTTTTATTTTATATTTTTATTTTTTTTTATTATTTTTTTTAGACCCAAGTTTATATGACCTTTTCGACTCAAAATTTATCCAGGAACTCCCCCTTAAAATTAATGATATGTCATAATTTTAAGGGGGAGTTCCTGGATAAATTTTGAGTAACACCCTGTATACTGTCATAACCCCCATATTTGTGAGGACTGATCTACAACTTTGAAGATAACTCATTCGTTTAATTATTCTAATTAGTTTTTTCTGTATCACAAACACATTTTCCAAGATTTCATCTCTTCCCCAGAAAATAATACCATACTTAAGAACAGACTCAAAAGTGGCAAAGTATAGGATCTTCAATGATATTTCATTCATGTATTTTCCAACGACTCTTACACTGATACATATGGAGTTGAGTTTTTTGTATATAAAGAATGATTTAATAGATCATGACAGGCATATTTTCTCTTGGAAGTTACTTTTATTGTAGTTCCGTGCCTAATAGGGGTGGTGACTAGTGAGGTGTGAATATTTGGTTGAGCTTTCAGGTTTGACAATGGACAATTTGCATTTTTTGGAAATATGATAAACAGGACTATTAAGTACTAGGATTATTAAGTACCATTGCCAAAGGTGAACAAAGCAAATAGTTTTTCGAACCATTCAAGTTGATAAATTTCTAAAGTATTGATTAAAAAATACAATTCGATTCTCTATGAAGATAATCATGAGCTTATGAGCTGGCGGTTTTTTCTCTCAAATAAGTATTTTGGCTAATTTGAATCATTATGGATATAAAATTGTTCTTGATATGAGGATAAATATTTGAGATACATTGTGTTGTTTCCTGATTAATAACCAACTGCGTATTATCATTAACATTATTTACCTTAGAGAAAAAACACCTCATACAAGATGTGCTCAGAATCTTATGAAGAATTCAAAATTACAATCTTATACATGCTGTTCCATTTGAAATAAACCAGAAAATTTATGTTTTATGCCATATTTTTTCAATTCGATGCTCAATGTCCCTTATTCCTCACCAAAATCCTAACAACTTTTGTTTTTGACGTTTTGCAATATCTTTCAAAACAAACTGATCACAAGGGTGTTCACCCTTAATTGGACAACACTGTATCTTTTTTATTTTAAAAGATATAAAAAAACAACTTTCCAAGTTTTTGTCATTGAAAAAAAACAAGTCATTTTGTAAAAGATACGAACATAAGTTCGGTTTTTTTGAATGGAATACCCTGTTTATTGAGAGTCAGTAAACAATCGCTCTAACTTGAGAACTTCTTTTAATCAAAAACTATCTGACAAGTCTCTTTGACGACGATGATGATAACGAATTAGAGATTTTCGAGCAAACGGAAGACGATGATGATGATGAAGAAAATTGAGGACAATTGGTAAAAAACGATAAAATGAAAATGTATGCACTCTATTCTTTTTCTACTTGGAATATGATTAGGACATTATGTATATTCGAATATAGTATTGATAATTGGATAACACTTGACAAGAGAAACTACTGAAGGAATAAAATATTTTTCAAATGAAAAAATATCTTTGAACATGTTTATAAAAGTCAACCTGAAAAAAAAAGATTGTGAATTTCAAGCAAAACATAGGTTTAGATGTTTTCAATTTATTTCGTTGAGGACACCACTGCATCATGATTCTTTTTATGGTTTTTCAATAAAAAAAAAATTTTACCACCGAATGGTTCATTTTATCGATAATGAACAAGAGTACCTTTTCTCATGTTCAAACTATCCAAATTTCTTTTTTTCAAGTCTTTATTATACAAGCATTAAGATATACAAGCTGGTCCGCCCTTGGTAAACTAAATAAGGTAAATGGGTTTTGAGGACACTATTATAAGAGGTCCTTGGTAGTGTCCATCATATAATATTTTTATTAAATTATATTGAGTAAGTACCTACTTCAAAAGTTATTTGAGAAAACAGATTTCCAGTGGTGTCATTTAGGGGGCTATATCTTCGCAAGGAGGGCGTCTGGGGAAAAAATTAGAAACTTATCACTGCATTTTCTACCTGAATCCGAGAGATTTGCCACATTTTCCCGTACACACTGTATAATCAACCTCGTAGCACATACCGTTTCCGGGGTAGCGATTCCCGGGTAGCAATAGTGTTACACGCTTTGCACAGCTGCGGCTCAAAGAAGTCTCCCCTCCTAACTTTTAAAGCGCCTTATGTCAAAGAATGAAGTTTGGATCCCCAATAAATGAGAATGTACAACATTTCTCAACTCAGTAGTGACAGCTGCAATCGAGCGCCATTTGATTTTTTCTTTCAAAAAGGCGTCTATGATTGGCAGATTATTTTCCACCGTTCATTTTCTGTGAAGTCGGGTTAGGATCTTATTAACAACACGAAATTTGTTCAAAATCTTTTATTTGCAAGTTTATAGATTACAAATATTGAGGAAAGTAGTCACGTTTCATAAAATAATGTTATAATACAAAAATTGTACAAAAGTGCAAAAAATGTGGTGAAAAAATATTTGTGGAGATCAAGGACCATTGTATAAAATGGTCGATACACAACTAAATATAAAAGAGCAAGTGTTTTTGGGAAAAAAATTGAGGTATCTCCATATTACTCAAAGATACAAAATATGGAGATATTAAAATATCTAACACTTATTATTGTAGATGTTGACAGTATACATTGTATAAAAAAAACGTACAACCTTCAAAGATAATGAAAAAGGATCGCTTCTTATGACACAACAAAGTTATTACTATATTTTACCAGAATACGAGATTTATTTTGTGACGCCGAAAAAAAAAGAAAAGATATTGTAGCAAAGAATTGATTCAATTATTTGGTGAAAGCAAAAAAACTTCGAGAAATAAAATGTTCAAAAATAAATAATTATTTATTTTAATTTTCAGGGTCAATGTAAGCACAACAGTAAATTTTTATCATCGAAATCGCTAGAAAACAACACGTAAAATAATAAAAACTTTTCAATTGGTTTTGGAATGGTTCATCGTAGAAATGTTGGGTTTTCTACCATTTTAGACATCGTGATTTCAAAATTAATTACAGTAAAACTCATACAAGTACACGATTTTCCCGTCATAGTCTTCACGTACCAGATACAACCACTTTTAATTAAATACAGTATGGACGCCTTCACAAAAATTGCAGTGTTCGAAATATTGTAGAAAAAAAAACGCTGTAACTAATTTCCTAATATTTCACTTGACCATAAGTGTTAACAATAAAATGTTAAGACTTTTGAAATGAATGTAGGGAGCCTATGTCCAAAAAGATCGACTTGTATATTTTCGAAAAAAGTGCCACCCAACTATTCAACAGAAATATGTATTAGCATATAGGGTGTAACAAATTCGATGTTAAAGCATTGGTAATTCCTTAACCATAAGAGATGTAGCGTCGGTGTCAAAGTTGCGTTATTTGAATCTCAACAAAATGCCGGTTCGAAACTTGGAAAATTCCGAATACTTCCAGAGAAAATAATCGATTTTTTCGAAATCACATTTTTTTTTTCTGAATTGATTTGAATAGATTATTGAAGATGCATGACACCTTTTCATGTCCACCTTTTCTCCTTCTCAAGATAGTGCAGTCGAAATTAATATCCAACGTTTCAATTTCATCAACCACCATCAACTTTTTTTTTCTAATACGAACCCAACTTGACGTGACCGTGATCTAAAAATGAATTGAAAAAGGTGAGTTCATATTTGGAAAAAAATTGATGATTGGGACGAAAATTCGAAACGCCTGATATATATTTCAATTGCACTATCTTGAAGAGGAGATGAAGTGGCCATGAAAATATGTGTTGGATTTTACTGGTTTCGAAGCAGCATTGTATCGAGATTCAAATTGCACAACTTTGCCACCCTTATGTTTGAAAAATTCCCAATGCCATAACATCGAATTATTTACATCCTGTATAGGAATCTTAGTTAGGAATTATTTGAAAATTTCTAACAAAAACTTTCTATCGAACTATCACAACAGTAATCGGTCATGTATTTTAGGTTGCAATTTAGTTGCTTTAAAAAATGATCCGGGGTATCTAATTTATGCTTGGCAACTCCTGCAGTTGAAAAAAACAGGTTTTTCTTTAAGAATTATCGTCAATTTTGAAAACAGTTATGGTATTATGACTAAACACCTAATTCCATTCCCTTCTCTGAGAATATTGAATGACTTATTTGTGAAAAAAAGTGTTTCGCTTGAAGTTTAATAAAATAAAAATGGGGTTATAATAAATTGAAAACACACAAAATACAAAGAAGTGAGACATTGAATCAGCTGAAGTTAGCGACACTATTAATCCTTCTAGCAGAAGCAAAGAGATATACAATCGGCCGATAAAACAAATTTGAAGGAAAAATGACTAGTTATCGATCAATGGATTATTAAAAAATACATATTGTTCAAATTGATAAGATTATATTAATTTTGCTTGAAGAGTAGAGTCTGCGAACATCCATCCATATCATCGAACTGTCCACTGAACGTTTTAGTTATTTTTCTGTTTTTGTTTGTTGAAATTATTTTCTTGGGAAGTCTAAACCATGTCTCATGTAAGTTGTTTCTTCCGTAGCAGTTGATTTAGAAACGGTGAGTACATCAACACAGATACGGCCCAAGATAAGAGAGGGGAGAGGATAAAATATCCATGACAGCTGTTAACTTGCGTCTACGGACAGCGCGGAAACTAATGACCACGACCAATAGCGATAATTCAGACAGTTCTCTCTCTTTACAGTAGTTCAAATTTTCGCGCCAGACTTATACATATAAAAAGTAATACGTTACTTTATTTTTGCAAAAAGTGATCCTATTGTCTATTTCTTCTAGAATATACTTTTATGGTGATTATTTTCTTGAATTCATATTATTATAATAATGTATCCTATTTATTCCTGACAGTTGTTGAAGGCGATGCCAAAGTATGATGCGTTGCGAACTGATTCCGGTTTAAATTTTCTTGTGGATTATTTTCATAAGGGTATCAATTATTTAATTCATTTACATGCAGGATGTACCTAGTTATTTAACCATAATACCTATCTGCTTACTTTATAAAACGCAATAATTATGGCTTTGACTTAATACTCATGTTTTTGGATTAGTTTGGGTATTGGCGTTGGTCGTAACTAACCGAGAGTAATCCAAAAAGTAGGTAAGAAAATATATCAATAGATGCATTAAAAAGATACAGAACAAAGAATTAGATGGAGCAGAAAATGAATAAAATATAATAGGACACAAAAACAATATATTATTGACAATACATGATTTCCAATTTTTGTAAAATGTGTGAATTTTCAACATTTTCTTCCAATAAAATCTATCGTTAAATTGAACTTAAAGTAGTAGAAACTAATCAAATAAGAAAACATTCTTGGCATAAATAAGGAGAGTATAGATTTTTTAACAGTTATGACTCAAGCTTTCATTGGCAACAATATAACTAGTATGATAATAGTTTGACAAATTTTTATTCAAAAAATGACAAATTCCATTGATGTTCTTAAATAAGATTTCTCAGTAACAAACTAAGGCGTGAAAAGTTGACAGCAGTCACTTTCAATATCAAAGTACACAGAGCCTCTTCCAAATATTTGAAAAATATTGTTTGATACACAATCTGGAATGTGCATAAGAGTTTTTCTTGTAAAAAAAGTTTTTTCCACATTCACATTTTAAATCATACGATTTCACTGATCTTTTCAATTGAGCTATATAGTTGCTGAAGTGCATTGTTGTGAAATCTTTCAGGCAAGTATTCTCCGTTCATACTTAAACTCGTTCAAGGTTTGATGACATTGAAACACCAGATTTTGCATACGAAATATTGTATTTAAACGCCGTCAAATCCTGAACGCGTTCAAGTTTGAACGGAGAATACGGTTTTTAATGTGTCTTCCAAGATCATACTATATCTCACAAATTGTTTTTTGCAGTCACCGCACCCCATTGCACACGGGATTTCACAAAATAACACAGCGTAATTTTTTTATTTGACTTGAAAATTTGCTGTTTTCCACGCTCTACTACATTTTTGCATTTAAACAATTACAAATCACAACATCAAAACGTCTAACGAAGAAAACCCAAACCCAAATTTGCTGCTTCGCATTGATGGGTTCGGCTCATTAGTTTCCGCGCTATCCGTAGATACAAGTCAGCTGACACCCGCTGTCGCCAATCGATAGGCATCATTTCCGTAACAGGTTTCTGGGCGCAAGGTATGCATGGAGCATTATAAGGGCCGGGACACATTTATCCTCAATGAGTCCGAAGTTGACCGTGTTTGAAGGCCGAGTGTCAGACGTGCTCTCATTCGATCCAATACTAAAAATACACGGACTGAAATCGGATAAGTGTGTCTCGGGCCTTAACTCGAACGTAAACGAGCTGAAGCTTTTCAAACTATTTCTGATAAAACTAAACGAATTGGCATATCGGGGTCTTCCGCATAAGAGCCGACACAAAGCAAGAGCATATAGGGGAAGTCAAAATATTATGATTCAACGCAACTCACCTAGAGGGTGTCAATTTGAAAACTTCCCACCTTGAATAATGGATTTTCACCCAAAATGTTAAATGGAAAAGGGGGTCGGGTCTCTCTGCTGTCATTTCTGTAGATATGACATCTTGTCTAAAATTTGTTTTTAAATTTCTTTATAATTCGATAAATAATTAACCGCAAGAGTCAACTTCTCCAAACTAAGAGGAGGGGGGGAAAAAGATCTTTAAAATGAGCCATTACTCAATCTTTTTGGCGAAGATTTATTTCACCCAATTTTTTTTATATCACCCTCAAGGGGTGATGTTGCAGAGTTGAGAATAGGCTCAAATTGTTTCCCCTTGAAACAAAAATCGATTGGTACGAGCGTTTTTCATTTCATTTTCTTGAGGTTCGTTATTTGGGGAGGGAAGTTTTCAAAATGACACCCTGTATATACCAAGTTGCATCCCTAAGAAGTTTTACGCGTGTCACTGAAAACCCAAATAAATAAGGCAAAAAGTTGAAACAAGAATTATTCAATGAAAAAACTAACAATAACACTAACTAACAAACAATAGAAATAACAGACAATTAGCACAAAAGGTAGACATTGTTCAAAATGATCACCAAAATGTTGGTTGTTACAAATGTACAGAGTGACCCATTTGAAAGCGGGGATTTTGAAGATTTTTTTTTTGAAATGTAGAGAGAAAAGGTGTATTTTTAGGCCATACGTCGCCCAGTTTTTCCAAAAACCAAGACATACTAGAGCATATTTAGAGGCTGAAAAGTCCAGAAAAAATATTAGCGATTTTTTTAGAAAAAATCTGACTACGCCACTGGATTTTTCATCCCTTAAAATAGACCTGTACCAAATTTCATCAAAAAATATTATAAATTGAAGATTAATTTTATTATGCACCAAGAAGTATTTTACCTCGAAACTCTTGCGATAGCAAGTCTATCAGAAAAAAATTATTAAATATACACATTTAAAAGATATTCTCATGTCAAAATACAATAAAACAGACACACGAAACTGAAATGGATCTGTACCAAATTTCATGAAAAAATATTCAAAATTGAGGATTGATTTTATTATGCACCAAGAAGTATTTTACCTCGAAACTCTTGCGATAGCAAGTCTATCAGCTTTTTTTTTAAATATAAACATTTAAAAGATATTCTCATGTCAAAATACAATGAAAACAGACAAACGAGACTGACAAAAAAAAATAGAAAAAAAATGACACACAGAAATAATGTTTTCGAATTGAATATTTTTTCATGAAATTTGGTACAGACCCATTCCAGGGGATGAAAAATCCAGTGGCGTAGTCAGATTTTCTCAAAAAAAATCGCTAAATATGCTCAAGTAGGCCTTGGTTTTTGTGCGACGATTCCACAATTCGTCTCAAGATGCAACTGCCGAGAAACACCCAAATTCATTTAACGGTCCTAAAAGAAAGGATTTCCATTTCAGTCTGTTGATCGTAGAGGCCAAACTTCGAATGAATCAAATAAACAGATTCATTATTATAAACTCGCATTGGACATGTCGAAGAAGAGAATGTCCCCGTCATATGGGCAATACAAAGCAAACATTACTGATTAAATTACTTAATTTCTGGTTGGTCAAGTCTGACGTTTGATTTCATAGCCAATGTTGGAATTTTTGGTATTTGGTCATGAATTTGGGTGAAGACGACTAGGTTTTTTGAAAAATAACTACACCTTTTCCACATGTAATTGCGGACATGGCAATTTATATTGCGAATGTATCAATTGATTTTAGGGATAATCAAATGATATTGCGAATTTATAAAATGTTATTGCAAAAAGAAAATTGATATCGCGAATATATCATATGCAATTGAGAATAGTTAAATGAAGTTGGGAATATACCAAATGGAGTTGCGAATTAATCAGATGTAAAGATTTAAACAAATTATTATTCTATATATTTTATTAGATTTTTAAAAAGTTTTGTAGGTGATGGTTTTCACTGAACTATGTGATTTGTATGTACATTTTCACGTTTCGGCCCTGTAGAGGTAAGGAAAAAAGAAATCAACAGCAAATATGGAATACAAGAAGGTATAGGAATAGAACATTCAAGCATGATCAAATTGACATTTTCTCTTTATTTTTGTGAATAAAACTATCGAGTGATGAAGTAAAAAAAGAACGGTTTATTATCTTGAAAAAAGATCGACAATCAACGACCTACTGGCATGTTTTCCTCTGCTACTGCGGTAAGATGGTGGACTGTTGAATATTGCGATGCACTTACGCAACTATTTAAAGGAAATTTTGCGAGTCATAATGACTACATACTGGGTTAAAATCAACTTTTAATAGTTCAACTGTGTAGTAACATAAATTCATACAATAATATTTTTACTTTGACCTATAAAATCTTAAAATGCTCAATTACATTTGATAAAGTCTCAATTTGATATGATTTATTCGCAATTACATTTAACTTTTTTCAAATTACATTTGATTTATTCCCAATCCCAATGTAATTTTTCTATTCTCAAAATCAAGTGATTGTGAATATAATAACTTGTGGAAAAAATGTAGAGCGAAAAAAGTTTTGGGACTAAATTCACCATAAAATGAAACAATAATTTTTCATGTCCGCTAACGGGCTAAAAAATGATGTCTCATTTTAAGGGTGCATCATCTTTTATCAACACTTTAGAACGCCTCAATTGGATTCAATTACTGTCTGTTCCTAAGTTCCAGTGTAACTGAGATATTGAATACTTTTGAAATTTGAAACCTCACTTGCGCCTTGCGTATAGCTTCTTAGGGATGCAACTTAGTATATATATGTATATGTAGTTAAGTTGCGTTAAATCATAATATTTTGGGTTTCCCTACATGCCCCTGCTCTGTGTCGGTTACACAGGTGGTTTTACTGAGTTTTTGGTTCAATGGGATATTATTGAAAAAAATAAAAATGATATAAATATGGATATTAGACTACATATCAATCAAATTATAGCTTTGATAGAATAAAACAACATTTTCAATTGCCCGACTAGATTGCACCAGATCCTGATAGTTCGCCTACGCCCTTGGTAAAATAACGGATTTGACGAATTAATCAAAATAAAAATACAAAGTTATGAATGAAAATCCTCAAAATACACTTCTATATTGAGCTATATTGCTACTTGCTTAACGTGAAAATATTCGAAGAAAGCAGTAAAGTCAATAACACGTAATCTCAAATTTAACCTGTAAAACGTAATTCCAGGATCTTTTTTGGAGCTATGACTATTGCAACGGTAAGCTTAACAATTCACCATTCTGATTTTGATAAAATTTAATCAAAACAATTGTATCAAACTACACACCAACAAAATAGCTGTGGTACCAAACCGTTTGGCTCCAGAATAATCGATCGTGGTACCACCATACAGCGTTACGCATCCACTCCCTCCCTAATCCAAGGATATGGCTCGTCAAGGTAATTGAAAATGTTCCCCCAAAAATCAAAGGATCCGACGTCATGGGTTTTGTCGCTTCTCGTTAGATGGATGTTCTCGGAAAGTGTCATGATAGGGGCACAAAAAAGCATCGTTTTGTCTTTTTTTTTAATTAAACAACCTTCTCATTTGACTTACTGTTTTAGTTAGACCCTGTATACGTTTTACTGTAATTAGAGAGAGAATTTTACCGTAATTAGCATACTATGGATTTTCATTTGAAATAGTATTCAATGATTTTAAGATCTTGAATATGGCTATTTTGAAAAATAGTAGAGATACCATTATCCAATGAGGTTGAATAGGATTGCCCTTATTTACCCACTGAATACCTGGAAAATTAACGTTGAGCGTTGACATTTCTGAAAAAAAAAAAGTACTTTAAAAAGAATATAGCACTTTGATACGAGAATAGCTAAACAAAGAATTATGAAATGATAAAAATTATATGAAATAATGCTTTCGAACAGTCAAGCAGACCATTATCATGATGAAATACTCGGAAATATGATTGCAAAATAATGATATTAAACGTATAAATGGATTTTAAAACGTTTTCAGCTTCTTAATATCTTACCTAAAGATATAGTAGACCATTGTAATATATAATGCGGCAGTGCTCGTTGAAAGGGTTGAAGCGTCACCATATCGGCTTGATCCACAGGCAGGTGGACAAACAGGGATAATGGACTCTACACACAAACAAAAAGCAATATGCAATCTCAAATCTACAAAATGCACTAGGTTGCTGCGTTGGTTATTTGCATCTCGGAGCCAACGGGTTTTAATCAAGTGATCAAGGATAAATCTGAAGGAATTTTTGTATTACCGATCGGTAAAGCGCATTATGTTGTAACCTCACTTTTATCATTATTATTTTTGGTTTGCTTCGTCTTTTAAGATTTTTTTCTTCAAATTGTTTCACTGATTCTGGAGCGCTTTATTGTGAAACAAGCCTTCAAGATTGTGTTATAATTTACGATGAACAATTTCTATAGATCACTTTCCATTTCATGATTATTTAGATTACAAAATTTCCTTATCAACAACTGAAGTTAGTCATGGTATTGTGACGAATCATCATGTGTCTGAATCCAGCGGACCGACCTTTCCAGGCGGTCTGAACAAACAACTCGCAACCAAAATCGCCGGTATTTGTTCATTGCAGTGCGAGAATTGCTACCACCGTGAAATATCGATTCTTTTCGAGAAGTTTTCACACCATAAAATATTTATTGTTTTGCAATCGGCGCCGTTTGCTTTTCGGGGAAATACCAGGGATTTCTTATTTAAAGTGAGTATAATCAGTGAAACGGGAGTTGATAAGAAAGAAATTGACAAAACTCATTTTTTTCTCAGGCCAATGAATAAAGTTTCCTATGCATTATTGTTATTTTACATATGGTTTTAGTACTTAGATTTCGAAGTGTAAGATATCCCTGTTTTCAATAAAAAAAATCAACATACTAGTAGTGACAATGATTTAAGAAAAAATATACCCAATATTTTCCTATTGATTTGGTAAAAATAACAAGAAAGCTGTTTTGTGCGTTCTCATATGACATTTTGAATTTTATCTACTGATGATTTGGAATTGAATTTGATTTACTTTAAATTTTGCAACGAAACGACTTTTACAGTCTTGAAAGAGCAACTCACTCATTTTGAAAATTGTCTTTTATTCTGTATTTGTAGAGGTGGATATATTGTAAGACACGCTGATGATACTGCCCCATAAAGTGATTTATCGATACTAATAAAATATCTGCAATTTTTTGAAGTTGTATATTTTCCCTATGATTTTCGATTTAACCTTATGTTGAATTTGTCGTTCTCATCTCATTTGTGATCAAAATTATTTGATTACATTTAGAATAATTATTGTTATTTATATCTTCACAATCACTTCCATATAATATAATTATTATGAAATGTTGTGTTGCTTGATATCCCATAATAATAATAATAATAAGATTTTCATTATTCAATATTAGGAAATTTGTGACCAGTTTTCACCCCAACTTAATAATCACCAGAATTTTACAAAATTCAAGGTAGAAAAGATTCTGCTTTTGTTTCGTTGTTGTTGGATTCCTCCTGAATGTGCTAGAATTGTTAAGTAGTTAAATACCCACATGAATAACATTCAGTTATTGTGCTGACATGACAACGTTCTTTGGTTCGATTTGATTATAACAAACTGAGCGTCAATCTTCAGTCGACTCAGTTCCTATACCGCATAGGTGTTAAGAGAGGGCAAATGGACTAAAAATTTAAAGATACGACGAAAAGTAATTTTAACTCAAAGTTTTTGATTATAAATAATAATTTGTCGAAAAAAAAAACTTGAAATAAATGTATAGGGAGACAAAAAAAAAACAAAATGTTAAAATCACTGAGAAGAAACTGCTGATATTTATTATATTTTTTTTAAATTTTGGACGGAAAACGATATAGAAGAAAGATTAGTATAATACAGGGCTTGTCAAAAAATACAAAACATTTATTTTGTGTAAAATAAAAGTATCTCGAAGTATCAAAATCCAACATTTTTTTTCAGGTAAAGTTTTCACTTATTTTGAAAATTCATTTTTCCATGAGAAACTTTGATCAAGAATTCCAGATATAGTTAAAAATATGAGTATCCCTTAAGTCCAGTCCTGTATTATACCTGTCTTTCTTTCATCGTTTTCCGTCTAAAATTACAATAATAATAAATATCAGCGGTTTCTTCTGAGTGATTTTCACATTCGGTTAGTTTTTTGTCTCCCTGTATATTTAAGCAAAAACTATTATCAAGAATGACTTTTCGTCGTATCTTCAAATTTTTAGTCCATTCGCGCTCTCTTAGCGACAACATAATATCCTTTCAAACCTTTTTATGATTTGTTTCTTATATACAGCGAGATTCAATCAAAATCATACAAGTCTATTGATGATTTAGATTTCAACAATAATTTTGTCCTTAGTTTTTTCCAATCTCTTGTTAGCGATTGAAAACCAATGAACTTGTTTTGCATTAAAAAATCTCCTTAAACTTCCTTTCCTCAGAGTTCGTACTACAAAATTCCATATCATGATAATTATACCTACTATGCAAACTTACCTATTTATACCTTGGCAAACATAACTCTACCCACAGTAAGTATTATGCTAAAAAATGATTGTACTCTTATAATAGTTCATTAAAAATTTTGGAGTCCGGGCATTTTAATTGGGCTTCAGCATACGTCATGATCCGCCGCCCCGCAAGTTTGTAACGCGCAAGACTTGATTTGGGCTATAACTTTTTCCTGTGTAACTTTTGATAAAAATGACTAGCTCCATTCGAAAGAGCGGCAAAAAGTAGGTACTCCCTGAACCATTTCACACTTATTCAACAAAGGATAGTCAAGCTATGAAATTTTGAACTTTGCAAAAATGACCCATTTTTCATGGTTTCTTCAAAAATGGGTCATGCAACTATACATGGTACCATACTTGTTAGAAGTCGCTACGTGCAACCATTTTCGAGATATTTGGATTTGAAATAATTAATACACTGGATATTGAAATTATGGCGAAAGTAGCCTGCTAGAAGAACATATTTCGTATGATTGCTTCATATTTTCATTAAAAAAGATAAAAGTCGACTTGTGTGTAATATTATCAACAACTCTTATTCAAATATTATTTAAACAAAAACAAATTAAAAAAAACTGAGAAAAAAAATAAAATAAAAACTTCAACACCCTGTAGCTCTGTAAAGGAGCATTTCCGGACACATGTTTACAAGAAATGTTCTTCCTTTTTTTTAGCAGCCAGACTCATCCTGTATTTTTGACCCTATCAATGAAACACCATACTTGGCCATAATTTCATCATCAGATGTATTCATTATTTCAAATCCAAACATCTCGAGAATGGTTGCACGTAGCGGTTTCTAACAAGTATACCTTTTCGGCGTAAAAATAATAAAGAAATCGTTCTTTTAGTTGAAAATATAATACTGGGACGTCCAAAAAAGTTATGGCTGTTCATATCCTGAAAAATAAGTGAAGGTAGCGCTCTCTACAAGTTAGAGTCATACTAACATCAAATTCAAATTTCGCATGATAAGAAACCTCTAAATACCAATTTTCATTAGGAGCTCTGTAACGAAGCATTTCCGGATACATGTTTATAGGAAGTTTGGTTCTTATTTTAAAGCGGGGTAACTCATCCCGAATTTTTTCACAATATTAATGAAACACCCTGAACAGAGGGTGTCTCACGCTGAACGTCCATTAGAATATCTCAAGAAATAAAACGATTGGAATGCTGAAAATTTGTATGGTGTGATTTTCAAATATGCTCTCTTCAAATAAAATAATAGCGACGTTGTGCGACTACTGGTTATACCAGCAGTAAGTGTCAATTTGCTTATTTTAAATAGAACACCCCATATATTATTACATTTTTGGATTCTAGACAGATTTATGCATCATATCCTATACCTAAGTAAACGAGTTTTTGAAATATTTGAGTTTTAATGTCAAAAATGACGTTTGTAGGCTCCAATTCAAATGTGAGTGAGAAAGCCTTTATTATTTAATTTGTGTTAGATTCCTTGTTGAGAGGGACATACTACAAAAGATTTTTTACAATATTTTGAAAACTATTAATACAGGGTGGTCAAAGAATAAGATCAACAATAAAATCGAGAAAACTGCAAAAATCATTTTTTTCAAATGGAAGCACCCAATTTTTTTCATTTATAGTATAAAATATATATATATATATACAAGCTTGATATACATATAATATAAAGCATTTGAAATAAAGAGTTTGTATAAGACTGTCCTTTCCATTATTTTTTCTAATTTTGAAGTGAACAATGTTATACAAACTCACCTTTATTTCCAATGCTTCATAAGATGGAATTATAAGATTTGGTGGTTACCATTTGATAAAAAATGATTTTTGGCAGTTTTTTTTATTTCATTTTTGATCTTATGTTTTGACCACCCCGTATTAATAGCTATAAAAATACTGTAAAAAATCTTTCACACTAGATCTCTTGGATTCCTTGTTATCCAACTTAAATTCAAAAATAAAGGCTTTCTTATAGGTAAAATTCACATTCAAGTTGGAGCCTACAATCGACATTTTTGACATGAAAACTCAAATATTTCAAAAACTCGTATACTTAGCTTTAAGACATGATGCATCCAATCTGCCTAGAATTGTACCTAGAATCCAAAAATGTTAAAATATAAAAGGTGTTCCATTTAAAACAAGATAGTTGATACCTACTTCCGGTACAACCGGAAGTCTCACAACATTATTATTTCAATTGAAGACAGCATCCTTGAGTATCTCACCGTACAAATTTTCAGAATTCCAATCGCTTTATTTCCCGAAATATTCTAATGGACGGCCACCGTGAGACATATTGTATATGGCTGGATTTCAACCAATGAAGTTTGAGTATCAAGACCAAAAAACCATGAATGCGGCTACCGCAAGGAACCATGGGTGTCAGTCTTGAAGTGATTCCGTTGACTGAGGTATTTTCTTTACATGGAAAATTTAAATTCATGTTTGCAATAGACGAATTTTTACTTATTTGAACACTGAGTTTTCTGTAGAAGTCGAACTATAATCGTTTAGCACGTAATCTTGATAGATAAAAATTGATGAAATCTGTGAATCTCTGTTTTATATTAGTTCGAACGATCTAAAAGTCACAACATCGCGTGTCAAATTAAAAACAAAAACAAAATGTTATCAACTCAAACAAATCGCCTACGGTCTGTTAAGCTTATTCTAGTCGTTGAATGTTCGAAGGTTTGGACAGCTGTGACCGTTATTCTTCGATTCGGACGTACATAACCTGCTAGATACCGTTCTTTGCTTGAAATAGTTACCCCGGTTATTTCCACGTATCCAATCAATGCGGTTGGTTTCCTGGTACAAACGAACTATTCATATAACGGAAGTTTTTGGTCGGAGCAAGTAACAAATCCGCTTAACGTTACGCTTACTAACCCTTGCCAATCTTATTCGCAAATGACACCGCAGACTTATTTTTTATTGATTGTATTTTGTTAATGGGTTATTAGATCAAATTTGATGATTTGGTGTTATTGGAGTCCAGTGATGAATCAGATTTTGATGAACAACGCTATCCAATTATGAAGCAGAAATTCACCGGGTATTCAACCTAGATATGCGGTCCGAAAACGAATCGAAAACTTAATTTCCGCTTCGAAAAAAAAAGAACATATTCTGAGGTTATTCAGATTATTTGTCAGAGTTTCAGTCAGTGAAATCTGGTCGTCTTCATCGGTAAACCAAATTCGGTTTTTCTTGATTGTTTTTAAAAAACTTTTTGCTCCATGATTCGCATTCATTGCATTATGACTTAAATCGAAAGAAAGTATAAACAATGAATTGATCAACATCATAAAATTAAAAACCGTCTAGTCTAGTTTAGTTGAGCCAATTATTATCTCCTGAATGGGTCAAATTACGCTTTTGCGTTCTCGCAACACCGACCAAATAGATGAAATCCCGTGTCGCAAGCATGTAAACAGTTTTCTCGGGCTGATATCTGAATTGACCAGACGTGCAAATTTTTAGTCCCAGTGCGTCGTGCATCATCGAGTACGTATAACTTACAGTTTTCATTGTTTATTACTGAAAATGGAAAACATTCTCACGCAAAAGGAGTTTAGAGTTGGGCTTAGACGATGCGGTAGATGAGCCAAGCTATGAAAATGGTATTTCTAAGTTATGTTTCTTGTCTATCATAGTTTGTCTTTGTAGTTTCCAGAGCAAATTGACGCTGTCTACCACCGGAGGTAGATCAACTCACAGACGAAGAGGAATTTTCAGAGGACCCGGAAAATTTCGAAGTTGGCCAGAATGGAGACAAAACGAGAACTTTCGAGATCCACACTGCCCAAGATGACCTTTATGACGGATCTGACGATGAAGATTTGGAAACGAAACGTCGAAAAATTATAGACAAGTAAGCAGTAAGTTTCCAATCGAATTGGAGATCAAGCTCATCCGTTCACCAGAATTCGGCTTTATCTAAAGAAGACGAATACATTCAAGAACTCCGGGGCGAATTGGGGGATTTGTCACCATTAGACATTTTTTTCAAGTTTGTGGACGAGGACTTTGACTGGATATCAGAACTTACCCCAGACGGATATGTATTGGTCTTTAGATGAGAAAAAAACAGTGAATATCGTCAGAGACTGCAATGTAGGAATAAGTTCAGATCGATAAAGCGCAACCTACACTTGAGTGATAATAACAACCAGGATAAAGCACACAAAATTCCGCCCCTTTTTCGATACAATGAATGAAAAATTGTTACAGTTTGGCGTTTTTTCATATAATTTGTCGATAGATGAGCAAATGGTTCCATACTTTTGACGTCATTCTTGTAAGATGTTCATAAAAGGCAAGCCTATTCGTTTTCTATTCAAGCTTTGGTGCATTTTTTCTTCGAGTGAATACCTCTACAAGATCATTCCTTATGCGGAAGCAGCAGAAAAAAACCTATAGTAGACTTGGTGCGAGTGTAGTTATTGAACTTCTGTCAATTATGAAAAACTCGCGAAATCATAAAGTCTTTTGAAAACCTCTTTTCTACCCACAAACTTATGTCTCTTCTGGAAACCAAGGGCATTTTGCACATTTTTTGGAAATATGAAAAATATAAGGATTTGTGAGTACTGATGCCATTAACGTTCAAAAAATCAACCTTTGACCTCTATCAATGTAGTAATCACCAATTAAAGACCGCCAATCAACATCCACGACGACCCCTGACGTCACAGTATACATCATTTATCTCCGTCTGGCGTGTATACTGTAATGAGAAAGGGAGAGTATATAAGAGATGATTGTTTTAGCTCCTCTTCGTTTCCGGTGATGTAGAACTTGCGGTTTCTTTTTGATTTATTTAGTTTATTTTTGGGCATTTTGAAAAAAAAAATCTCGTTGATGACTTTCAAATATTGACTAGAATACGTATATAAAATTTCAAGACATTTGAAAATGTATGCAAAATGTCCATTTTTCTTTGCTTTCAAGTAAAGTGATCAAAAAACAGGGTAGGACCACCGGTTATTCAAAATTTGACGAATCAACTCAAATTTAATTGGTGAAATGGAACGATGATTCCATCGTCAAGGCAATCAGTACCCATAACCATGAAAAACCACTCACATTTGCCAAAAGTTATACAGGGTGTCTCTCGGTCTATGGTACGTTAGACGTTTACGGAAGACTAGACATAGGATCGACCTGAAAATTTGGCTGACCCATAATCGAGTATGATCTATATTTTGAAAATATTTTCCATTTTGCAGTGTTCGCATCTTTCCAAAAGTCGTAACAACTTTCTTATTTTAAATAGACCACCCTGTATATTATTATTTTTTTGGATTCCTTGACTGATTCTAATCACTTTTGCTTGATATACTCCTATACCTATCGGCAGCGGTTTTCGAGATATAAATTAATTTATAATATTTTTGTCGTAAAACACATCAGTGGATTGAGTTCAATAATTTCGTACTTGAAAACGGTGGAGAGTTGAAATTGCTGTGCCGACTAGAGGAAGGTAGGTTTATATGGTTCCAATGGAGAAACCGATCTGAAAATATACAGGGGTGCTTCAAATTTATTAATCTTTTTCCTTCACACAAAAATGATAAAAAATCAATTTTTCAAATGGAACCCCCTGTATATTACTTGAAAAATGAAAAAACCAATAAATTTCCTTTCAAATGGTATCCCATGTTCCTATACCTAAACCTTCATGATCTACAAGAAAAATGCATTCTACTAAAAAATAAATTATATTGGTATACATGATATGAAACATAATGCAGTTTCTAGGGCAACCTATAGTTGCCAGGTCACACAGCACCAACAATTTATTTTTAGTAGCAAACTGCAACCCCTATGTTCCATTTGAAAAAATAGCTTTTTTATCATTTTTGTGTATAGGAAAAATATTACTAAATTTGAAGCACCCTGTATATTTACAGATCGGTTTCTCCATTGGAACCATATAAACCTACCTTCCTCTAGTCGGCATAGCAATTTCAACTCTCCACCGTTTTCAAGTACGAAATTATTGAACTCAATCCACTGATGTGTTTTACGACAAAAATATTATAAATTAATTTATATCTCGAAAACCGCTGCCGATAGGTATAGGAGTATATCAAGCAAAAGTGATTAGAATCAGTCAAGAAATCCAAAAAAATAATAATATGAAGGGTGGTCCATTTAAAATAAGAAAGTTGCCACGACTTTTGGGTAGAAGCGGCAACACTGCAGAACTGAAAATATTTTTAAAAAATAATAATATCATTTATTTAGCAGAGCTATATACAATTCACAAATCAAAAAGTAAATAAATAAATATGGGCTGAATAAAGGCTTACTAAACTACTTACATAATGAACAAATGAGTGTAAAAGAAAAACAAAACAAAAAACTTACACTTTGAAACATTTAAAAGTTGAAGCGAAAAAGATAAAATTAATATATAGTACAATCAGCGTGTATAGAGACAATTACATGTTGATCACATATGATTTTAGGAATGTCTTAAAGCTATATAGAGTATCACAGTTTTTAAGTTCATTTGGAAGTTTATTAAATTCAGAGAGTAATTTATAGAATAGACTGTTCTTTGTCTTCACTAAGCGACTAGTTGGCACATAAAAATTTGTTACATTACGGGTGTTATAGACATGCACATCACTCACAAGCCTCAGTTCATCGCATAGATAATTCGGAACCAAATTATTTTTCATTTTGTATATGAAGACAAATGTTTTATACATAACACACTGTCTTATACTCAATAATTCTAACGTGTCTAAAATATAGATCATACTCGATTATGTGCTGGGCCAAATTTTCAGATCGATCCTATGTCTAGTTTTCCGTAAACGTCTAAGGTACCATAGACCGTGAGACACCCTGTATGTAAAAGGAAAGAAATACTGGCTCAGGATGTACCTATCAAGGTTTTAAAAAAATATATCCAGCGAAAAACATACATAATCTGGTTACTGATTAGTTGTATTATTTCATTAAAGGCTAATATCAAGCTGATAGAAAGCTAGGTATGCTACCCCGATTTTTTTTTCAATCAAGCAAAAACGTTTACGTGTGTTATTTTCATTGTTTTGTATATAAATTATTTGCTTCAAAATAGAAGATGCAACAAAATATGGTTCCCTTGAATGGCCCGAAGGCGTATTTGTAAACAGCAGACGCGTCATGCACCAGAAGCCGCTTGGTAAACAGCAGACGTGAGTTGCAAAAGTATTATTTATGGAAGCAAGACCTGTATGTATGTAGCCTGCGAGTGAGAATGATTTTTGTCTGAAGCGTCTGTCAATCAGAGGTGTCGTTAATTGAATTACAATAACTGAAAAATGTAATTGTAATTGGTTTTTCAATTACTGAAATAAAGTAATTGTTGTAATTAGTAATTGGGTCGGAATATAGGAGGTAATTCAATCATTACTTGAAAACTAATTCATTTATTTTTAGAGTTATTGAACTACTTTAAAAAGTAATTGAATCACCTACTTGACTTTCCGAATAACTCAATTAGTTCAGATGAAGAATTGCAATAGGCCGTTTTCATGATTTTTTTCATTTGCTCATCAGAAAGAGCAGCCAAAAATAAGCTCATTTTTTTTTCGCCGATTTTATACGCAGCGGGAAAGGCACTAAAATTCACTTTGAACGGTAGGCCGACGACGTCATCCACCTAAATCTGTGATTGGCTAGTCATAGGCAATGTTGCCAAACGAACTTTCCCAAACCGGAGACTCGCGGCTGGATGTAGCTCCCGTTCTCACAACAATGTTGCCGTCTCTCTGTTTGTTGGGTTGGGATTGTTAAGGTGAGTGGGGAAGGTTGTTTATTCTGATTTAAGTTTTGATTGTATCTTATTCGGAATCCAGAATCATCGTAAATAAAATAGCTTTCTTTCGTGATTTGATTTTGTTATTTATCATAAATCTTTAGATGGATAATAATACAATAATAATAATTGTCCTCTGTTGATCAAAATACGTTTTCAATTTACAGTTTTTGTGTGAAATTTTGCTTATCGTATCCTATTTGTATTTATTAAATTAATGATGAAGGTAGATACATTTCATATCTAAATGTCCAAAAGAGTTTCAGGGTTTATTTTATGAATTTTCATAAAAATATGTTAGAGACACCGGATTACACTTTGCAATTGATGAATTTATTTCGAAATGTTTTACTTTGTGTATTACGTTTTGTGGTTAGAGATGGGACTAGTTTTTGACTCAGTTTATTGAATATCACAAGTTCTGCCAGAATTTTATAAGAAGTCAAAAACAAAAGGTAATGTTGATAATAACATATATAACATACGTCATATTCTGCTTTTGTTTCTATGGTAAATTCGAAGGTAGATTCAACATCTTACGAATTTCGAATTGTTATCAGTTATCACGACTTGAAACGCCGATATCTCGGGACAAATGGAATAAGGCATAATCTATGGTCGATAAAAAAATTCCAAATTGAATGGACGATCAAAATAAGTGATAATCAATAATCTACATACATCAGGGTTTTATGCAAACAAGCTCAACTTCAACGACTTTTTCAATTCCGATATGATCGAACGTTCTGGTAATCTTTCCTAACATTGTATATTTATAATCTTCCAAGAATATGTTACTGATATTATATAAAATGTGAAATATTAATGTAGACTGACAAAAGTTACAAGAGTTTAACTGATAATTTGTAGCCTCCAAACAATTACAGGTTTTCAACTTTTTTTGCAGTTCATTTGAATTTCAAAAACGATTGACATCTATTAAAGCATTTTCACTAGAATTCTTACACCTTATATTTTTCAAACGCCTATTATTATACATATAGGAATGTATAGTTTCTTATAACTATAGAACAACTTTGAAATTTAGACTTACTCAAAATGTCAGAACGTTCCTCTACTTTTCTGAAGAATTATCTGCTGTGAAGATAATAAACAGCGCAAGACATTTGAAAATCCCGCGTAAATCTTCGAATAAGTGCGGCAACATTGTTAACATGTGGGATCGGGAGCTACAGCCAGTCGCAAGTAACCGGAGTATGTAATATCGACATTATTGGTAAACTTGGCAACTACTAAAATTTGATTGGTGCTAAAAACTGCGGAAAATTTAAATAAATGATATCCGTTTGCACCAAATCTCTGGGCATAAGATTTTTTTTCGTTTAAAGCTACCTTTTGGACGTACTTCTTCTCCAGATAATTGTGATATATTAATTCGATTGAGTGGAAATGATCTATTGTCTTTTTTAGGACAAAATATCAATAGGTATATTATATCGTTCTTGGGGTCAAAAATGGTAACTGCAGGGTGAAAATACTTGTAAAAAATTTAAAGGGTCAATCTTTGACTAATGTCAAGACAAAAAGTCGATATGGACGGATGGTCCACAACGGCTTGGTTTCTGAGATATAGGGCGTCAAAAAAACAATTTTATTTGGTTTTTTGCTTATATTTTTGTTAAGTAACACGGCAATTGAACGAAATTCGGGATACTGGGGATATTGATGACGAGAAACTTAAATATTAATTTAGTTTTTCATTTGGTGTTAAAGGGCGCCACATACAATTTAATTAACCATGTCTTTTGTTTGTGTCACATTGTATGTCATTTTAGACTGTGTAGACCTATTCTTTATTCGATTCTACATGAATAAGGTACCCTTAGTATGTGCCGCTAAAAACAGCCGTTTTGGATAAAAACGGGTTTAAACGCAGTTGAACCTGTCCGAATTTTTTCACTTGGATCATTTCCGAGTTTTTTAAAAGATAAGCGAAACCATGTATCTTTTATTGATTGATTGTAACAAACTCAGATCATTTACAAGACTAAGACTAAACTACACTCACCGACAATAAATTCGGGACAAAAATAATTTGAGTCAAATTGATATCCTTATAACTTTTTTATTTGTTGTCCGATTTTAGTGAAATCTGCACCAAAGTGTAGCCCTATGTCTTGAGATAATACTCTTGATTTTGGTGTTGGAAAAATACCGATGGCTTAGTCATTATACAGGGAGGAACAGAAGCTACTTTTTGACCCTTAAGTTTTCAACACCCTGTGGAAAAATTGAGCGGCAAAATCTAGCTCCATCATTTTCTGTTGTGGACTGCGATCTTTTCTCAACAAAATGTTTTTTTGTATCTGTATCTTCTCTAAAAAAGCGGATATTGACATGACCAAAAAAAAACAATTTGTCAAGAAAAGATTGTACTTTACAACAGAACATAATAAAGATGAGTTTTGCCGCTCAATTTTTCCACAGGGTGTTGAGAACTTAAGGGTAAAAAAGAAGCTTCTGTTCCTCCCTGTATAATGACCAAGCCATCGGTATTTTTCCAAAACCAAAATCGAGAGAAATATCTCAAGACATAGGGCTACACTCTGGTACAAATTTCACTAAAATCCGACCAGAAATAAAAAAGATATCAATTCAACTCAAATTATTTTTGTCCCGAATTTATTGATTTTTATCCAATTTTCACTAATTTGATGAGAGTCATATGTTGTGATAGTATAACATAGCACATGACGTTGAAAAGGTATTTTTTTTTTAAATCGGAAATGAACCGACTTTTCAAGGCACGTTTAACCTCCAACCTGTTTTTATTCAATTCAGCGACAAATACTTACAGTACCTTTTGTATGAAAAATTTAATAAAGAATAATAGGTCAACCTAGTCAAAAATGTCACAATGCGACAGAAATAGGTTATGGTTATATAAGCTCTCTTGGTTCAGGCTGTTACTGCAGATTGCATATTCACAGTCATTGCAACATTTTAGAACTGGTGCCTTGCAGGCACATCTTATCGTCAAAGTTTCCCTCATATCATCGAACACTGGTTCTTGAGTAGAAAAATTGACCTTCCAAGTGTTTTTTTTTCTTGCTTCTTTTGAATGTGACAATTGTACCGAATTCTTGATTCATAAAGACATCTAACAAAACATAAAAGACTAAAAAAAAATCAACATTCTGACTTATATGGTTCTCGAGTTCTGGTTGGTTGATGTTGAGTTACCGAACGGGCGGCGCGCGGCCTTCAACACAATACAAAATTTCGGCCCTTCAAAAAGAGTGTAATTGCCGATTTCCAATGCCCAGAGACTTAGTCCATCATTTTATTATTGCAGTGCACTATACAGGGTGACAATTTAAAAAGGACCAGCATTTGATTGTGTCCAAACCGATGATAGTATGAAGATTTGGCGAGACATGAATCACATGCAGATTTCAAAAATCGCGGAATAGGTGGAGGCTGTTATTCGAAATTTCAGGGGTAGTTACCCTGGGAGTGAGGGGGTTGAATCCAGAACATTAACAGATACGTCAAAAGTTGTCCCCTTCGATATCTAAATTGACGTGTTGTCTCACCAAATTTTCATACTACCTATCATCAGTTCAAGGAATAATCAATTCTGTTCGTTTGAAGATTTTTGTGAGGTTAGGAACTTCAATTTTGAAAAAAATGTAGCAAGAGGCCGGGATGGCGCAACGTGTAAAGCGTTGGGTCAGTAAGTGGGAACCGGCCCGGTGCTGGGTTCGATCCCCAGCAATGGCAATAGACCGTAAAAAGTCGAATGCCTGGTATTTTAGCGGAACCCACACGGCAGAGTGCAAAAGGTATAATTGTTCTCCCTATTCACGCCGGTCACCAGGCCGTAGAGAATCGGATATTCTCGTAGGGAACGAAGAACAAAGATACACACTCGCCAGTCGGTAGATTCCACCGCAAGCGCGGCTGTTTCTCCAGTACACACTGGTAGATCAGTCTGTGCTCCGATAGGGTCGATGACCGTGGTTCGGAGCCCACGTTAAAAAGTGGGTCCCATTGCAAGGAATGTAAAACCGGTCGAGGGGGGACCTATCGTACGATCCCGTCTGCCGTCTGTCTTAGACGTGCACTACATAAATATATAATGAGCTGGCAAATTGCCTTAGTAGCAGCGCCATTCTTCCTAACTACCATACCAAGTGATGTAGCGTATGAAGAAAAACGTTAAGATTTCAAAAATCCCAAAATAAGTGGGGATTGCAATTTGAAATTTCAGGGTTAGCCAACCTGGGCGTGAGAGGGTTGATTCCAGAAAAATAACAGATACCTCAAAAGTTGTCCCCCTCGATATCTAAATTGACGTGTCTCGCCAAATCTTTATACCATCATTGGTTTGAACACAATCAAATGTTGGTCCTTTTTAAATTGTCACCCTGTATGTTACTAGCAGTACCCGTCACAGCTTTGCCCGCGATTGTTCGAATGTTATCGAATAATGTTGAAAGCTTTACTCATAAACTTGGAAAACGACGAAACACGTGTTTTATTAATTTCATTATAATGAAGTTCCAAGTCGACGTGACCAAAAATACTTTTTTTTTAATTGATTCATGAATTTTCACACCCACACCACTTTCACCCCCTCAAGGATTGAATTTTGGAGAACGACGAAACACGTGTTTCATAGATTACTTCATGAAATTTCAATTCGATGTGACCAAAAATACATTTTTTTGATAAATTTATGATTTTTGACACCTCCACCCCTTTCGGCACCTTAAAGGTTGAATTTATGAAATAAACGACGAAACACGTGTTTCATTGATTTCATTAAAGATAATTAATATGAAGTTTCAAGTCGATGTGACCAAAAATACATTTTTCTATTGATTATCATGATTCTTGACATCTCCACCTCTTTCACTCTCGTGAGGGTTGAATTTTTGAAAACGACGAAACACGTGTTTTATTGATTTCATTCAAGATCATCATAATGAAGTTTCAATCCATATATGATTAAAAATACTTTTTTTTAATTTATGATTTTTTACACCTACACCTTCTTTTCACCTTCTCAAGGGTTGAATTTTGGAACACGACGAAACACATGTTTTATTAATTTCATTCAAGATCATGATAATGAAGTTTCAAGTCGATATGATCAAAAATAATTATTTTTTCATTTATATGTTTCACACCCCCACCCCTTTTTAACTCCCTTAAGGGTTGAATTTTGGAAAACGAGGAAACACATGTTTTATTGATTTTATTAAAAATTATTGATATAAAGCTTCAAGTAGTCGATGTGACCGAAAATATATATTTTTTTCATCAAAATGTCATTTCTCCTACCTCCACTCCTTTCAGCCTCTTGGGGGTAAAATTTTGAAAAATCTTTTCTTAGCACACCTACAGGGTGTTACTTAATGGTATGTCATAATTTTAAGGGGGAGTTCCTGGATAAATTTTAAGTCGAAAAGGTCATATAAACTTGGGTCTAAAAGAAAAAATAAAAAAAAAATAAAATAAAATAAAAATGAAAAAATTAAAATAAAAAAAAGTGTGTTCCTATACCATAATATCCTGTGGCAAAATTCAGTTCAATATCTCAAACCCTCTTTGGAAAATGTATTAAAAACTGAAAATAAAATAAATCTTCAACACCCTGTATCTTAAAAACCAAGCATTTTAAGACCTAAGTTTATATGACCTTTTCGACTTGAAATTTATACAGGAACTCCCCCTTGAAATTATGACATACCATTAGGTAACACCCTGTGTAAATATTGCCCCCACTTCTTTCACCCCCATAGGGGTTGAATTTTGGAAAATGACCAAACATGTGTTTTACTTATACCATTAAACATCTTTATAATGAAGTTTTAAGTTGATGTGACCAAAATATATTTTTTGTATCAATTTATGATTTTTCACACCCACATCCCTCTCACCCCATTAAGGGTTGAATTTTGGAAATCGACGAAACACGTGTTCTATCAATTTCATTCAAGATCATCTGATCATCATAGTTTCAAGTCGTGACCTAAAATACAATTTTTTTGATTGATTCATTATTTTTCACATCCTCACCTCCTTAAGGGTTGAATTTTCCTTTCATCAATTTCAATCAAGATTATTTATACGAAGTTTCAACAAGATGTTAGCAAAAATACATAATCTTTCATCAATTAATGATTTTTTCAACCCCATTCCCTTTGAGCCCGACTTTGTCCCCCTTAGGGGTTGAATTTTGAAAAACCACGATACATGTGCTCAATCAATTTCATTGAAGATTGTTAATATGAAGTTTCAACATGATGTTAACAGTAATACATAATCTTTCATCAATTACCGATTTTTTCCACCCACTCCTTTGAGTCAGAATTTGACCCCCTTAGGGGCTGAATTTCGCAGAATAACGTAACACATATTTGAATAGTTTCATTTGAGATTATTTATACGAAATTTCAAAATGATTTTACCAAAAATACATAATCTTTTATAAATTAATGATTTTTCTCACCTCATCTCCTTTCAGCCCGACTTTGACCCCTTTAGGGCTTGAATTTCAAAAAATAACGAAACACGTGTTCAATCAATTTCATTCAAGATTATTCATATGAAGTTTCAAGTTGATGTGACCAGAAATACATAGTTTTTGACCAATATATGATTTTTCCTACCCCCACCCTTTTCGGGGTGAAAAGGGTGGGGGTTAGGGATGAATTCTCGCAAAATCCTGTCTTAGCACACCTAGAAATATTTAGCAGAACATCTCTTCAAAATTTCATGGCTCTATCTAGCAGGCGATGAGAAAAAAAAGATGGTTGCTGGGAGAGAAAAATAACAATATATGTATATAATTTTGTAAATTTGTATGAGCAATACAGCCCCTCTCAAAACCCAGGGGTGTTTCACTAAAAATTAAATTGTAAGGTTTGATGTCCGTCCAGCGACATTAAATTAAAGAAGCTGACGGCAAGCAAACAATTGCCATCCAATATCCTACATAGCCTGGTACCACTTTTTTTCTATACTAAAAGCTGTAGGTCAAGCAATATGTCTTTATAAAAACTACGCAAGTTAACATTACATCTGCATACCATACATGTATAAACGAAAGAATATCTTACCAAACAGTTCCACACTTCCTGTTGATTCACCTAACCTATTCACAGCCTTGCAGCTATATTCACCATATTGCCTCTTTTCAATAGTTATAACCTGAAATAAAGTATATATGTACCACTATTGCTTTATTCAAAACGGTAAGTGTTACGAGGTCGGTTAAATGGGAGAAATGGTTCCGTTTTTGATGCTCATTGAAGAGCCGTTCACTGGTCGCCAAATTTTGTTCAGTTTGCGATATACAGGGCAAAATGTAAAAATGTTCCATTAGTTTCCTTGAATATTTTAGAAACCATTCATTTTCAGGACAGTTTGAATTTGAAAGTTTCAAATTAACAATATACCACCATCAACTTCATGTTTTTCAAAGACCGGCCCGGATTTTTTATGATCATTTTTGAAACATTTCTTCATACCCTTTTCAAAGATACTACCACACATAACAATGACGATGTTTCAACCCTGTGAAATATCCTCGTCGAAAATTATGGCAAATACGTCGTGATTTCATCATAATTCAAAAGACATTTATTGTATTGTATTTTATGTTTGAAAGATGGATAGACATGAACCGAAACACCAAATTTTCGTTTCAACTTCGACGGCTCTATCTACTGACCACCTGATAATACACATACTGTTTCTCGATATGAGAATATAAATTAAATTTGAAAGTGTTTGTAGGAATAAATTCTGGAGAAGAATAATTTGAGTCAAACTATATACCTGTAACTTTTTCAATTTTTGTCCGATTTTGGCAAAATTTTCACCAAAGTGGAGCCTCATGTCTCGAGATTTTGGTTTTGGAAAAATACTGATGGCTTGGTCATTATACAGGGATGCACAGAAGCTAATTTTTTACCCACCCTGTGGAAAA
This sequence comes from Orchestes rusci, assembly GCA_958502075.1. Taxonomy (NCBI): domain Eukaryota; kingdom Metazoa; phylum Arthropoda; class Insecta; order Coleoptera; family Curculionidae; genus Orchestes; species Orchestes rusci. The sequence goes on along the minus strand of OY293303.1, from coordinate 47,742,251 downwards.
ATTGAGCGACAAAATTCATCATTATTATGTTCTGTTGTGAAGTGCAATCTTTTCTCAACAAAATGTTTTTTTGCTCATGTCAATATCTGCTTTTTTAGAAAAGATACAGATGCTTAAATGAAATGCTGCAGTTTTTCGATATTTTATCAACAATGAACGGAAACATTCTTATAGACTTGCATGAAGTTTAGCCCTAGGTCTTGAGATATGACCCTTGATTTCGGTTTTCGAAAAATACTGGTGACTTGGTCATTATAAAAGGAGGAACAGAAGCTTGTTTTTTACCCTCAAGTTTTCATCACCTTGTGCACCTTGTGGACAAATTGAGCGGCAAAATTTAGCTCCATTATATTGTGTTATTTTTTTGGTCATGTCAATATCTCCTTTTTTTAGAGAAGATACAGTTGTTTAAAGAAAATGCTGCAGTTTTCCGATATTTTATCAACAATGAATGAAAACATTCTTAGACTTGCATGAACAAATGTTCTTAAATTCCATATTGTCCCAATTTACCTGTTTGGGGGTAAATTATTTATTATTATTTATTTGATAGTGGACTGTATATTAATTTGATTTCACAATAATTATTAATTGAAGTGACTGCTCACCGACATCACTACTTTCATACTGACATTGGTTCCTTTTCACCTGGCATGTCCTTGCATGTAGTGTTCCCAGATTGATTCGTCAGGTATTCTTAACATACACCCCTCCTTGAAAATACCAAGTACTCCAAATAAACATGAACGTTCAAATGAATCAGTGTCACATACAAAATTGCTTATCCAAGTCTGATTTAAAAGTCACTGTCTTGAATGGGCAACACGCAAAGACGATGAACTGCTCTCTTGACTTCTCCATCTCGCACCTAGATTTGGCAACTGCCAACATAAACTGGGCAAATTGTCTTCTTTGATGAGCACCAAACTTCCAACTTTAAGAAGACTCTGTGAATTTGCCTTCCACTTTACTCGAGTTTGTAATTCGGCTAAATACTCTTTTTGCCACCTGGACCAATAGTTCTGTGACATAGCTTGAATCATTTCCCATTTACTCAGACGGTTCTCTTGAACATCTTGCATAATATCATATTCAGAAATACTAGCCAGAGGCGCCCAATTAGAAAATGTCCTGGAGTCAATGCGCTAATGTCTCGTAGGTCATCAGTGATAGGACAGATGGGACGAGAGTTCAAGATACTTTCGATTCGTGCTAGAAGAGTGGAAAATTCTTCAAACGTTAAGGTCTTATTAACAATAACTCTTTTGAGGTGACTTTTGGTACTTTTTATTCCAGCCTCCCATACACCACCAAAATTCGGAGAGTTGGCTGGAATAAAATGCCATTTAATTTTGTCATTAACTAAATGATTCGCAATAATTTCATTATTATTAATTAAAAAATCGTAAATTTTCTTTAATTCGCGCCCATGTTATTTGTACCATTGTCAGAAAATATATTTGCTGGATAACCACGCCGGCTTGTGAAACGAACAAAGAGCTGCTAAAAATGCCTCGGTGGTAAGTGCAGACACCAATTCGATATGCACTGCCTTGGTAGACATGCACACAAATAAACAAATGTAACACTAATCATCTTGGGATTCCGGGTTAAACGATCTTTTAATAAAAACGGACCACCGAAATCTGTTCCAACATTTTTGAAGGGGAAACTTTCATTAACCCTTACCTCAGGCAGACTTCCCATTATATAATTCGACTCTCTAGGTTTAGCTCGAAAACAGTCCATTCAAGCTCGTACAATCTTTCTACAAGAATTCCTGCCTGAGATATGCCAATATTTTTGTCGGATCGAACAAAGTAATTCTTGAACACCATAATGTAATAGCCTAACATGTTTAAGTCTTAAAATATGTTTTGTAATAACGTGACTCTGTGGCAAAATAATTGGATGTTTTTTATCAAATTCCAGATTAGAATTAGTTAGTCTTCCGCCTACACGTAATAGATCATTTTGTAAAAATGGATTTAAACAAAGAATCTTACTATTTCTTGGACTTTCCTTATTGTGTTTCAAATTATAATATTCTTGAGAAAAACATTCAATTTGTACATCTCTAATCATTGTAGTTAACGATTTATCTAATTCCTCTGGAGTAAGAGCGCCATTATTTTCTATATTTAATTTTTTGTAACATCCCAAATTGTGAATAAATCTAAACACATTCGTTAGAATGTACAGAATTTTATTGAATGACGAGTATCTTTTAATCAAATCAGTAATAACTGCATTCGATTGCACCACCATGAAAGATACAGGTCTTTGTTCTGGAATTTCAGATAATTCAACTTTTATTTCCAAATGCTGCCATTCACTTTTGTCTGATTTTAAGAAAACAGGTCCATGCCACCACAAGTCTGACTCCATGAGAGTAAAAAATGCCGAAACACCCCTACTAACGAGGTTGCTTGGATTTTCTTCTGATCTTACATGACCCCAGTTTTGAGACTTACTTAAAGATCTTATTTCGTTTATTCTATTATATGCACAAGATTCGCTTCGAATCCAGTATAGGGTTATGGTAGAGTCCGTCCAGTAATAAATTCTGCCTATCTGCATTCCTATTGACTCTAAAACCTTTTTTACCAAATTTGATAATAAAAGCGCACCACACAATTCCAAACGAGGCAACGAGATCTGCTTCAACGGAGCTACCCTAGATTTGGCACATAACAAATTTGAGATATATGATCCTGAGGGCATTAGACATCGTATGTAAATACAGGCACCATACGCCTTCTCAGATGCATCGCTAAATCCGTGCAATTCAATTGTGACATATTGCGAAAAGAAAGCTTGTCTAGGAATTTTCATTTTACAGATATTATGAGTCAAGTCATTACAAAGTCTTTGCCATTTTTCAATAAAATGTTGGGGCAACTCGTCATCCCAATTTAACCTCAATTTCCAAAATTCTTGCATTAATAGCTTGGCGACGATTATCACTGGACTAAGCAATCCCAACGGATCAGATATCCGACAAATATTAACTTTTCTTTTGGTCACTTTACCGTTTATTGAGTTTTCAATCGGATTAACTCTATACATATTAATATCCTGGTTTGAATACCAAAATATTCCAAGTGTTTTACACTGTTCATTTTCTCCTAGATTCAGAATATGCACTTCTAAATTTTTATCAACTTCTATTTCTTTTAAAGCATTTTTACTATTGCTCAAAAACTTTCTTAATTCCAAACCTGCGCTTGAGAAAAATTGACGAAATCTCTTTTTGTAAATTTATTAATTCAAATTCCGAATCTGATCCTGTTATTAAATCGTCCATGTAAAAATCTCTTTGTATAATCTTACTAGCGACAGGAAATTCATTTTTATTTTGATTTGCTTACTCTACTAAACACCTCACGGCTAAATATGGAGAAGACGCAAAACCATTTGTTACTGTGCTAAGCTGGTAAGTTTTCAAATTTTCCTGTGGATTATCTCTCCAAATTATCTTCTGATACTTCAAATCTTTATCATTTATTAAAATCTGCCGATACATTTTGAACACATCACCAGTTAGAACGAATTTATATACCCTAGATCTCAATAGAATCTGTAAATTAGGACCTACAAACTGTACATCATTTAGAGACAAGCCTGAAGATGTCTTTGAAGAAGCATCGAAAACGACTCTACATTTTGTTGTCAAGCTCTCCTTTTTCATCACTGCATGACGAGGCAGAAAAATCCTTCATCACTATCGTCCTTGGCAACTATTTTCTCCATATGCCATAAATTTAAATATTCCGACATAAATTCACAATAGTCCTTTTTAAGCTTCAAATCTTTAGTCAACCTTTTCTCAATTGACGAAAATCTATTTTTCCCAATTTCTCTTGAATGTCCCAACTTAATCAAATTATTTTTAAATGGAATTCTTACTACGAATCTTCCTTCAAAATTTCTGGACGTAGTTTCTTGAAAATATTTTTCACAGTACTTCAGACTCAGATTCATTTTCATTATCCAGTTCCTCAATTTCCCAAAATGTTTCTATTTTTTCATCGATTGAGGTGGCTAGCAAACAATTATTGATACTATTTTGACACGATATTTCCATTTTATTTTTAATCTTCACATCGCATTTTCCAGAAACTAAGTAACCAAACTCAGTCTCTTGCAGAATTGGTAAATTCCTACCAAGCCAAATCTGCCCCACTCTCATAATTGCCCAAAAGACACTAGACCCTAACAATATGTCAATATCATTCGACACATTGAATTTGGGATTCGCTAAACATATATTATTTGGAATGGGAATTGCTTCTTTACTAAATGTAATCAACGGCAGCCTATCTGCAATCATTGGTAAGACCAAACAACGCGTTAATTGCATAATCATTTATCCGTGAATTAATGTCAATGTTCACCTGTGACTCAATATTTGTCGATATTTGCCCAATTCCTTTAACCGCAAATTCAATTTTTGGAGGATTCAACTTTAATTCATTGCAGAGAGAACGATATAAAATTACTTTGCGATCCGCTGTCTAGTAGTGCACGTGCTAAGACTACTTTGTTGCCATTTATAATTTTAAAGAGCCGTTGATAATAAAAAATGACCACTTCCGAACGAATACAAATTTGAAGAGCTGGCTCCATCCTGTATCTGGGAACTCAAAACTTGTGTCGTACTCGATTCGACCGATGAAACATTAGGTGCGGCTGCTGAAGCTTGGCAACTAGAAGACAGAGGACTACTTGCGCGAGCGCTTGATTCGGGATTCGGAGATTTATTATTGTTGAAATAAGAGTGACTGTGTAATATTAAATTGTGCGATTTTTTACACTTGAAACATTTTCTTTTCTGGCATTTCCATGATGGATGTGAATCTCTCATACAATTTAAAAATAATTTAAATTGTTTTACCGCGTCTATACGGTCATTCACCTTTAATCTCAAGAAAGATTCATATTTAAAGATGCTGTGATTCTGTTTGCAATAGTAACACTCAAATTTAACATAATTTTGATTTAAATCTGTCACTGAGAAACTATTACCATGACGTTTACCTCTTATCTATTTGGAATGACTGACATTCTGCTTCCCGAAAACTTGAGAGATTTCCAATTTCTCCAACATTTCACATTTATTTTTAAGAAACAAATTGAGATCCTCTATGGTTGGTAGATCTCCACAATATTTGTAGGTGTCCTAGTCTCTACGTGTTACCAATTCAAACTTATTGCTCATTATATAAATGATCAAGCGATCCCAACTCTCAGTTTGCTCCCCCATAGTCTATAAACATCTTAGATGTTTCAAAACTGAGTCATACAGATTCCTTAATTCAGAATAACACTCGCTAGTTACATTGGGGTGCTCAAAAAACACTCTGATATGGTTATAAATAATCAATTTTTTATTTTCAAAACGATCAACCAAACATTTCCAGGCTACATCGTAATTGTCTCCAGAAACTTCTAAAGATTTGATACCTTCAAATACTTTTTTGTCTAAAGACGATCTGAGATAATAGAATTTTTGGATGTTTTTAAGCGATGTATCATTATTGACCAAGGCCACAAATGAGTCTTTAAATTCTAACCAATTACAGTATTGACCATCAAAAACAGGTAATTTAATTGGCGGCAACTTGACTAATGGATTTTGATTAGATCCATAAGCACCCAAATTTATGTTTGGACTCACCACCGAGACATTAGCAGACTCATTGCGACTCTTATTATGATTGTCACACAAAGCTCGTACATCGCCAATCAATGAAATATAATTATTTTCAAATTCTTCACGTACATTTTCATCTGGTACAATTTCATTTTTTTCCCGAAAGGGCAACCCCAATTTCAAATTGAATTTCATCAAAATCATTCAATAAAGGAGTATTTTTCTCTAATCTGACATTTAGTTGACTGATTATTGCGTCATCTAGATTTACCTGATTTAATGAATCAAAATAATTCCTAAATCTTGTTAATTTTTGTTTGATACTGCTCCTTTTGGACCTTAACGTTGCTTACTCAGCCATAATTCCAGCCCAAATCAAAAGAATCACAAACTTCTCAATAAAAAAAGAATTTGGAACGAACTTACAGATAGAAAGAAGAAGACCCGTAGCGCAATCTTCTCACTCCGTTAATTTGTGCTCCAACTTCTAGCTTCAACTGGACTTCTGATGATGATTCACCTGTACTGACTTGCACAATTATGTCGTCTTCTGTTTACCCCTTGGCTTCCAAAATTATCTGGCTCGTTGGATCAATGTTTGGGGGTAAATTATTTATATAATTATTAATTGAAGTGACTGCTCACTGACATCAAGACTTTCATCACTTTCATACTGACATTAGTTCCTTTTCACCTGGAATGTCCTTGCATGTATTGTTCCCAGATTGATTCATCAGGTATTCTTAACATTACCCAATGCTCCATATTGGGCAAATTGTTCACCTCGAATACTCTTTGGAGGCGGTAGTATCATGGTGTGGACTGAGGTATCATTACATGGCCGTACAGATCTTGTATTAAATGGGAGATCAAACACATGGAATAGGTATGTTAGGATTGTTGGTTAGACATGTTCGCAATATACATCTGGAGACCTTGCCAGATTTGCGAGAAGCCCTTCTTGAAAAATAACAAATATTTCTCAAGAGGCATCAAAAGCAGAAGTCATAGGGGTACGATGTGACAATACGCGCTATTGATTTGAGAACATTTTGCTCATGCAAGTCGATAAAAATGTTTTCATTCATTGTTGAGAAGATATTGAAAAACTGCAGCATTTTCTTTAAACGTCTGTATGTTCTCTAAGAAAGCAGTTATTGACATGACCAAAAAAAAATTTTGTTGAGAAAAGATCGCACTTCACAACAGAATATAATGGAGCATGCTTTTGCCGCTCAATATTTCCACACGGTGTTGAAATCTTCAAGGTAAAAAAGTAGCTTCTGTTCCTCCCTGAGTAATGACCAAGCCATCGGTATTTTTCCAAAATCAAGGGTAATATCTCAAAACATGAGGCTACACTTTGGTACAAATTTCACTAAAATCGGACAACAAATAAAAAAGTTATAGGGATATCAATTTGACACAAATTATTCTTGTCCAGAATTATTTGTCGGTGGGTATATATTTGTTTACAGAAGTTGCAGATAAAAAAAGATGTTTGCTATGTAATACTTCTCTAAAAAAGGGAACATTGAGAGGCACCATAAAACTGTACATTCGGAATCAGAAACAGTCATTCCCATCGAATTCTCCTACCAGAAAAGAAAAATTGAGTCAATTGAAATCCAAGTTTATTGGACAACAGTCATATTTTTAAAAACAGTCGACAAAAACAAGGCTGTCACCTGTCACTGAAGCATCATACCGTGTCGTGTGTCCCAGATAATAGACAATTTAAGCAAACCCAACATTATTTTACGTATCCGCATCCGGATCCGTAAACGAATCGACATACGTTAATCATTAAAAACCCGCTTAAGCAGCGATCGGTTATACGTATAAGAAACGGATTGGTGAAACGTCAAAGTTGTCAAACTTCGCGTTTTGAAACCCAGATATTGATTTTTGTTTATATTTTTGGTTTGGTTTGGATATGTTTGTGTGTTTTCCGTTTATCGTTTTTGAAGAGCTTTTGTTATAGTTCTTCGATTAGTTAAGATGCGTTTTCAGATACGGATACGATGAAAGGCCCGCAACGATACGTGCAACGGAACGAATCGGAACCCCCGCATCTATTCTGAGCATGCGCAGATTGATGCGAATACGGATACGTTTGAAATTTAGGACGTGCTTAAAGTGTCTCTCACAAACCTTTTACGAGGACGAGGAGAAGATAAAAAAGGCGTTCTTAGAAGCTGCAGATTCGTTGTTTGCCAACTTTAGAAATAAAGACGAAATGGTGCCGCTAAAAGATAATGAGCAATGATATTTTCACGCAGTTGAAAAGTGACAAAGAAAACTGCGTTTTTTTTTTCACTGCAACTTGATGAATCAACTGATTTGGTTGACATCTCCCAGATGGCCGTGTTTATCAAGATGGTTTTCAGTGATTTTGCGACCAAAGAAGATCTTTTGAAGTTTATTCCATGGAAAGGACATTCTACTGTACAGAAGTTGTTTGAAAAATACTATTTCTTCTGAGAAAATTCCAATATCGAAAATGTAAGCTTGACAACCGATGTCGCTCCAGCTATGATGGGTTGTGATAAGGTTCTCGTGGCGTTATGTCGTAAGGATGGAACTTTCTCGGAATCTCTCTCCTATCGCTGCATTATCCACCAGGAAGCATTATGTGGACATTTTCCAAAACCAAAAAATGTTATGAAGTTGGTTGTAAAAGTTGTAAACAAGATTACAGCTCAATCTTTACAAAGAAGACTATCAAAACCTTGGCTGATAAAATTGACTCCCGGTACTGTGAACCACTTTTTTACTCTGACGTCCGATGGTTAAGTTGAGGACGAGTGCTGGAACGTTTTTATGTTTTATCTGCCATAGTTCAATTTTTCAAACAACGCGATGAACCTATTTCCCAACTGGAAAACTCAATCTGGCTTCGAGATTTTGGTTTTCCTGTGGATATCAGACCGATTAAATGAGCTTAATATGCAACTTCGAGGGAGATTCAAGGAGCTAGCAAAAACTATTTCTGATATAATAGTATTTATCAAAAAGCTTGAGTTTTGGGAACAAAACTTAATCAACCGCGATACCTACCAAGCATTCTCAATTCGAACCCTATGACACTAATTACCATGTGGAAATATTTCTATTTCTTCAGTAGCGCAATTTGTTATTTAACCTTTCATGGAAATTGGTATTCAACAGTTAGCCATTTGTGTTACGTAACTGTGGCGAAGATATCGCTGTAACGGAAATGGAATAGATTGCGTTTCAAAATGACTCAACTTTGAAATCGTTAGCTTCAAATACAAAATGTATCCGAACTTTAGTTAGTGAAGGCAAATATCCAGTTTCATGTCGTGTTACCTTGAAAGTGAAAGCTATGTTCAGTTCAATTTATTTGTGTGACTCTTTTTTCTCAAAGATGGAATTTATCAAGAATAAATACCGCAATAGACTTACAGATGAACATGATGATTGTATTCTGATGGCTGTTTCGAACTACACTGCAAACATCAATGAAATTCTATGAGCTGAGTAGGTTCTTGGATATGGGGACAAAATAAAAGAGAATGGTCTTACTACGTAATACTTCTGATCCCATATCCAAGAAGTTCCTTAGATCATTGAATAGTTTAGAAACAAGATTTACTCTACAAAAAATAAAATTGTTGATGCGTCTGAGTTTGAGCCTTCACAGTAAAAATAATTAAGTCATATTAGGCGGCTGGTCGTACACTGGAAGCGTAAATGAGCGGCTATGAGCTCACGCGATACGAGCTCAACAAGCGGCTATGAGATGAGCGATTTCATGCTACAGGGGTCGTCCACTACAGGTGGAATTGGCGCCAAGCTGCAAAGGGTTCCGTCGTTTAATTTGTGTTTCGTCTTGTTTTTATAAAAATTAAATGAAGGCGGAAGATCTATATTTTCTTGAAACTGCATTCAGATAGCGTGGAAGAGTTCAGAAAAGACAATTGTGTTATGTTAACCCTATGTTGGAATAGAACGAGTATCTCTTTGGATATCTCGAGAATGATACCTCTAATCTTTCATGTCCAACAGAGGGGAAGCGGATATATTTCACTTATAAGTGTATCAGGTTCTTCGTCCATTGCTTTGTTTGCTCATAACAAAAAATACTAACAATAATAAGGACGTGAGATGATAACCAAAACCAGCTAACTGACATGTTAACATAAGAAACTAGTTTCATTCACGTGACTTCGAGAGCAAGTCCCATTTCGATAGACCTGCAGCGCAAGCACGTTCACGCACGTAGCCGCGCGCCCAAATTAGCTTCTAGTGGACGAGGTTATCATAAAAATGCAATAATTGGAATCTGCCGCACATATGCGCGCATTGACGCTCGTGTCGTGTGCGCTCGTAGCCGCTTATTTACGCCGCCAGTGGACGACCAGCCTTATGACGCGATTGTAGCTACAAAAAAAATATATGTTTTTTAAATTTTTAATTATAATTTCAATTAGATTATCTTCATCAGACAGCACTCAGTAAGTATGTAGTATGTAGCTCATGTATTATTGGTTAAGTGTTAATACATACAGGGTGCCAGAAATTCGACTGAATGGGGAGGATCTTCGTTATTATAAAAGATACAAGGTCGGTTAAACGGAGGCAAAGTAAAACGAATGCAAACCGTCGTATGCACCTTTCGAGGACATCGTATTTTAGAATGGAAAAAATTATAAAACTTTCAAATTTGAACTGTGTGTCGGAAATAAATAGTTTCTGAAATATTTAACTAAAATGATTTGGGCAATTTCCACATACACCCTGTATCCACTAGTGATTCACGGCTTGACTTGATTTTCAAGCTACTTGACTTGACTTGACTTGAAATCAAGTCAATCTCAAGTCAAGTATCTGTTTTTGGAATTCAAGTCAAGTCAAGTAGTTAGACATCAAGTAGCTTGACGATCAAGCCCAAAATATTCAAGCTACTTGAGTTTGATTTCAAAAAATGTACATTTCATAACAATAATCTGAACTGCCCAAACGTAAAAAGAATAAAAATCTGAGTACAAAAAAAAAGCAAAATATAAAAAAACAAACGGACATACTTTGTTAAATAATAAATAATAAAACAACAAAACGAAATGATGTAATAATACAAAAAAACAAAAATGAATGCAGTAAATTATTATTGTTGTTTTCGCGGCAGGCCGGCAGGTAAGCTTCTTAAGCTACGTTCCTGACAATCCTGACAGTTGACAGTAGTGACATTGGCAGGAATGACGCATGTCACCGCATCGATCGGAATCAACACTGCCAAGCTGCATAATTGTCTCAAGTTTTCGGTTTAATGCCCTACCAGCTATACAGCTAGGATTTAAATGTAGCAGAGCTTACAGCTTGTCATTTTTCTACCGGGCGTTGACTTCGACCATGGAAAGCTATCAATTGAAACTAAGCAGAATCAAACTGATTCCTATATCTTGATACTTGAAAAAATCGAAATTAATATTATCTGGCAGAAATAATAAGATGCTTTGGTCAGTCAGTCATAATGATAATTATTGCTTAATTATTAGAATAATCATAAGAATTATTATTATTATGTACATTTTAGATAAAAAGTGAAAAAATACGTAAGTACCACGAAAACGAATTTGATATGTGATGATACATTATACTTATTCACTTATTCGAATGTGTACTTAGTTCAAAGATTCTGGAATAAACCTTATAATGTGTGCCTCATTTTTTGCGCAGTTGTTGATGCAAATTTATAAATGAATTGACTTACTAATTATTCTTAATCCTAATAAAAAAATCCTCAAAATAGTTATATTTCGTCTACATAATATTAAATTGTTTTTATTGTGTGAATATGTAAGTATGTACCGTACCTATGTAGGTATAATATGTAATTTGATTCTGATTAGTTTCAATTTGAAATTAATTTTTCTTAATTTGAATTCATCAAATCTTAATTCGAAGTTGAAGAGGTCGGTATAGATGTTTCCACAAGTGCCTGCTTGCTGTAAGCTCAGTGAATCTCCTGTGTACATTTCACGTTATCAAGTATCAAGTAGCTTGATTTCAAGTCAAGTCAAGTCAAGTAGTTCTGACTGTAAATCAAGTCAAGTCAAGTAAAAATTTTTGAAATGCTTGAGTTTTCAAGTCAAGTCAAGTATCTAAGAAAATAGTCAAGCTACTTGGCTTGATGAATCCCTAGTAACCACTGATCTAAACAACTGGATGAGCAAAACGCCGCACTCGAAATGGCTTAATTACGACCGAAAAACGTAAATAAACTCGAACAGTGGTTCTTCAATGAGCCTCAAAAACAGCATTTTCTTCCCCATTCAACCGACCTTGTCGCGAACTCGAAGCGAACATCACGGCTTTCCGTCGTTTTTGATTTTACTGTTTACGTTGTCAGTTTTTGGCTGTAAATGAGCACATAATGGAAATGGGGAACAATGCATCAATGTTTTAAGCCAGCTACTAGTGGATTTGAAATTTCAAGACATGAGCGGACTGTACAAAAATATGGAAAGAATGTAACAGTGTACATTTAGTATTTAATAATTCACCTCATGGGTCAAAAAATATGCGTGAAGATACAAAATTGATAGGAGCAATTTCTGTTCTGTTCGTGAAAAGCAGCCATCGATAAGTTTTTTGGCAACTGAAGTCATTGGCGGCGTTCATAAGACGGAACAGTTACCGCTCCGCTCCGGAAGCGCTCAATTGACAACTGTTGAGTCTTTCGCAACACTGTTGAAAGGACGTGATTAAATCAGATTGTTCCCAAGGGTAGCGGTCTCAAAATCTGCTACCAGTTCGCTCGAAAATATGGCCGCCGCTACCAAAGTAGTGCTCCATTCATAAGACGTAGCGGTAACAGTTCCACAACTGTTCCGTCTTATGACTGCGAGCATTTACTGATTTGCAGATTCTGTTCAAGATATCTAACAGTCTTTTAGCAAAATACTAGAACCAGAAAAGTTCTTTTTTCCATTAATAATTCTCAACAAGTTTAAAAATGGTCTCTTGAGTCCACTTCACAATAAAATAAGACAAGAACTAAGAACGAAAACTATTTACTGCGACAAAGCTATACGCAAACGAACACTAGCAAAACCAAATTCCAACCTATCCTCGTCCAAACTTGTAACTAAGCAACAAACGAAATGTCCTAACATTTTCTTCGCCAAAAAACCAACAACAACCGATGGAACGCCGTTATATTACCCTGTTCGCGGCGTTGTTTCGATGCGATGTTGCACTCTCGTCTAAACTGGAACGCGATGATGTTCGGAACGGCCTCCTGTTCGGTTTTTGTTGTACGCACCTAATAACCTTAAATCTATAAGCATGAATAGATAATTTGGAATTCAATCTCCGTTTATTTTTACTAGATTTAAATCTTAGATTACACTCTTCGTGTACAGATAGTATTCATGACAATTGTGTTGCTCTTTTTTAATATGAAAATGAGAAAGAGGTGGGATAAAAAAAGTTGTTGTATGCATTGAATATTCTCCCTGTTAATGATGAAAGAAATTGAGCGTATTTTGGCAACAACAACAAACCTCCAAAGTTCAAAGGTTCTTGTTTTATTTATCATCTGTTATTAAAAGAATCAAAAATAATCAGTATACTGGTATATTATCGAAGCATAGTTGAGAATCAATAAAATCGGAACGTTCTCGAACTAACATTCTGGTTATGATGTACACACACCGACAAAAGTGCAGAAACCGTCTATAATTTGAGAAAACTTTGATCCTGCATCAAAGGTGTGATGGTGCATTTACTTACTTGAATCCATTTGTTAGGTGACGTGTCCTGGCGATTCTTTTCAAAACATTGTCTAGTGCCATTTTTTTCCCGTTTAAAAAAAGGACACTTTTCAAAACTTTTCATGTGCGAGTTTTGATAAAAATACCTAGCACCGAGGCTAGCACCATTCGAAAGAGGGGCACACATTATGTACAACTTGCTGAACATTTTACAATATCGGACAATTTGCATACATTTTCAAATGACTTGAAATTGTATATACGTATTGTACACAATATTTGAAAATCATCAGCGAAAAAAATTTCCCAAAATACCCAAAAATATAATAAATAGATGAAAAAAAAACCGCAAATTTCACTGTATGATCAAAAACGGGGCGAAGCCATATTACCCTCTCTCAAGAGAAAGAGATATTACAGTCAATACGCCAGACGGAAATACAAATTCATTATGTAACGTCGTGCATGTTGATTAATACATTAATAGAGGAAGTAGGTTGATTATTTAAACATCAATGGCATCAGTGCTTACTAATCCTTACATTCATCATATTTTCAAAAAATGTGCAGATTATCCATTGAACAAAGGATTAGATTAGATTAGAAAGATTAGAAAATTACACAGAAAAAATAATTGGAAACTGTCCTTTTTTTGAACGTGAAAAAAAGGGCACTTAACAATTTTTGAACAAAATCGCAAGGACACGTAAACTGACAAATGAATTCAAGTTTTCGAATGCATAATCACTTCTTTGATAACTGATGCAGGATCAAAGTTTTCTCAACTTTTAGGCAGCTTCTCCACTTCTGCTGTTGGTTGTACGTACTCTAAGATTCCCATGCTGCTATAAGCTATGACGTAACCCTCAATAAACGCTGCGTTAATTTTTGACGTATTAAATCTAGACGAGTCAGACAGTGATCTGAATATTCGGGGTATTTGGCCGATTAAAGCGATTAATCTTCCATAAGCTGTCTGTTGGTGTGAGATTATGACTTTGAACTTATTTTCATCCAGCTGCAATTGAAGCGTGAACGTGAGTTTTTGTGGCTCATGCATAAAGAATACTATAACACTTTTAAAATACGTCTCTTTATTTGAAGACGAAAAAGAAAATGTGTCGGACTGAATACAGTATTATGAATGAATTTAAATAGTTTTATTCTCTGAGTCAGATCATAGAAAAAATGAGTGATAGTCCATTAAAAGATTCATCACGTTTGATAAAAAAATATAATAAAAATGTAAAATTTCAACCATGACTCGAACCACCCTTTCAACACCATAAAAATCGTCATAAATCAGGTTTGAACCATGAACTAATAGCAAACGCTGAGGTAACCGCCAATAAGCGTAAATGCGGTGTTTTCCAGGAATAACGTTATGTACGCCATTAATCATGTACCGACGCGATGTTGCTAACGTAGCAATTTCTTTATAATTTCTTTCGATAAGAACAATTTGTTATTTCGTGGAACAACGTTGTTTACGCCATCATTGTTTTAATTTCGTGCGCATTCGACTTATTTACACGTGTTTGGTGCGTAGTTTGAAAGTCATGCGTGAATCTACATGTAATACATTTCAGTTTTTGTTCATTTTTTTAATAAAAATACACTTTCCATTTTCTCTTGTACTTTGGTTTTGATATAAAACAACGTTGTAACCGCCCTAGTTCCGTGAAAGAACGTTGTAACCGACGTGGATATACAACGTTGTTTTATTAAAATGAGGATCAAGTTTGATTCCGGTAATCAAATAAAGTCATATAATTTTACTGATACTGATAAAGCAATAAATCCTGTTTCGTTTTTTTTTTTGATTTCCCAACAAAACACTATTTGGCGTTTATAGCGTTGTTCCAGCCTAGGGTTCAATTATTGTTATCATGGGACCGAATTGACAGAGTAAGTTTGGTCTTTCGCCTTGAATAATGACGGTGGTCATGGGGCCCCAAAAAAACGTCTCCTGGCCTCTCGGATTTTCAAAGGGGTTCTTGTTGTGAAGTTACGAAGAAGGTTGTAACTGATTCTTATCAATAAAATAGAAGTAAACCTGGATTTGTTTCCTTCTCTTCATTCAACACGGACAGAATCTAGACCTGGAAATACTGAGAGTATGTTTTGGCACCCAACTAGAGGCACGTGAGCAGAGTGGAAACGAAAGCAGGCGTTTATATTTTGGTGAACACTGTCCATCTTTTTTTTTTCGACGGCTGTCTCACCTCAATCACAAAGCCGGAACTTCTTTTAGAATTTTCGACGTGGAGTCAAAATGGGTATTCATTGGCTGGAAGTTGTAGGAATATTGGCGGATTTTATTGGTCCTAAGAGCTGAGGTCGGAAGTCATTAAACATAGTGGCGTAGGAACAACAGCGTTGCGGGATTGAGGTGACGGTTTACTTGGACTATTTGTCGGCAGAAACTAAAATTCAATGAACTTGTCTCAAGGAGATTCATACGCTCGAAAAAACACTGCTAGCAAACATAAGTCATACATAAGTTTTCATCACGTCATCTCCGGGCACTCTATGACACAGTAGGTATTCATCACGCGGCAACTAAACTATCTAAACACTACGCCTCAAAAGAGATGGGTATAGATTTTGTTCGAAGACGGTGGCAATTTATTGTGAATTACATGAGATTTTCTGGAATTACTAATTTTTGCTCAATTATATCGAACGGAGATGACAGAGAAATGATCTCAGAAATGTTGAATTCACCTAATACACTATCGCTTTTTTTGATTCAACGTTACGTTTCTTACAAGAGGGCGGAATATGCAGATTTTTCGTATTTTTTGACCATTGAGATACCGTTTTTGTTAGCGTTTTTTATTTTCAAAAATAGATATTGGGTTGCCTAGTTTTATATCTTGCCTACCCAATAAAACTTGATTTGTTCTGAAAAGTGATATAATAAGAAATGGGCGCATTCCAAAAAAAATGCTTGCATTGAGTGAAATTTCAGACCGGATGAATGCTCTTAATACGTTTGTATATTTTTGAAAGTATCTGTCAGATCATTGTCTTATTATATAAATCGGCAATAATTCAACGTTTTTTAATGAGTCCTGAAAATAGAAAGAAAAAAAGCATCAATAACCCGGGAGATTCGGGCAATGAGTACCTTTGAGAGAAATCTGGGAACTTTTAAGATTGTTCAAACCCTCGCGGCGAATATGGTCGAATAGCAGAATAATTGTGGTTGTGGTCCTCATAGATTACACAGCCCTCCTAAATCCGTCGCTTCGCGAGTCTTGGGTTGTAGTCCGAGAGCTTATAGTTGTAGCGAAAGTATTATGTCGATTTTTGTGTGTTCGAAAAAATGTCTGCATATGAGTGAGTTGATACGATTTGTTCAACTAAAGGCGGTGGAGAAAAAATTACCCCGCGATTGATAAAGGTATAATTTTTTTATTTTATATGATGTCACGTTGCCTGAAAAGTCCTTAAAATTTAAAGGTAATGCAATTATCTGCCGTGATAATTTTGTCGAAAGTATTAACAAACAACAATGACGATTTTTCGGGATAAAGTATTGCCACTAGTACCTCAAGGTAAATATTAAAAAATCAAAATTTTCACATAACTTTCATGTCATTCAGAAGAATTATATTATTTTTTATATTTTTGAACTAAATCGATCATGGAATTGTTTTTTTAAAAAAAGATAAATCTCAAAAAACCTTTGGACATAGAAATTTAAATGCATCTATTCGCAAAAATCAATAATAAGATTAAATATGTGCATACCTAATATTTTCTTTGACTAATTGCAAAGTTTTGTACAGTCTATGGTCGCATATTTTTTTTCGGGAAATCGTTTAATCGCTGGGTTACTTTTTTAAAATATTTTTAATTCCGCTATACCTATTTCCAGCATAAAAGTAATGCTAATTACAAATTATGTTCAAGATCACATCGAATAGAGATGTTTTAAGGTATCTAGAGGCTCGTTAACCTCCTCTCCAATACATACCACATCCTCTATATATTTCTTGGACCCAAGCGGAAAGGTAAAGAATTGCCTCACGGGCCTGATTCAAAAATCATCAAGTGACACATTCCATTACAAATCTTTATCAGCCGTCCAACACTGCAAACATCGAAAATAATAGTTTAACTTCTCAAAAAAACTGGACCCATACTGGCACTGTTATTTACCATTTGTCATTTGCAAATGTCTAGACATGTAGTAAATTGAAAAGTCATTGTAGACCTTACATTTAAATATTATCTGTTTAGGTAAAGGGTTTTACTGACTTTATTTAAACAGGTAACAAGGGTATATAAACTTTTCCGTTATCGATAGTTTATTGTACAGGGTTATTCATTATATTTTGACACCCATCTACAGCTCTTATTGCGAGTGATAGAAAAAAACTTTAAATACAAAAGTTTTGGTTATGGGGGTTATGTAGAAAACATGTAGCTTCGTTTTTAATGGAATGTTGATAGTTTATATGATTAAGTTAGTGTTGTGAATATTTGTTGTAGTTCAAAAAAATATATTTTTTGAATTCAAATAGTTTCAAAGTGACTGAACCAAATGCCTACAAACCATATATATTTGAAATCAGATTAAAGAGATCTTTCATTTTAGTCAATAATATACAGGGTGTTCCATTTAAAAAAATATGACTTAATGAATTTTTTCTATGTTATGATTTCGATTTGTTGATTCCGCTATCACCAGAAGATACTACGTGAAAAAAACCAAAACTTTTGTATTTAAAGTTTTTTTCTATCACTCGCAATAAGAGCTGTAGATGGGTGTCAAAATATAATGAATAACCCTGTACATTTTATCGAAAACTCATTGACATATTTGAGCATTTTATTCAGGTTGATACTTGATACAATAATACAATAACATGATCAAATTTAACGAGGATGGCTTATTATTCAAAAAATAATAAAAACGTATGTTTATTCTGTAATAATGTAGGTAGATTGGTAGATGTTATGTGAGTTGAGTCAGTATAAAACTTCTAGAGAGATACATATACAATACAATACACATGTACCCTTACACTGACTCATAAAATGAAACTTTTTACAATTTACACATTTTTATTTTTCCTGAATTGATCAGTTTTTATAAACCATAAATAGGTCGAAACTAGTTTTCATTTCATTGGCGCGGACTAAGTATATTCATTTTATAGAACAACTCTATGATTATTTGGTGCAGGTCGCATCAGACTTGTGACTTCAAGGCTAAACTTCATTGACGAGTAATTTGTCGAGCTTTCGCATCTGGTTGAGTAATCTGGGCTAATAGTGATGATTGAAAGGGGGAGGTGCTCGGGGATGACGAGCCGCGTGGATCAGTCGAGCGGGGGTATATCTAAAACTGGAAGGGACTGGGGGGTAGTTAGCTTTTTATCCTAACTGAAAAATGCACCCAATTGCATTTTTGAAGAAGTTGAAAACCCTTTTAGAAAGATGGTGGGGTCCCTGAAACAGCAAAAGACAATTTGGCTTTAACCTGCCTCCGACGAGCGGCAGAGATCTGGGCTCAAATGAAGGAAGATTCGTTGGGAGATTCTAGGGATCTTCAGAGGGCTTTTCAAGCTAGGTTCTGGACGATAGACCGTAAACGCGAACTTTATTTGGAGGAGAGCACATTCGAGTCGAGTGATAGAGATGAATATTTTTTAAACTCAATTGATCAGGCAAATCATTTGTCAGAGAGAATTAATACGGGTTAACTAATTGATTGAAACGCTACCTAGACACGCGAATTCAGCGAGGGAATGTTACGAAGGGTTTCAGCACTGTAAATGAAGTAGAGGCAAATTAATGAAAAGTCGATGAGACTTTTACGAGAGCAAAATAGAACAGGTTATTCAGGGTGGCGGAGCAGTTGTTTTGTCAAAATTTTGATCAAAATTCTTAGAATGCCCAAAGTCCCCAAAATAAGTTAACAACCACGAAATAAGACATATTACAATTTCTTAATAGAGGGAAGAAAAGGTTTAAAGATTCTGATACCGAGCCGGATGAAAACGAGAAAGTATCTCCTGTAATCATTGCATCAATTATTGGCTCACAACAAATTGAAATTTTATAAGACAAGGGGTCAGATGTATGCCCAGTATCCGAGAAGTTTTCGATAGCTTGGAAGGCATATTGAAACTTTACCAGTAACCAATGTCAGTATTGGTGTAGCCTTAGGGAAAAACACGCGCATGTTAAAACTCAAGTTTACCTACCGATGAAAGTAAGGGGCTTGTTTCGCTATTTTGTAAGGATTTTTGGCTATCACCGTCGGGTACGGAAGCTTGCCGATTGATATATTCGAAGAGAAGGCAAAAATCCATTCGCTATGAAGGATGTCTACCTAAAGGTTTTTCAAAACATTTTTTTTTAGAAGTGATATAAAAATGAATATGCAGTATTTCATCCTATATTTGAATGATGATGAAAAAAAAGAAAAATTTACAGAAGGTTTTACATAAAAATAGGAATGGTACATAGGTCCTTCATTCAATGCCAAACAATTACCGTTGGACGTCATACCCTCTTAATGATGTAAAATGTCTGCAGAGTTGCCAGCTCATAATGGAAGTATGAAGAATGTGACGAGTCTTGATAATGGTGACGTTTTTTTACGACTTATACCTTATATTTTTCTTTAACTGATAAAATTTTTGTGTAATTGATTTATTTATCCAGCATGTGAAAGCTCTGTTATCACACTATCGTTTGACTAGTAAATTATCCTTTAACTCGAAATCATGATCACTAATAACGACGGCCACGTCGCAAATGGTACCAGCTTGACGATCATAAAATTTGAATTAAACCAATGTTTACAATTTTAATTGATATAAATATCATCTACAATGAAGTGTGTTAAAACTTATATGAAAAACTGTATAGTTCATTCAATCAGAGGACCAAATTTTTATATTTTTTGTCTCGATTTTATCACGGTTAGGTCTAGAGCTTGCTTGTCAAGTACCACCTGAGTGATGACGTCCAACGATAATTGTTTGGCATTTACCATACATTTATATTCTTTTGATAAGAAACAGTCCATAACAACAAAAACTGTTCTCGTAAACTATTCTTCATAGAGACCCAGGGAGAAAAATCTGTTTAGTAATGTGCCAAAGAGAAAATCCTGGAAATATATTTCAAGCTTCTAGGATCGCCGCAAGGGGGCGTAACGTTACTATGAAAAAATGTGAAGAAAATCGACATATTTTCGAAACTTTTCTCATGGTACTACCAAAAAAGAATATGGAAACAGATTTTGGACAATATTGTCTACAAAATTGCCCGGCAACACTTCTCTCTAAGTTGTCAAATAAAACCGCTACAGTCCATCAAACTTAATGTTACTAAATTGCCTATAGCTTCGAAATTCCTCAACCGATTTGACTGAAAAATGTGTCGATTTTATTCGCTTTAGCCGACCACACGACATCATACATTGAGGCTATGTTTGCATAGTTATTTTCAAAAGGATTTTGTTCAAATTGGGTATGTACGTTCTATTTGGGATTTGATCAAAACCATACAAAAAAAATGATATAGTGAGGTTGTTTGCATAATTTTGTTATTTTCCAAAGGATTTTGTTCAAATTGGGAATGTAGGTTCTATTTGGGATTTGATCAAAAATGTTTAAAAAAATCATACAGTGAGGTTATGTTTGCATAGTTTTGTTATTTTCCGAAGGATTTTTTTCAATTTAGTTATGTAGGTTCTATTTAGGATTTGATCAAAACCATAAAAGAAAAATTGATATAGTGAGGTTGTTTGCATAATTATTAGGGATGGACGGACAACCGGACGTCCGGTCCGGCCGGATTTTCTAACAAGTTCGACCGGATTTTTGGTAACAGAAATGTACTATGATTTTACCGAAAATAATCCACAAGACAGTAGTTAATATTTTAATCTATTCAGTCATTTGTGAAGAAACTTAAAACAAACACTGAGAATCGGTAATTTCCCGAAATAGGTACACTAAATAGGTGGTTTTCCGAAAAATGCTCCTTGATCCATTTTATTATAGATGTTATTCAACTTACCTACCTATGAAAATAATCGACTTATGGAGAAAAAATTACATGCTGAGGTGGTGATATGATATACAGGGTGAGTCTGGAGGAATGGCCCAAATTTCGGGAGTGTATTCCACATGCGAAAACAATGTAAAAGACATATATTCTTATCCAATATTCTTTTGTTTTCAAGTTATAGCGCAATATAATATTTTTTTTCTACGTCAATTTTATCAAAATTTTCACGTAATTAGATTATTAATTATTATTATTATCATTAATTATTATTATCATTAATTATTATTATTATTAATTATTTTGTATTTTAGCAGTACTTGAACGTTTATTTTCAAGTTTCAGTGATTAAAGTGTTGCCGAATACTTATTCAAATTTAGAGATGAATATCGGATAAGAAGTAAGAACATATGGGTTTTTTACATTGTTTTCGCGTGTAGAATACACTCCTGAGATTGGGGCCATTCTTACCGTGTGAGTACTTTCGTATATCGTATCCAGTGATGCGTGATTGTCTCAAGAAAAGTTGCTAGAAGGCGTGATTTGAATTAAAAACTGTTATTTTCGTTTCACCTCAAAAATTTAAATGGTACGGTATAATTCTGATAACAGAATCGAAATGAAGATTAAATTTAGTTTAGTTTTATTTAACTTTATAAATTTTCGAATTGTCCTCCATCTTGTAAAATACATTTCTCAATTCTGTGCCTACAAATAGAAACAGCTGTTTCTATTTCAATTGGTGCAATGGAATGTATAGCATTCTCAATCCGCTCAATCATATTTTCTCTTGTGGTGGGACGAGTTTTGTAAACGATGTCCTTGATTCGTCCCCACAAGTAATAGTCCAACACAGTTAAATCGGGGGATCTCGGTGGCCATGGGAACAAACTGCCCCTTCCAATCCAGCGATCTGGATAACGGTTGTTTAAAAAATCACGAACTCTCCGTGCATAATGAGCTGGGCAACCGTCATGTTGGTACCACATGGACATCCTAAGACCAATGGGAACATCTTCTAAAAGTTTTTGCAAGTCATTTTCTAAAAAGTTTAAATATGATTCACCATTTAAATGGCCATCAATAATATACGGCCCAATAATTTTGTTTCCTAACACTCCGCACCAGACGTTTACACTCCACCTGTTTTGATGATCCACTTCCCGCATCCAGTGTGGGTTTTCCCGCGACCAAAAGTGCATGTTTATCAAATTAACATTTCCAGAACTAGAGAAACGGGCTTCATCGGTCCATAAAATTTGGGAGAGGAATTGAGGATGTTCGTTGCACATTTCTCGAAGCCAATAGCAATGGTCTAGTCGCCTGTTGAAATCATCTTCTGATAGAGCTTGTTGTAAGGAAAGATGGTATGGACGAAGTTTGAAGTCTCTTAAAATTCGGAGCACTGAAGAACGACTTAATCCTAGATGGTGGGAAATTTCTCTTGTGCTCAAATGCGGTAAAGCTTCCACGTAAGCGAGAACGTTTATAATATTGTCTTCATGGTTTCTTACCGGACGTCTTCTGATTGGAACTGGATTGAGCTGTACACTTCCCGTTGTTCTTAAACGTATTGCCATTCGCCGAAATACCTTTCTGCTGTAGTGCCTTCGTTCAGGATACCTTGCAGCATATTCACGTGCCGCAATCGGAGCATTTCCAAAACATTGAAAATATACGGCGAGCATATCAAAAGCCTCGGCATTGGTGTAAGACATTTTAACAGAGAATGTTAAAATGATAATTAAGAGATTGTGATGATTGCAATATCTGTTTCAATTATCTCCATGAAAACCCGCTGATGTTTTTCCACAGCTACCTAGATTTTTTTTCAACCCATCATTGCAATACTTAATACATAATTAGATTGGGATTTATGCTCATCAAAATATTTTTCATTTATTATGAGTTTTGTTCTATTAAAATAACAAATGAAAACATTAAATTTTACATAATTTGGACTAGTTATTATTATTGAAGCCAAAAAAAAAGCAGGTTGCAATAGAACTACACAACAAACAACTTTTCGAGTGTCAAAAACTTTTTTCTCGGCAATAACTCGAAAACGAAAAAAGATATCCACCTGCGTTTCAAAGGTTTTTTCTTCTAAATTTAATGTACCTTTCGATGCTCTTATCAGAATTATACCATACCATTTAAATTTTTGCGCATTACTGTTTTTAATTCAAGTTACCCCTTCTAGCAATTTTGCTGGAGACAATCACGCACTACTGGATACGATGTTCGAAAATACTCACATTTATCTTCTAAACAAGCCTATACGCAACAAAATCGGACAAGTCGTTAATAGGTTACAGCTACTTGAACAATTACACGTTCACTACCTTCCCCTACTCACACGAAGATCGGTACGCCAATGAGCCCTGTACCAAAAAGACGTGAAATTGTCTAGGTTTTCTAACCATGTTGATAAAGATATACCTCAGAGAATTTCCGGAGAAATTTCGAATTTGAATATTTAAGCTTTGATTGCGCCCCCTAGCGGAAAAATTTCGAAGTTATAAATATTTCCCAGCATTTTCTCGTGGCCACTTTAGTGATAATTTTTTTTTCCTGAACTTTTAGGTCCAGTAGTTTCTGAGATATGGCCGGTGGCCACCCTTGCTGGGACACCCTGTATAAAACCTTCATTTATGCAAAAAAGTCTTTTTGGCAAAAATGTCACATAGGCCCTTCATCCTTTAGAGTCTTCAATTGTAAAATCTTCAATTTTTCTGATTTTTGTGAATGGTTATAAACAAGCACTAAAAAAATACATGAATATGTCCGTTTCTGTAAAACTTGCTTCTCATCAAGTTTCAGTTAGCGTTCTGAACCCGTAAAATGTGTCTGATATTGTCGAAAGTAAAGCCGCGTTAATGAAAAATAATCAACCGGGTGGGATTAAAATACTATTTTTCTAGTTACGTTCAGGTGAGTTTTCTTGGAACAGACTTTAGTTTCCCTGGGTTAAACTACTCTTTTGAAAGCAGGTCTGTTTCTGGGAAAACTCATGGAGGTTTTCTTTCCAGGAATAAAGTTGACGGACGACTGGAAATTGTTTCGGTAAGTTTGCTTTGAATTTGGGAAAGAATGCCCAGGGTCAAGGTTTGACTCACGGAATCACTTTTCTAATGTTTTCTGCTTAACTGGGATTTCCTTTTAATTTGCTTAAATAATGTGTTTCAAAAAGTTCAACATCGCGTTTGTTGCCGGAATATTGTAATTTTGAATAACATTCTTGAGATAGTTCTGGAAAAAAAAAACTAATACAGAGAGGCTTCTGAAGTTACCGCACGGGCGTGTAACACGTTTTGTAAATTATATATTTTCTTTCGTCGCCGGGAAGCCAGACAAGGTCAAAGTTTGAGAAAATTCTTTGAACCGCGAACCTCTCTAGTTTTCTTCTGTGTCAGAAAACAAAGTTGATCCCGTCTCGTCGCTTTACCGTTTTTTTTTTGCTCTACGCCGTCGGAAAAATCCATCTTTCCTAACCGCTATTTTTTCTGTTTAAAGTTTCGCCGTGAAAACCTGACCCTTCGCTTAAAATACCTTCGTTACACACCGCCTTTTCACGTTCTGTTTTTCCGATATGAGGCTGCCATTAGTTGGCAATTTATTCAGCTGCAATTTTGATTCTCCACCGGGAGAGATTAGACTGATTTTCCTAATATTATTTCATACGTGATATTTTTGATTTATTTTGCTGATCGATGATCAGTCCATTGTTGATTTTTGTTTATTATTTTATTGACTGGTTGGGAACCAGTCCAATTGTAAAATTTGGGACAAATAGACTGATGTTTTTTTTATCACGACGTGTTTTTATTTAAAGAAAGTTCAGTGTTCCATTTCAGAGCGGAAGTTTGCGGAATTTTGGTAATAACGAACGCCTGGACTTTCTTCACTGTATAAAAGCTACCCGATAGGCACTGTGGTCCCTCTACCACGTAAATACAGGGGGTGGCGCCCGAGTCTTACTTAACATCAACGATCTTCCTCATCCCCGTCGGAAATCGGAACCCGAAAAATCTCGGGGAGCGTCACATCATCCTGTATATAACTCAAATATGACCATAAGTAAACTAACAGTGTTTCTGAAATCAGTGATATAAATAAATGTATCTGCAAAATAATTAAAAAAATGTGGTAAAATATTTTAGTCAGATAAGAACCAATTTTTTATTACAAAGATGAAAAATTGAATCGGTACCAACAGCAATATTGATGGTTTTTATTATTTATTTATCTTTCAGGCCTCTATGTGAAAAAATGCATTACGTATCAAGGCAGTAATATTTTTTGTCGATTTAGCCACGAAAACATTACATCCACGGCTGATCAACCTTGTCTATTGACATGACGGTTACCTACTCGGACCACTGGACAAGTCTGTCTTCCAACCAGTTTTCTCAAAAGTACCTCGCTAAGTGTAATGAATCTAATTATATTCCAGGTACTAAAGAAAAAAATGGAATGATACGTATTTTCAGATAAATGAATTATAAAATTCTTTTAACCAACTGGAGGATAAAACGAATCAATTTTTTTGAACGCCAACCATTCAAAAAAATTGAGAAATTGAAAAAGTCGCAATTTTGAGTTCACAAGCTTCAAAAAATGGACATAACATCAATTGTTTGAGGTATTTTTGTCATCAATCGAGTCTAAGTCTCACACAAATTTGACGCCACTGATGAGCATAAAATTCTTAATTGCGTGTCAAAAAATACTCAATTACTACCTCTTAAAACCCACTAAATTTCATTTGCATATCTCCACCGGTTTCAGAGCAATCATTTGATCTTCAGTTTTTAAGAAAAACTTTAACTCTAACTAATGTATTGTAATCGTGCTTACATAGCGGAAGCGATTTTGATATCGTCAAATTACAGGTATCTAATTATATTTTACGGGGATATTTTCGTGACTGGTGTGAATTGAGAAGGAGAAGAGCGGTGGGGAGCAGTCAGAAATGAGAGACCTACAATATATGAGTTTTTATGTATTGTCTAATCGAGCTTTCGGAACTGATTCTTTCCTTGTTCAGGATGACTAATAGTATTTAGGAAAACATGGATATAAATATAAGCGTACATAATTAGAGTGAAACACTTACCAATTAGAGATACATTAAGATCCCTGTTTATGTATGTGCTATCTTAATGTATATCTAATTGGTAAGTGTTTCACTCTAATTATGTACGCTCATATTTATATCCATGTTTTCTCAAATACTAGAGTCATCCTGAAGAAAGAATGAATCAGTTCCGAAAGATCGATTAGATAATACATGAGGACTCACATGTCGGAGGACTCACATATCGTAGGCCTCTCATTTCTGACTGCTCCTCACCACTCTTCTCCTTCTTAATTATATTTTGGCAGATATTGATATTCTCCATACTTACTCTCAAAGTAGTGTCAATGAACTGATCAGCAACAGAAAACTGCGAAATTTTGTAATGCTGATTATTTGAAAGAGTGACACCATCCTTCTCCCATGTAATTGCAGGAGGGGGATATGCTTCAATGTGACATTCAAGATCCATATCATATTGGAGAGCTTGACCCAAACGTGGCCTGGGTACAGTAACAACGGGTTGAAACTCAACGTCAACAGCGATATTACCTGAAAATAGGCATAAATATGAAATTGACAAGAAGGCAAGGCTTTACGTTTTGCTCCTCGACCAACTCCATTTTCAGCAACACAGTAATAAGTTCCTCTATCTTCTTTTCTGATGGTTTTAATTTGTAATTTGTTCCCTCTATATATGGAACCTCCAGTTGGCAAAATGGCATTGTTCTCACGTCTCCATGATACTCTTGGAGGCGGGTACCCTCCCGCATAGCATTCCATCTCCACAGCTAAATGGAAAAAGGACGAACTGTAACATGTTTTGATGTCTTGGGCTCACCTTCTCCTTCTGATACTATTATGGATCTTGTGGAATTGTCAGAAATAAATGGCTGTCTTCTCACTTGTACTTCAACCTCCGCACTGACTCTGCTACTTGGCGAAATAATGATTTGGCAAGCATACGTTCCGGCATCGGTCTCTTGCATATCTTTGATTTGAAGGACATATGTTGAGCTAGTCTGAAGATTAGGATATAATAACAGGCCCAGACAATTATAATCAAAGCATCTTACTGGATCATAACGCAGAGAAAAACGTGAATCACGTAGTATAAGTGTACTACCACCTGAAATTGGCAAACTGTTGGCATTTCCTTTATCCAATTTCATCCATATTACAGAATAATCTTGTGTCGAATGGACTGAGCAAGCCAGTTCAACAGTTCCTCCAATATCTTTGATTTGTGTTTGAGATATATAAGATATTGTGGGGGATCTTTGGGCATTACCTGTAAATGTAAAAACAATAGTTCTTATTATTTTTTGTTATTTCGTTTATCAAAAAAGATAGTATTTGTTTATTTTTTATATATTTTTTTCTATGCATATTTTACGAATGAATGATCAATTTGTTAAAAAGTGAAAATAAAACAGCTTAGCGCTTCCGATATCGTCATCGTGTGTTCGGTTTCGACGCTTAGCAGGAATGATGCCTCAAATCTGAACACTTTTGAAGATGAACCATAGAGAAATTGCAACATTTTACGAATTTATCCAAGTTAATCCTAGAGTTAATCATTTCCCGTTCCATTTTTATCGTTTCCCTACCAAGGGTGTCCCTTCGCAGCAAACGTGTCAACATAAATTTGGTTCGATCGAACCGGATAAGATAAATAACGCCTGTGGAAAACTGGAAAAGAAGAGTTTACAAATTAGAAGGCATCAAAGGCGGCAGAGGTCGTAATCTACGCATACAAATTGGTGAGCTCGTTCTATTTATTCCTAAACGTTATCGAAGTTTTATAACCATTCCTGTTTTTTTTCACGTGATCACATTTCTCGAAAACTAAGTATTGCATTTCTCGTATTTCTCTCGGTATTTCTCGCCTCGAAAATGTTGATTCTCCTAATTCCCGATCAGACTATTCATCGTTTATCGTAGTTTTCCCAGTGTATTTTTTGTCTCGTGTACATGTGTGACAATGAGCGTTTCTAGTCAAGTAAGAATAAGGTGAAGTTTCGTAGTTTTACACGCTGGTTTAAAAGTAAGTACCCGATCTTATCTGGTAAATTTATCGAATTCACGTTAGTTGATCTGATTGTAATTGAGAATCGGTGGCAAAAAGACATCAAATGAAACAAGTTCTCATTCTGATCGTGAGCACGAAGACTATTCAGAGCTTGAACATTCACGTACAGGGTAATTGTTTATATTTTACTCAATAGATATCTCAGTTAATTTTGGTTTTACTAAAAAGTTTAAATGAGCAAATTTGAAGTATTTTTCATGGACATCCAGAATCTGATATTGAGAAATGCGAAAATGCATCGAAAACCTAAAAATGTTACACAACATGTTATTTTTTAAACGGGATACCCTGTATATTTTTACCTAGAATCATAGATTTTTTTCTTCTCATCCTAAATATATCATAATATGTTGGTATTTTGTTCAGCGGTTTTTGCGCTATTCAAGTTCAAGGTCTCATAAAAATTACATTATGTTGATTTGGTTTCTTCAGTCTCTTGGCTGAACCAAATACCAACATGTATGATATATTTGGAACCAGAAGAGAAAGATCTAGCGAAGAATATACGGGGTCTACTATTTTGAAAAAACCATGTTGCGTAAAATGTTTAGGTTTTCGATGCATTTTTGGATTTCTTGGTATCGGATTCTGAAAGTCCATGAAAAATACTTCAAATTTGCTCATTTAAACGTTTTTGCAAGACCAAAGTCAACTGAGATATCTATTGAGTAAAATATGAACAATCACCCTGTATACTCATTATCGAAAGGCTGGAAAGATTTAGACAATTTTAAGATCAAAGTCGCGATGGGGTGTGGCAAATTGAAATCAGATTGAAAAGCGTCCAAGATTTTTCTGAATATCACCGAATTCAAACAAGGCTGGAATATTTTATCATCATCGGAAAAAGAGTCTCGCTTGAACTTTGAATCTGATTTTTACGCATTGATTGCAACAGCCAAAGAAACTATCGAAAAAAGCAAAAATTAACATAAAGACAATATACATAGAGGTATAGCAACATCACCTTCATGAAGCTAAAAATGTACCATAAACAGAGGCAACCGGGACAGCGCTAATGTAAGGTTTACATTGAATTTCACTTCGAAGTAGAAGTGACAGGTTTCCGCATGCCAAACAGGAATCATATCATCATATCATCAACGCCAAATTAAATGTGGATGGTGGCATATGATTCTCATTTGGCAATCGGAAATCTGTCACTTCCTCTACGAAGTCAAATTCAATGTAAATCAGACATAAATGTCTATATGCCCATTGAAATTACTATTGACGTTATCTTAGGTTAGGTTGTGTTTGTTTGTTCATATCAGTGCTCGCGTTCGTAAGACGCATATACCTATAAAACTATACAGTGTGTCCCAGATTCACTTCTCTATACAGAAATATTGGCTCTTATTAAATCTACAGCAAAGGTTAAATGGAGAAAGTTTTACAGAAATCTTGGTGCATCCGATATCTGGCTTCAGATTTACTATCGGTCAATTGGTTTTGGAAGTATCGGCGAAAAACCAAAAATGGCGGATTTCATTTTTTGCTAGTAAATCCGGAACGGCTGATTTGACAGCTGTCAAAATGTGACATCATCTGGACATCTTCTAAAGAAGAATAAAATGGCGTGTATGATATGTCTCAATCGTCTTTTTGTTTTCCCGCAACCCGCCTTAACTTTCATTTTTCTTATGGCCGCCATATTGGATTTTTGGAAAGAGTGTGAAATTTCCTGTCTAGGGAACTAGAAGTTCATAAAAGATTTAAGTATCATCGTAATATCTCATTTCGTAGTTATGTCATGGCCTTCTTTTCTAAGAAGACCATGATTCATTTGTCTGAAAATTGGTTTATAAGCAAAATCTTTTTTTTTTATCCAGAGAGCCTCCTCTGATCTGTCGTTCATCAATTCAGTATGACAGTTGTGTTCTGATAACAAGTACCTACGCTTTTTAAATTAAAATAATAAATCTGATAAACAAATTGTCGAAACCTGTTAAAAATGCCCGGTATTCTTCATTTCTCTATTCAAATGAAGAAAAGCTAGTCATGTTAGCGCTGTACTTGCGGTCACATAGAAATGCCGGCATTACCTCAGCAAGGTCAAGGTTGGAGTTGTATCCCGAATGACGGCAGCCTCATAAAACACAATTTAGAAAAACCGTGATTGATTTGGTCAACTATAAACAGAAATAAACTTGTACGAAAAACCGTCGCTAATTGTCAAAAATGTCACGATGCATGTCCATGTTCTATTGGAAATTCAATGCGTTCAACACATTTGCTGCACACTAAATGCGTTGACCTCAAGTTGATACAGTAATAATTCATATTTTGCGACAAATAAATCATGGCCTCCTTAGATAAGACTGAGTCCCAGCTACGAAGTGTGATATTTTGATGATACTAAAATGTTCTATGCACTTGTGAGACATAACTATACTGGAAATCTTACGCTCTTGCCAAAAATGGAAAAATCCAGTATGGCGGCCATAAGAAAAATGAAAGTTGAGGTGGGTTGCGGGAAAACAAAAGACGATTGTGACATGCCATTGACGCCATTTTATTCGTCTTAAAAAGGTGTTCAGATAATGTCACATTTTTGTAGCTTTCAAATTAGCCGTTTCAGACTCACTGGCAAAAAACAAAATCCGCCATTTTCGGTTTTTCGACCATATTTCCAAAACAAATTGACCGATCGCAAATCTGAAACCGGGTATCGAATGCACTAAGTTTCATCTAAAACTTTCCCCATTCAACCTCTGATGTGGGTATAATAGGAGCCAAGATCCCTGTATAGAGAAACGAATCCGGGACACACTGTATACCGATCACATTTCATATCGCCATAAGCCGACTGTAAGAACGAGAATATCATTTCCTCTCACCCAAGCAGTTTCCGGTACAAATCCCACCCATCTAGGGCGACGGCGGGCGGCAAAAGCTTTGTTTTGAATTTCGGAGAAACCGCTTTCGTCCTACGAAGCCTGATGTTCCACTTAAGTGGCCAACTATTACCTATTTGGCTTGTGAAGTTTATCAAGACGCCCTGGAAAACAAAGACTTTCTCTTTCGATCTCGGATTGTTGCTATTTTTTGATTAAGTTTTCGAAATGCATTATAGTGGCGCCTCACGGCAAACTACCAATCAAAAAATCACAAAAAAAGCACATTGGAACAATGTAGTGCGGTCGATATATAGTTTTATAGGTATATGGTAAGACGGAACAGTTGTGGATCTGTTACCGCCATAGACTTAAAATAACAAGACAAGTAACAAAACAAATATTACTAACCCCAACATCTCCCTCATGAAGCTATTTACCTTATTTCAGCGCCGTTGTCATGTGCTCTTAATGTTCTAGAGCTTCATAAAAAATACCGGCAAAAATAATTTAATTCAACTACCAAATCATCAATCTTGAACACCTATAATTCCGTATTCTCAGTTTTCCGTCACAAATGACTTTTCTGTCGTTTAAAAACATTGTTGAAGGTGAACATTATGAAGCTCTACATTTCATGATAAAATATGGCAACATCCGGTCGCAACTTTGAGGACGGACAGCTGACGCATTGTTTACAAACGTCCGCTTAAGTGAGCTTAATGCGTTTATAGTTTGCTTATGTCTCAATTATTCAGAAAAAGTCTTGCTCTGTCTGTTCTAAATTGCGTTATTTAGTTCTTAATTTATAAACAATGCCTAAAAAGTGTGTAGTGTGCGGCCAGAGAAAAAAAACCGGCGAAAATCGGGCGTTTCCCCGGTAAGTAAAGTTTATTTCTCAATTATTCAGAAAAAGTCTTGCTCTGTCTGTTCTAAATTGCGGGATTTAGTGTTTAATTGATAAACAGTGCCTAAAAAGTGTGTAGTGTGTGGCCAGAGAAAAAAAAACAGGCGAAAATCGGGCGTTTCACCGGTAAGTAAACAAAAACAAAACTGGCCTATCATCATTGTGTTGGGACCAAAACATTCAATGCTGAAGGTATAGGCGTTACGTGTCTTGTTATTTTAAGTCTATGGTTACCGCTCTTTCTTATAATAAGGCGCCTGGTAGCAGGCGGCCATGTTTTTTAGCGAACTGGTATCAGATTTGAGACCGCTGCCCATTCCGAATTGGATTTAATGACAGACGTTAATAGGACTCAACAGTTGGCAATTGAGCTCTCCCGGAGGCGTATTGGCATTCCTTACTACGCTACAGAGCATAGATGAGCTGTATCGCAGTAAAGTATGGCTGGACTGCGCGCAAAATTTGTTCAGCCATTGTTTACTACGATACAGATCAAATGCACTCTATGGAAGAAAAGTATGGTAGGAATGGTTTTGTTTACTCAATGCATCAATCATTATCGTCCACCACGGAAATTAATTACATACATGTATAATTATTTTCTATTATAAGGGAGAATCTAGAAATATTCTACTATCGTTTTAATGTGACAATGTGTACAGTGGCTTCACGGAGCCATTTTAATTTCGCAAATTAGAAGTGAACAAAGTTTCAACTTCAATAAGTTGTGTCTACGCAGTGTGCCACTCAATGATAGACCGTGATTCCAAAGACGCATTCCTGAACCAACAGTCCACGATGAATTTTTCAAAGTTTGTCAACGACGTTCTCCTGAGTGTAAAATTAGCAAGATCGGAAATTTTCCCCCTGCGGTTTTTGTGCAATAGAGGTGGTTCTTTTGAATTGCTCTACAACAAAATTAATTATATCCGGCCCATCAAAAAGTTAATTTGCTCTCAATTGATCCATAATAAAAGTGGTTCATAATAAATGGGCAAGCAACTTTTCCTCATGGACTATGCCACTTCATTATTTTTTGAGATAGCCCAGTTTATGGAATTGGGGTAGTTTTGTTATTTTTGTCTAGTTCTTTAAATTTGTCAAATTAAAGTTGTTCGTGATAAAATTACACAGTAATCTGCTAAAATATGGAACACATTTATTTTAAATGCAGGGTTTTAATTTTTTAGAAAACGCTCGGGCATGATGTTTTTTATTTGTGGATGCGGTCTCTTTAATGACAATTTTATGTATACAGGGTGAACCAAAAATAAGTTACGATCATCACTTTTTTTGTTTCAAATGGAAACATGTAATTTTTATTTCATATTTGAATTCTGCGTGAAATTCTGTGTATATATTTATGCAATATACCTACATATTATATCCAACTTTTTTCGAGAAAATGGCATTTTAAATCCATGATATTAATCATTCTATACGTGGTTGATGTTTGTATTGTTTGAAAATTTGAATTAAATGCACATTCAGCAACGTACTAAAGAAAACATACTCGCCTAGTTACCTCTACTAAGTTTATATCGCTGCTTCTTGGCTGTGAATATGAAAATAAACATCTACGCGACTGTGTCTTTTTGAGTTGCTTAGTTACTACATATTTACTTACGTTGCTGATTAGATTTTCGGGGGTAATACCACGAGTGCTTAAAAATTACCGATAAATTTCCACGAATGCGTGTTTTCTCAAAATTTCACGAGACCGAAGGTCGAGTGAAATTTGTAGAGAAAACACGCATGAGCGAAAATTTTACCGGTTAATTTTAAAGCACGAATGGTATTTAGAAGAATATTTCACGAATTCTAGAATATACCTTCACCAAATTTGCGTTGCCATGTTGATTGCCCTGACAACGTGGTTATTTGTGTCAAAAAATTGTCGTTGCCATATCGATTGCTCTGGCAACGTGTTTATTTGTGTTGCCATGACAGAGTGGTATTTTCGATTTGGTGTTATCGCTGTAAGCCTCCGAAAATTCAACTGCTCTTATGGGATTTTTTGTACATGAGTGGAATATTCGATTCAATTATTGAATCACTAGAACATTAACCTCTTCTTGAATAAGAAATATTATGGATTTATTAGGTCATTTTCTCGAAAACGCGCGGTTGGACATACACTAACCGACAATAGTATAGAAACAGCCTAAAATTTGAGGAAACTTTGATCCAGGATCAGACATCAAAAAAGTGATTTTGCATTTAAAAACTTGAATCTAGTTGTCAGTTTACGTGTCCTGGCGATTCTGAAAAAGAGAAAAAGAATTGTTTAGTGCCGTTTTTTTCATGTTTAAAAAAATTGACACTTATTAACTTTAATCTTAAGTTCAATAATTATTGAATGTAGAATGAATTTGCGTTCTTTATCAGACGTTCATCTGGGGGGCATGTATCCCACAATAACACCAGCCGCTCGAGTCTTTGTTCCCCAGCCTACAACATATGGTACCGGTAGAGTTGTGCACATAATACCATTGTGGTTGGTGGTGAGTGAATTAAGAAAGCAATCTAAATATTATAATAATTATCATGTTCATCTACATATTTAAATTCTATTTTTTATTCAACAGGATTATGTCCCTCGTGCAGGGTAGGCATCCTCGAGACGGAAGATACCTGCTTTTGTTGTGGACTTCTTTGCAGTTCAGGAAAAAGGTGTCCACACTGCAGAGCAGTGTCTTAACTTTTCAAGAGCTCTTCTGTCATTTGGATAGAAGGTAACGTCAACTGTCAACTTTTTTCGGCACATTTTGACATTTTTTCACAATAATGGATTTAATCTCCTTGAATAGCTCTTGAAAAGTTAAGATGGGAAAATGCAAACCATTTTCCTCTAACTTGAATAGTTTGAGTTTTATAGCATGTCAAAGTTGCAAAAATGCCATTTTTAAAACGCGATATCTCGATAACGGTTGAATTTAGGAACATTAGTTGTATTACAATTTTTGTTCCAAATTGAAGAAAGAATTGAAATATCAATTAATATACAGGGGGTTCCATTTGAAAAAATCATACTTTTTCGTGCCATACTTTTGTGACGCACCCTGTATGTTTCCAAATATTTTCAGAATGTGCGCTATTTACACCTCTAACCTGTGACGCATATTGATATTGATATTTTTCATATCCTTTATGATAAAACCTACTTTACTCTATCGTTGGGACACCCTGTATAGCATAGTGAGCGTTTTGGTTTTCAACAACTTTCAAGATATAGTGTAAGGTTTTTATTACTTTTATTTTTGAGAAACTTTCTTCGGGGATAGTTTGTGCATGTCCGATAGCCAAATCGATGAATTTTGACACATGTCATGTAATCATTGGTTTAGCGACAATGGACAATTTGCACATTTTTTGGAAATTTAAAGAGAAGGTAAGTACTGATGCCATTTATGTTTAAAAAATCAACCCAAGACCTCTATTATTCATGTAGTGATCACCAATTAAAGAACGCCAATCAACAGCCATTGGTCATGCTGACTTCACAGAATCCATTAGCTCTGTTCGCGGATCATATTCGGAAGCGATTCTGAACCAGTCCAGAACTAGTTTGGGATTTATGTATGCGCATGCCATTTCCTAATTTTGGCTTATCGCGAACGAATTCTGAACTGAGCAACTGTGGGGCGTAAAATTCTTCCAGAGAAGAAATGTCATAAATAAAATCAACAAATCACTCTTGATTCTAGAACTCTACAGAAAATCTCTATCTCTAACTTATTTCGATAGCAGTTTCATAACAAGTTTTGTGTATTGTTATATTCCTAATTAATGGGGAAAAAAAGGTCATGAAACCTTAAACGGGGTTGATGCATAAACTTGGTACGTATGTCCATTGTACATTATCCACTATACATGACAAATTCAAACTTCTTTTGATTCAAAATCAAAATTTCAAGCAAATTGAACTCATCCGCCCCCCCCCCCCCCCGAAGATTCATTCGTCATTCAAGTGACCTGGATGTTGTGAGAACTATGTCGTTTTGTAAGCTCACTCACATCCATCTATCCTCTCCTCTATCTCACATCACCACATGTTAGCTAATTTAGAATGAGGTAAGCTTCTCAATCTTTCGATCTTAGACAAAAAGAAAGCACAGTATATCAGGCACAATTGGCGAAAAACTAGCTTGAATTCAATTACTGCGCATGAGCGACAGAACGGAACTCTCAACAAAAATCCGCGGACTGCTGGGAAGGATTCCGAACCAGTAACGAACCGATTCCATGTGATCTGCGAGCATGGAACTGTGACTAAAAATTCTGAACTATGGTTACCGCGAACGCTATTTTATCATCTGCGCATTCGAATCAATTCTGAACTGCATACGCGAAAAAAGGTTAAATTTGTCTCCGTCTGGCGTGTATGACTGTAATGAGAAAGAGAGAGTGAGAGAGGATTGTTTTAGATCGGCCCCGTTTTGTTGTAACAAAATTAAAACTCGTATTTTACCCTCTCTATTAAGAGGAAAATCAAAAATGATCATTTCATCTCAAAATTAACCGAAGTATGCAAAGAATGTTCGAGTCAACTTGATACATAGATAGTTTTTCAAAGATAATATGAAATTTTGAGTTAATGCATGTTAACATCAAGGTTTAAATTGAATTTTCTAGAAAATATATTACTTATGCGATAATTTTACCGCCCAGTGTATGTAAATGAAAAAATACCGTCAGGTCGGGTCACTAACTTTGTACCCATGTCCGTTTTCTTACATCTTCCAGAGATCAGAAAAATAATTAATTACCGAACGTTCACTATTTTATAAAAGCGATATAGCAAGAATTACAACTTATGATTTTATACAATAGTATCTCCTGTAGGACATGGGTTCAGTTAGGGACAGGACCAGACATTATTTTCAATTTATATTCCTTTCAAGTTCAAAAGAATCTCAACTGATTTAACATCAAACCTAAGTAGTTAAGTTGAACGAAGTTGATTTTGAAATAAAATTATTATTTTCCTCCTAATGGAAAAGGTTTTTTTCATCTAATTTGCTACCAAATCGGCATGCGGAGTTCTCAGTGGATTCTGAAAAACTTTTTCTCATCCAATTTCTTGATATCTTGTCAAATTAACCCATTTTTGAGACCAAAAGTAACTTTTTTGAAAATTTTTGCTGAACCGATGATCTAATGACATGTGTCAAAATTGATTTTTTTGCTTATTGGATATGCACTTTCTTTGTAGAAACTTTCTTAGAAATATTAACAATAAGAAAAAAAAATCCCAGATGGCGGATTAAATAAATTTTTTCATATGTATTCTGGTTTTTTTCAATAATAATATTTGAGATAGATTTATTCTGAACATAATATTTCATTGCAAGTACTGACACATAACACAACGCACCTTAACTTTTATCACACTTAACTTGGGTCATATTTAACAAAATTTGTAAAACATAATTGAATACTAACTCAACTAACATTTAATTATTTTAAAAAACAGAACCAATACATAAAGCATCAGGAAGACTAAATAAATGTATTTTGATGATTTAATTTATAAATATAAATTCTTTAATCATGCGATTCAAATCAACGATTTTTTTTGAAAAAATCATGTGATTAAAATCGCGATTGATTTAAATCAACGCAACCCTGAAGCCAAACCTAACAAAAAATACCGAAACAAACCCTGTATATTTTTGGCTAGATTGATAGATCTTTTTCTTCTGATTTCAAATATACCATATATGTTGGTAATATGGTATTTGATTCAGTCGTTTTTGCGCTATTCAAGTTCAAAGTCTCATAAGAATTACATTACGTTGATCTGGATTCTACCGTTTCTTAGCAACAAATATCAAGATAATGTCCCCTTAAAGAGATTTTTGGAGACTTTGAACTTGAATAGCGCAAAAACGGCTGAACCAAATACCAACATGCATGGTATATTTGGAATCAGAAGAAAAAGATCTATTAATCGAGCCAAAAATATACAGGGTTTCCCATCAGAAATATACCATGTTGTGAAAAGATTTTGAGTTTTCGATTCATTTTGGCATTTCTTAGTATAGGATTCTGAATGTTCATGAAAAATACTGCAATTTTGCTCATTTAAACTTCTTTGTAGAACCAAAATTAACTGAGATATCTATCGAGTAAAATATAAACAATCACCCTGTACACAAAGTTGCAATTGTTCGTAACTGTTGCAATTTTCTGTAATTTTTGCAATTGTCTGAAATGTTGGCAATTGTCTGAAATTATTTGTAAATGTCTGATTTTTTTTGCAATTGTCTGTAATTTTTGCAATTATCTGCAAATATAGAGCAATGAACATAAAATAAATTCTGCTTGTAATAAACATACCAAATACCAAAAATCAAACCAACTTACTTATATAAACGTTCAAAATTTTATAATGATACCATTCATTATAAAAAGACAGTTCCCCCGAAATGCACAAAGATTTTACCAAAATCCGCCAGATTAAAATACGATTTATTCAGAGCCAAGAGAAGAATTAGTTGGTGCACCATAATCACAAAAGTTGTAGTCTATTTAAGAATGGCAAGGTGCAAGATCTCAGGAACTAGGCATCCCAGAGACTTGCGGAAAAAAAATTACTGGCTAATATGGATTAGAGAGAATGCTGGAAATATATCAGAAGATCCCAAGATAGCCAGAAGATGGCGTAACGGTGCTATCAAAACACAAAATTGCTGTTTTTTCGTGATTTTTAAATAGAAACAAATATAAATGAGTACCGCTATGGATTCATTGAGAAATCTTAAAATTTGTTTTTTCTTTTTTTTTCTCAAGTGTCAAATAAGACAGGTATCAGCTGTCAAACCTTACAACGCAAAAAAGCTCATAACTTTGAAACAACCCAACCGATTGACGCGATCTTGGTCTCATTTTGAAGAGGAGGTTCTCCTCTTCCACAATTTTGAGATTTCAAATGATTCCGATCAAAACAGACCATTGTATTCAGTATAATATGCGGACGATGGATATTTTCTGAATTAATTAAACATTTTCAAATGCAAAGGTATACTGAAAATTGTTCGTCTGAATTCTTCACAAAATTCCGCACAACTTTCATGTATTACACTTGTTTCTAGATTTCGAAATTAAAAAGCTACTTATACGCTTTTCTGTAATTTAATGTAGTAATAATGTAATAAATAGTAATACTATTCAAGATGCTCTCGGGAAGAAGATATTAACAAATTTTTGCGTTACCTGGTAACCAACCAGTCACTGTTTTATTTCAAACAAATTATATCTTAAATAGTAGGACTTTTTTGCATTAAATAATTACAAAAAAGCATTCGGCTTATTTATTTCGAGAGCAAGAAAAAAGTGTAATGCATGAAAGATGTTCGAAATGTAGTCGACATTCCAGACGAACTATTTTCACTGTGCCTTTGTATTTAAAAATTTCGAGTAAATTTGAAAAATGTTCGTCGTCCTAATATTATATTGAATAAAATCGTCTCTTCTGATCAGAATCATTTGAAATAGAGGAATACCTCCTCTCGAAAAAAACAAAAAACAAATTTGGAGGAGATTTCTCGAGAAATCCATAGCGGTGCTCATTTATATTAATTTGTTTCTTTTCAAAAATCACGAAAAAACAGCAGTTTTGTGTTTTGATAGCACCGTCACGCCATCTTGTGACAATCTTGGGAACTTCATATATATTTCCAGAATTTTTTCTATCACATATTACCAAGTAATTTTTTTTCCGCAAGTCTCTGGGATGCCTAGTTTCTGTTGCCAGATAAAAAATGAGATATTCACCAGCAATGGGTTCAAAAAGTTGTCAGATTTCACCAGATTCTGCAAATTGAAAAGATTCCAGATTTCCAGAAATAAATCTAATGATAATGATTTTCATCAAATTTTTATTAAAAAAAATATGAATGCAAACATCAAAAAAATATTTATATACATTTAACTTAAATTAGTATTAAGTAAGTTGAAAATATGACCTACCAGCTTGATAAAACTTTAAATCTAATTTCACAATCATATCAATCATCATAAATTAGTGCAGAATGTTTATCCAAAACCTTATCTGGAATATTGTAATCAAAACAATGTTGGTTATTTTCGTTTATTTATCTTTTGGAATGCAATATTCCAGATAAAGTTACAGACGAGAGTTTATTCCTAGTATTTGTTTTATTTAAATTGATCGTGCTAAATATACGCTCAACGCAGGCACTACTGTGTGGTTAAACTAAAAGATTACTAACAAATTTTGTTAATTCTGGATAAAGTGCAGTATCGTCGCCCTTTTTTAGATCGCAATTTTGTTTCCAAAGCTTAATGCAGTCCAAATTTGTATCAATGTTACTATTTTGCAACATTCTCCACACCCAATCCAAGTTATTTAAATCAATACCCAAATGTGGGAAATAAGATGCAGCAGGACCAATTGAACTTATGGATTTAATATTTTTTGGAGACAAAAACGATAAATGTTTTAACGCTTTTATTTCTGGTGTGTTAAAGGGAAACCGTTTATAAATTTGGTGACCACCCTCAACATAAAAATCTAAACATTTTAGCAATACATTATGTTCCTCTTGACTGAGGACATTATTTTCGAAGGCAATCGCTACTTTTGGACCAGAATAAATATTTTCTAAAGGTTTAAAACGCTCTGGGTTTCGATACTGTATTGCTGAAACATCTGTGTTATTTACATAGTCAGTTTTTAAATAACATTGTAATAGTGTTTTATAAGCTGTAGCCATACGCTCATGAAAAATATGAATTTTTGGAGATTCTGATTGAAATTCAAAATTTAAGTCATTAAAGATTGGTAACACATATTCCAAAAAAGCCAAATAAACTTTAATTACTGGATTACTTAAGCTGTTGAAAATTGCTGACGATGCTTGCACATTATCAAAATGTTGTCCTTGGAAATATAAATTTAATGCGTCATATTGTTCTAAAGTTCTAACAATTACCGCGCTAAGGGACAACCAGCGCGTCTGAGCAGGATGCAGTAATTTGTGTGGCTTCAAGTTAAAAAATACTTGAAACTCTTTAAATTCAGTAAATCTCTTGAAACTGTACTGCATATATATATATATATATATATATTATCAAAAAATATTGAAACTGTACTGCATATAATATGCATATTTCATTACAAATAAATGGGGCACATCATTCGTTAACATAGTTTATAATGAATGATGCACACCCATCATAGTATTGGCTCCATCTGCAGCAAAACCAATTAAATTATTTTTAAAATTAATATTGTGGGAAGAGAGAAATACTGTAATGACATTGTATAAATTTGCTGCAGATGCATCACTTACTGGCAGAAGCTCTAAAAAATTATCAGAAATATTAAAATTAATATTGAGACGTAGGACTACAATAGCCAAATTTTTAATTGCACCATGATCGGTAGATTCATCTACTAATAATAAAAATTTATTATTTTTTAGTAAATCTACCAATATTTCAAAACTGGATTGTCCTATTGCATTATTTATTAATGCAGTGCACTTGGTTCTATTACATGATATCTTTTTTAGCGAATTTTCGTCCAAATTCAAATTTTTTATCAGGGATACTAAATGATCTACTGCCGTTATAGCAATATTGTGCTCAACTATAAAAGAAGCTAATCTAATTTCTGCCAATTTTGCAGTTTTTTCGGTTGAACTATGATGTTTAAGAACTTTCATTTCTCTTACAGCGTTTTGCTGTTTTACAGCATTCAACATTTTTACATGTTTCAATGAAATATTATGTTTTTTTATCGCCGCCATACCTCCAATGTAGTCTTTTCCACACGCCAAACATTTAAAAGAAGTAGTCCCTTGATTGCTAGGTCGAATCCATGATCGAAATTCTGGAATCTTTTCCCATTCTGCCCTGTATTTATGAGCATTTGACTTTTTCCGAATTTTCCTCGTTGAAGTAGATGGACCATCGCTATTGTCATCACTTGAATCCATAATGTTGCTAGCACTCTAACACAGACTATCGGATTCTGAAAATAGATAAAATTTACTTAGTTATTTAATATACTAGATAAGATACCATTTTCAACTCTGAGTAAATGAATTTTTGTTTAAATATTAAATAAAATTAACACCGAAACGAATACATCTTTGCTATAATAAATTAAATTATTTGAACTTACCTATAAACCTTGAGCCAAAGCCAAAAGCAATATGTACTGAAAACTGAAATAATGTGCTTGCCCTTCCGAATTTCCGAATGACAAGATTTGTGACAAACGAACTGACACAAAGCTAAAAACAAATCAGACCAGACGGGGAATTACAGACTTAACCAGTGATTCCCCGACGATCGCAAACAGCTAGAGCAAGCGTGGTTGCCGGGTCCTTCAATTGGAAAGTTGTTTTTCTATATTATTCGATTCGGTTGATTCATATTTCAAATAAATGCACCAGATTTTGTAGTTTTCTTGAAAGTTTTTCACCAGTCACCAAAAAAAATCGAGAATCACCAGATCTGGCGAAATTTCACCAGACCTGGAACTCTTATCAAACGTCACGAGCTCTGGAATAAAAGCATACTTATCCACAATTATTTTGTAGTTATCCTAAATGTATCGATCATTTTAGCTAGTAAAAGTTGCTAGTTGCTAGTTGCAAATACGAAAAATATCGTAGATCTTGCAACGCTGTATGTCTATACTTTTGCAAGCGCATGAGTGTTTTCTCTATGTGACGTATGGGCGTTACCAGTGTTGCTAACTCAGTAGCATTTCCATTAGTTCTAGTGGTTTTGAGGGTAGCCTAGAAGATTCATTTTTCAAAAACCACTAAGTAGAAAATCTAGTGGAATAGAACTGATCTAGTGGTTTATTTAGTGGATTCAGACCATTTTCCAAAGTACAGACTTTCCAACATTTACCGTTTAAAAATATGGAATTATCTCATGGTATAATGAAATAAATGTTGAGACGCAGATGAACGGTTTTTAAAAAAGATTTTATTTTGGAAAAGTGAACTTCAAAACATCTAGACCTTACTGGTTCAAGAGTTTAGACATGATAAAGCTTATGACTAAAGCTGGTTACTGGATTTATAAACTAACGATTGCTGACTAAGCTAAATTATTGCAGTACTAAGGATAAATTCAATACAATAAAAAGGGTTGTTCAGCACCCATAACTCCTCCGCCCTTAGTGGAAAATTCTGGGGTTTGGCACAGAATTTTTTGGTACCGTGGCTTCAAGTGAGTGTAGGCTGCTGATGTCACAATCGGGTTGTTTGATTGTCCTTTGGAGGGTTTTCGTGAATTCAGGTTTTTTCTGTAAATCTTAAACCCAAGTACAAAAACCATAATTCCAATAATAAGGTACAATACAAGAGTCCAGCCATTAATAGTTTCAAAAGTGAAAGAGTCCGGTTCGATAGTGTCTAATTTTCGAATATTGTCGTTTAAGGCACTTTCTATCGCACTAATTTCACTTAA
This sequence comes from Orchestes rusci, assembly GCA_958502075.1. NCBI lineage: Eukaryota > Metazoa > Arthropoda > Insecta > Coleoptera > Curculionidae > Orchestes > Orchestes rusci. Next base: position 47,698,436 of record OY293303.1, on the reverse strand, counting down.
GTTGATGTTGTCCAATTTCAGAGGTTTTGACGTAGTTACAGCACTGGTAAAATTTTCGAAGTTAATTTTTGGAAGTTCAGTATTTTTGAACTCCGTTTTTGAGTTTCGAAAGGTCTGAATGATGAAACTTTTCAACCGCACTTCACATTTATTGTCCATTTCTAGTAAGTAGGTTCCCTGGAGAGGCACATTTTCGAAGTTCTTACCGCATTTCTGGGTTGCAACCGTTGTTGAAGGACTGATGATGATCCACTTGTTTTCTTCAATTTTCTGCACTTTCAGGCGTTGAATTTGGACTGCTGTTACATGACAGTTTGTAACTTGTTTGGAATACTTCAATAACTGTAGTTCACATGGTGGATCCTCAGGAGTTTTCTCAGGAGTTAATTCGTGGCAAATAAATTCTTCAGGAATGATCTCTTTACACGGACTATCAATGAAAATGTGATTCTGCTCATTTAAAATTAGACATTTTGCTTGAGGGATGATCATTTCAAATGAATCATTCTTTTGAACTGGCAATGGATACAAATGAAAATAATAATAATTTTCATTTTCAACAATTGGAACTTCAATGATTAGGACAATTTTGGATTCCTTGCTGTAACTTTTAATTGACATTATTTTTTCAAAAAGTAAAATGTTTTCTGGTTTTGGATCAAAAGGTATTTTATTTGACCCTATGTACTTTGAAATTGTCTTGATTTCGTTTAGTAGCTCATCAGGTTTGATCATTGAGTTATGGAAAGTATTTAACTTTGCAAACGTGATGGCTATGTCAACTTTCTCGAAAATGTCATAGAGTATTTGAAATTCCGCTATTATTTGGGAGACTATCATCTCGACGTAAAAATAGTAATAAGTTGATAGGTTTGTCACATGAATTTTGTGAAGTGTATCCTCAATTTTATCAATGCGGACTTTCAATTAAATTTCATTTCTCGATAGATTTCTGATGTTACTTTGAAATATTTCAATCGACTCTTTAAAAAGTGATATTTGATTTTTGACTACGGAGTTGATGTCTTGTTGGTTTGATGACAATTTTTTGATGACTGATTCAAAACGTTAAGCATCATTTTGATCTAGATTACCAGTTATTGATTTGAGAACAGAGCCTAAACCATTAATTAGGCCTCGTTTTTTCCTGATGGTTGTTGTAGGGTTCAGTTGTTCTATCTGAATCAATATTCTGTTTTCAAAAGACGTAGCTATCGTGTAGTAGTTATCAAATTGTTCTTTGTAGCTTTTTGCTATTGTAGTGTTTTTGTCTAGAGCATTTTTAATTCGTCTAAATTGAGTTTGAATATTTCTAAATTGTCTTGTTAGGGGTTGAATGTCAAAAATTTGGATGAACGACCATGAATAAACCGTGTTTTGTGCATTGCCAATTTTTAAAGGAAGTAGACCTGGATTGTTTTTGAGGTCGTTGAATTTAGGACTTCTCCGAGTGTTCCGACGAAGAATCTGAAACAAGAGGAGGTTTCCGTAATTCTTTAATATGAACAATTTCCTTTTTGTTTTCGTTGTTTTTTTGGGAAATTTCAACACGATTTCTTTCTAGAATTTCAGTGATAACATAAGGACCAAGAAATTTATTGTTCTTCTTGCTTCTTATAGAAGGGTTTTGTTTAAAAACTATTTGGCCCATATGAAAATCTTTATTTTCTTCACCGTGGATGTTACGTTTAAAAACAAGTTTTTGTTTTTGATTTTCAAGATTTTCTTTGACTTTTTGATAGACGCGTTGTAACTTATTTTTATGATTTTCCGCGTAGTCTGTGAAAAATTCCTTTAAAACAAAAATGTCATTGTCACGTGAATTAGTGTCCATGGGTTAATTCGAAAGGGGTGTATTTTGTTGAACTGTGGATGGAGTTGTTAAATGCAATAATTGCATATTCTATTAATCTTTCTTCATTGGGAAAAGATTCTTTGAGAATTCTCAAATGTTCAATGAGAGTGGAATGAAAACGTTCAACTATACTGTTTGATTCATGATGTTGTGGGCTTGTGAAGTGAATTTTAATCCTATGTAAATTTGGAATTTCCTTCACTGTTTCATTATTAAATTCGGTTCCATTATCAATAACTAATTTTTCGGGAATACCACAAAAACTAAAATACTTAATTAATGCATTTGAAATACTGATTGCGTTCTTACCAGGTATTTCGATGGCTTGTCCGAATTTTGTAAAGGCATCGACAAGAGTTAGATAACTACGATTGTCGTAATAGAAAACATCAATGTGAACTATTTGGAAAGGTTTCGAGGGTGTTTCAGTCAGCATAATAGGGGTGTATGGATTTTTCCTTGCATACTTAGCTCGTTGACAAATATCACAAGAGTTTATGAATTTTGTCACTGTATTTTTCATTCCTATCCAATAATAGTTTCTTTTGAGATATTCAAGAGTTTCATTGATACCTCTGTGATTACTTTTGCCTTCATGATGGTTTTTAGTCAAAATTATTTGTTCTTCTAAATCAGTTATTGTATTTACCATTTTTGTGCATCTGATTAGTTTAGGACCTTTTTCTGAGAAATGTCTCAAGTAGACGTCGTTGAACTGAGCATATAATTCAAAAGTATGAAAATACATGCAATAGACTTTTCCAGTGCTTGTGTAATCTCTGAGAAATTCAAGTATTAAATTTTCATTTTCACTTTTTGGAATATTCACTCTGATTATTTTATGATGTGAATAATTTTCTTGTTTCACACTTAATTTCGGAAAAACATGGGGAAAAACTAAAATTTGATTTACTTTATTATTAATCATTTCGTCTAAAATTTTTCTTCCGGTGTTAGTTGTTTCATTGAATGTAGAATGTTGTGTATTTGAGTCTTGAGTATTGTATTTGAGAATTTGAGTCTTCTTGTTGAATTTGAGAGGGTGGTTTGATTTGAACGTCTGATAGGATTGTTATTTTTTTTAGATCTTCAATTTGATGTTTACTAGTAGATGGTTTATTTGGTTCGCTAGTCTTAGAAGTTTCAAAACTTTCAGTGATCCTTTTAAGATAGTCAAGTGAGTCAAATTGGTCTTCTGGATCTCCAGGATTATTAATCATTGATTCAGTATCAAGAGGATTAATTTGAATTCTAGATAAACAATCGGCGTTAACATTTAATTTTCCTTGTTTATATACAATATCATAATCAAATTCTTCTAGTTTTAATCTCCACCTTACGAGTTTACTATTAGGCTCACGGAGATTAAAAAGCCAAACTAGAGGTCTATGGTCAGTGTAAATTGTGAATTTTCTACCAAACAAATACGGTCTAAAATATTTGCATGCCCATACAATGGCTAGCAATTCTTTTTCGATAGTACTATATTTAGATTCACTTTCATTCAAAGTTCGAGATGCAAACGCAATCGGTTTGTCCGAACCGACTTGACCTTGTGATAAGACTGCACCTAAGGCGACGTTTGATGCATCTGTTGTTAAAATAAATTACTTTGAAAAATCGGGGTATTGTAAAATTGGGGAGTTGCAAAGTAAATTTTTACAAGTTTCAAAAGATGTTACGAAGTTCTGATCATGAATTACTTTATTATTTTTCTTTAAACATTGAGTCATTGGCTTGGTGACTTTGGCAAAATCTTTTATGAATTTCCTATAATAGCCTACCAATCCAAGGAAACTTTTGATTTCTTTTTGAGTTTTTGGAATTGGAAATTTTTTGATAGCACTAATTTTATCTGGATTAGGCTCAACTCCATTTGGCGTAATAACATGACCTAAATAATTAACTTCTTTTCTTAAAATTCCGATTTGTCCAATTGAATCTTAAAATTTGCTTGTCTTAAACGATTGAAAACCTTTCTCAATCTGTCCATGTGTTCGGAAAGAGACGTACTAAAAATAACAATATCGTCAAGATAAACTAAACATTCTTCGTTTTGTAAACCTCTCAGAATATTATCCATCACTCGTTGGAAAGTTGATGGTGCGTTTTTTGATCCAAAAGGCATTCTTTTAAATTCGTAATGTCCGTTTTCTGATGAAAACCGCTTGCTAAGTCCAATGTTGTAAAATATTGGCATCGGCCTAATTTATCTAAAATGTCACTTATATTTGGAAGGGGGTATTTATCATTAATTGTTTTTTCATTTAGTTTACGATAATCAATTACAAGACGCCATTTTCTTTTTCCTGAAGCATCTAGCTTTTTTGGAACAATCCAAATAGGACTTGACCAAGGAGAAATTGAATTTTGAATAATTCCTTGTTCCAGCATTTTTTGAATTTGATCTTTAACTTCTTTTTATGAATTTCTGGGTATCGGTAACTCTTAGTGAAAATTGCTGTTTCGTCACTTGAATTGATAGGGTGTTGTATTTGATTAGTAAAAGTCAAGGGTAATTGGTCACAATGAAAAATATCTCTAAATTCAAAACAAAGGTCTCTTATAGCTTTTCTTTCTTCGAGATTGCAATGTTCTAATCTTAGATTTTTTAAATAAGATTTCAAGGTATTATCTTTATTTTTGTCAAATTCAGGTGTTTGTGGAAAATTGTTTTTTTCTACAAAGTTTACTTCATTGATATTTAAACTTTCAACTTTAAAGGGTTTATGAACTCGAAGTCTGATTGATTCATCACGTCCATTAGAAATTGAAGTAAATGCGAAAATATTTTCAACTTTGACAACAGCTTGAGGAGTTTCTACTAAATTCCCAAATTTTAAATAGTCAAAGAAAGCAAAACCATTTTCCAAATTTACTGGTAGTTTTACGATCATATTTGTTCTCGGGGGTATTTCAATAGAATGATTGTCATTCAAATTTTTATTTTGTTTTGGTGTTTGAACTTCATTTTGGATAATTGGGACTCTAACCAAAGGTGTTAATATTTCTTTTTTGCCAATGTCAAGTACTGCTTTGAGTTGTTTCAATAAATCAATACCAATTAATCCATCGTACTTTTCACTGAATTCAAAAATATAAAATTTGTGAAATTCATTTACTTTAAACATGTCAAAAATTGGAATTTGGATAACTTTATCGTGAAAAGTTATCGTGTGTGCTGTTTCAATTTGAAAATCTTCATTAAAATTTCTGTGTGGATAAAACTTTCCAACAATTTTCAGAGAAATTAAACTTTTCGTACTTCCAGTATCAATCAAAAACTTAGCGTTGAGTTGGGGTATTATTATATGTGGTAAAGTTGATGAAATATTATTTAATGTATTAAGTTTTGTCGTTCTGGAAACTGTCCAAGGTAAAATTTCCATCATGCATATTATATGGATGAATGTTATCTACATGGGACAATGGTTCATTGTCAGAACAATGGTTTCTGTTTTCATTTTGTGAGTCAGCATTACCGTTTCCTATGAATGAGTCAGTCATAAGAGTTGACCTCAGGGTTATCTGCTAGTGACGCATTTTCTTGATAATTAATTTCCGCAAAATTTAAGGGTTGATTTCTTTTCACAAAACTTGAAAAAGATGATGTGTCCATTGGTTCCGGCTGATTAGAATTAAATTGATTGTGTCTCACATTTTGAGATGGTGGTTTAAAAATTGGTCTCTGAAAATTCCTCTGTTGCGAATAACTTGGTTGAAATTGATTTCCATTAAATCCAAAATTTTGTCTTTGAAAATTATTATTCATTTGTGGTCTTTGAAAATTATGATTTAAGTTTGGTCTGTGAAAATTGGGGTTGAAACTTTGTCTTTGAAAATTATTATTCATTTGTGGTCTTTGATAACTATGATTGAAGTTTCGTTGAAAATTCGGATTAAAACCTTGTCTTTGGAAATTTGCGTTATTCATGTTATTTTGGAAATTAATTGGTCTTACGTTTTGTTGTTGATTAAAAGGGGTTATTCGTGGATTCGGTTTAAATTGTTGTGAATTAAGTGAATGTCCACGATTTTGACTATACATGAAATTTTCTTCCTCAATAACTAATGCCATTGCATTTTCTAGAGTTTGAGGGTCTCTCAATCGAATATTATTTTGAAGTTGCCCTGTTAAATTTCTCACAAATGTTTTTAAAGCTAATTCTTCGTAATTCCTTAATCTTATTACTCTTTCAGCATTTGTAAATCCTGCTGAGTTTAGTTTTGAAAAAATGAAAGAACGTGCATCTTGGCATCTCATACCAAAATTATAAGGAGTTTCACTTTTAGTAGGACTTAATGCAATCAAATCCTGAACTAGGCAATCTAAATTTCTTTTATCTCCAAGCGCATTTTTAACATCTTCCCATGAAAGAAGTTCATTTACTCGCGAACCTATCAAACTTAAGGCTCGACCTGATAATTTTCCAATAATAGCTCGCATAATAAAGTTATTGAGAATTTCATCTCCTTCTCTATGAAAATTCGTTATAAAATTAGTACAACTAGTGATGAAAATCTGTAATGTATGAGGATTTCCCTCAAAAACAGGAATAGTATCAACATATAACTTCAATAATTGATAAATAACAACAGGTTCTGGTGCTACTACTTGTTCCATTGTGGTTCTTGAAAGATTATTTCTTCGAGAATCAATATTTTCTTGTCTTCGATTAGAAAATAAATTGGTTAAATTGAATTTGTTTATAATATCCTCAATTTCACTTTCAGAATCAGATCTCGACATAAGATAAAAATCAATAAAGAGCAGAAATCACATTAATAATCAAAATGTAATTACAAAAATAAAATCACGATCTGCATTCCTGTAGTAAATATGTGCTTTGAATATAACTCTAGGGTTGCTGGTTTCGGCGATGTGTCCTCTACCAACGGGGTTGTTTTTGGTTTCAGCGATGTGTGTCTTCCACCAAAAGGGGTTGTTTTTGGCTTTGGCGATGTTTGTCCTCGACCAAAAAGGGGTTGTTGGCTTCCGCGATGTGTGTCTTCCACCAACGGCTCCAAAATCGTACTTTTTCACCGTCCACTGCGTTGTTTCGGAATTGGCAATTAACTGTTGAGACAGAACTACTCCGCGATGTGTGTCGGATATGTTTGCCAATCCTACCGACTGCGCCAAATAAATGTTGAGACGCAGATATACGGTTTTTAAAAAAGATTTTATTTTGGAAAAGTGAACTTTAAAACATCTAGACCTTACTGGTTCAAGAGTTTAGACATGACAGCTTTGACAATATCTCTTTTCCGACTCATTTCACGATGAAAACATGTATATGCAAAATGAAACTAGAAAATTTGCTACAATTTATGTTTCAACTTCTTTTTCGTATGATGGATAGTTTTGACGTACGAGCGCCGCAAAGTTTAGTTCAACATACGTTTTGGCCAGAAAACTTATTACCATACCACCTTGAGGAAAAGTATCCGACACGTTTTTTTCAAATCATGGTATCCCAGTGGACCTCACGATTCCAAAATGTATCGTTTTCTCCTTTGTTTAGCTGTTTTTCATGGACCAAGTGTTACGAGTTCTTTGTCGTCAGTACTGATCGAAAGTTCACAGACAAAAGTATTTTCCACATCATCCGCTATGGGATTATAAGTTTCACCGCAATCCTCTTCGTTTTTTATTTCATCAGACGTTTGCTCGAAAATAGTCTCCGTTTCTTCTTTTTCCATTGCAAGATAGCGATGGAGAGATACTTTTTTCGAGCAAAAGTATGATGAAATCAAGAACGAAGATTACAACCGATGAAGCGATGAAGCTTGTAGTCCCAAAGCGGATGATGTGGAAAATATTTTGGTCTGTGAAGTTTTGATCGGTATTACTTGGTCAATGAAGAACAGCGAAACGAAGGTGAATACGATTTATTTTGGATTTTTCAGGGCCACTGGGTATACCATGATTTAAAAAGAAACGTCAAAGGCTTTTTCTCAAGGTGGTGTGGAAATATGTTTTTTGGCCAAAACGCATGTTGAACTAAACTTTGCGGCACTCATACGTCAAAACTATTCATTCTACAAAAAAAAGTAACCACATAAATTGTGGGAATTTTTCTATAAGTTCATTTTGTTTATACATGTTATTATCGTGAAATGAGTCGGAAAAAAGATATTTTCAAAAAACTGCTTCTAGGTACCATTCTTCGAATATTGCGACGCGAGCGGCAAAGATACGAGGGGGCAAGATTGAAATTTGGGAAGAGCACACCGAAATCTATAAAATCACCAATTTTCAAAACTCCCGGAGAATTTTCCAGGTAAACGTACCAAATGAGTGTACTAAATTGCCAATTGGGAATCATATGCTTCCATCCACATTGAATTTGGAGTAAGCCTTTGACTAAGCGTCACTTTGAACACAAATTCAATGTAGATGGTAGCATAACATTGATTCCCGTTTGCTAAACAAAAATCTGTCACTTTCACCTTGAAGAGAAATGAGTGTTTTTTTTTCGTATTCTAGACAATATTAGAAAGTCATCAGCGATTTTTTTTTCAAAATACCCAAAAATATACCAAATAAATAAAAAAGAAAACGCAAATTTCACTGTATGAGCGAAAACGGGGAGGGGCCATATTACCTTCCCGTGAGAGAGAGAGTCATATCAGTCAATACGCCAGACAGAGATAGATAATGTATTCTGTGCCGTAGTGGATGTTGATTGGCGCTCTTTAATCGGTAAATACTACATCAATAGACGTAGGTTGATTTTTCAAACATCAATGACATCATTACTCACTAATCCCTATATTTTTCATATTTCCAAAATTTTTGACAATGGACAATTTCATTGTCTGCATTTACTCGCAATTGTTTGCAATTTTCTGCAATTGTTAGTAAATTTGCAATTATCCGCAACTGTGCAATTGTCTGCAATTTTTTGCAATTGCAATTCTGGTGTACACGATTTTCGACGGTGTTCAACCCCTCGGTTAGTATGCAAGCAGCAACCATTGAATTATGTGTTTCCACCACATTGAACAGGTATTTACTCCACCCAGCACCCCTATTCACTCCACAGTCCCGTTAGCTTGTAACATGAATTTTCCTAATTTCCCACCACTTTTCTCGAAATTTCCTCGCCTAGATGGTCATACCTACTATATCTCTGCAAACATCGTACAGTTGAAATCCTTAAGGAAAATTGGTAATTTTTGCATATACTAAAAAATTGCTAAATTTCTTATATTATAGTGAACGCCAAACAATTTCCAATGGACGTCATCACTCAGTTGGTAGTTGAAACTCAAGCCCGTAAACCTTACTGTAATACAATCTACACAAAAAATGTTAACACTTGGGCTTCTAATTGGATGTACTATACAATTTTCCATTCAACTTCATTCACAACAACACCCAACTGAAGCTAATATTTATTTCAATTAAAACTGTAAAAATTGCTTTAATTCGACGTTGCTGGTCACCATCATTATTTAGTGCTTATGATTTCGAGTGTTATAGGATACCTCACTAGTCTCACGATAGTGAGAAAATAAGGCTTTCACATGTTGGTAAATGAATCAATCACGCAAAAATATTTATCAATTAAAGAAAAATATAAGGTTAAAGTCATAAAAAAACACCATTATCAAGACTCATCAGTACTCATTACATAGTTCATACTCCCCTTATAAGCTGACAACACTGCCGCCATGAAACATCGCGAAAAGGGCATGACGTCCATTGGACATTTTTTGTGTAATTGGTATTGCGGTATTGGTATTGATATGGTGGGGGGCAAACCACTGCCCGGCGAGTAGGCCTTAAAGGCCCTTTTCGCCAACCCCAGGACCACTGTAGTTCTAACTTACATGATGATGGAGAACATCACCTAGTGATATATTTGAACTAGCAGGACCAATTAATTTAAGCTAATCATTTAAACTTTTCGACAGTCAGTGATTAATAATACTGCAGTCTACTCAGTAACGTTAGCCAATGATAGTACCACTATACGTCGAACAGAAATAATCTCTGCCCACCTCGGGATTCAAACCCGATCACCGCGAACTACTTCTCCGGTAGAATGGCGCCTTAGACCACTCTGCCACCTAGTCGCTACTATAGTAACTCGTTTACTTGTCGGATAGACGCAAACCCCATCCGAAACTGACTCTTCAGGCAGACCCAAGCTACGCTGACGAAGCCTAGTAGGCAGAAACGTTCATGGGTCTGTCTGAGGAAATAATTTAGAAATGATTTTCCTTCACTTACTGATTGCAAATATACTAGCAGAAAATTGAAATTATGTTTTTCATATATGTATCATGCTAGACTGTGTTAGTAGCTACGCCCCTGATACAGGGTGTCCAATAAGTCATGGATCAAACGCTGGGTGATAGAGGATGCCATTTGCGATAAGAAAAACCACATATACAGGGTGTTTCAAGTTTCAAAAACATGTTGCCAAATTTCAAGGGGTTATACCTTACACAAAAATATTACGATAGAACCCAACTTGTCTATTCCGAAAATTGATGTTGACAGAGATACAGGGCATCAAAGTTAAATTTTAATTTTTAATTTTTTCAAATAACTTTTGAAATAATGAAGTTATTTTGATGAAATTTGATACATGTTAATTGTTTGACATGCGAAATTCAAATCTGACCATGATATGGCTCTTACTTGTAGGGGGCGCCAGTAACACCTTTTAACTTATTCAAATAGCCATAACTTTTTGTATGCACTCGTACTTTCTTTTTTTATCGAAGAATTGATTTTTCCGTCATATTTACATATAGGAAAGGTAAACTTTGTAAGAGTTGCTAGAAGTAATCCTTTTCAAGATATTTGCACTTAAAGTAATACATGCAATGTGGTTTTAAATGGCAAATTTGTAAAATAAACGTTGGTGGCTTTGAAAACGGCGTTATCATAATAATTTTGACAGTTGTTTCAATGTCCAATGTTTCTTTTGGAAATAGAATGGAAAATAAAAAATAATGAAAAAATTTTAAAAAAATACAAAATACAAAATTTAGATGAGTTTTTTTTTAATGAAAAATGATGAGACAAATGTCAAAATTGGCATGATAACGTCGTTTTCACCGCAACCTATGTCCATTTTCAAAAACTTCCACTTATAATCATACTGCATGGATTACTTTAAAAGCAAATATCTTGAAAAAGGTTACTCCTAGCCAGTCTTACAAAGTGTACCTTTCTCATGTAAATGTGTCGGAAAAATCAAATTTTTGATAAAAAAGAAAGTACGAGTGCATACAAAAAAGTTATGACTATTTGAATGAGTGAAAAGGTGTGTAAGTGGCGCCCCCTACAAGTAAGAGCCAAATCAAGGAAAGATTTGAATTTCGCCAAACAATCCTCATATAACAAATTTCATCAAAATAACTTGATTATTTCAAAAGTAATTTAAAAAAAACAGAAACTAAAATTCAACTTTGACACCCGTATCTCTTTTGATATCAACTTTCGGACTAGACAATTTGGTGTCTATCGAAATACTTTTTTGTAAGGTATAACCCCTTGAAGTTTGGCAACATGTTTTTGAAACACCCTGTATTGATATCCAATTGTTGATCGTTTTCGAGTGTTGAAATAGTAATAAAGAAAACGATGTTTTTATTTTTGCCTAAACCAAAAGTCATATTTTGACCAGACTTGATATACGACATGATGTCATGAAGATCAAAAGTATCTACCAACAAAAGTAAAACTGAAATTTAAAATTAATTTACTTCAGTTATCCAAGGACATGTTCAAAATAGTATGGCCCCCTTCTTCCTAACCATCTTCCAGCATAATAATCTGTTTGATCAAGATAGTGCCGTACTTGTCGATTGTAATGCGGTGGTACATTAGCCAAAAAGCTGCTGTTTCATTTTACAAAAGCAGATACGGAAAAAAAGGTTCATATAAGTTTTTTCGTCAAATAAAATGTTTGTCTGAACCTGAACCTGAACAAGTCGTACACCGAGTGTTGCATATTTTGTTTCCAAAAATATTTTTCCCGGTAATCCCTATCTCCGTCACTGGTCGACTGGAGGGCTTGATCTTGATTGGATATTTTGGCTCTTCATCACGTCGTAGTAGGTATGTCAAGTTTGGTTTGAATATGATTTTTGGTTTGGGCAAAAAATAAAAAGGTAATTTTTCAGTTTACCAACTATTGCAATTTTTATTTTTTTCTCTATTACCTTTATTAAGCCCCTCTAGAAGGTGTTTGCAACCATTGAAATGTTGCGCAAATGTGTGGTTATGTGACAATCTTACGGGACGGAAAGCGAATAGGGGTGCTGTGTAGGTAAAGAAAAGCGCAAAAATCGTAAAGAAATCAAAAATTTTGATCAATTTATTTATTTTATTTTGATTAATTTATTGTGAACTACTATCCCAAACTCACATTTCACTGTCTTTTTTGGGTAACAATTGCTTATACGGTTATCTGCTATTTCTTTATGTTTTTCAAATTTTCTTATATAGTCACATCCTAGTGTCTTTAAGAATTGCAAATTTACGTGCAGAAGGAAGAAATTATGTTATTTGATTTTTATTAGAAATAACGTATTTAGCGGCATCCATAAATGCCAGAAAAAACTAACTCAAACTAACCAAAACCAGCCCAAACTAACCAAATATAACCTAAAAAAAATGTCTTCTCTCCACCAGTAAATTTGCCATCCTTAAAGGCACTAGAATATATAAACAAAATGTGAAACCATCGTAAAATAGCAGAAGACCGTATATGCAATGATTACCCTTTTTTGCTTCAATAATTTCATATGTATATTCCTGTACAATAGGGATGTTAGCGAAATTCTTTTTTTACCAAACCCAAATGCACATCTAACTTATTTGTTCAATTTGGGAGCACGTTTGTAGGACCCCTAGTTTCTTTTACCCATTACCCGTAGTAGCTCGCAGTCCTGTAAAACTGTCAGATAGCCTTTATGCGCCTGTTAAGATGATGAATCGAGAGATTTCTCGATTCTGGTGATTACCAGTATTATCTGTAATCAGTGTTATTACCTGATATAATCAGATAAATCAAGAAATATCAATATATGAATCATAATTATTGAAAAACAAAGCATGGGCTTCCTTATTTTAAACTTATTCTTATCAACTTACCGTTATCTAAAAGTAAACAAAAGACAAACAATATCACCTTTATCAACGCCATGATGATTATGATAAATAATTATGATATGATCATAGGAAAAAGAATCAATATGGAACACTCACTCCTATAACATTCGCCCATGCAGTTTGCGTGACTGTGCTGCCATAGCGGTGGAGTCAAAGCAACCATATTTTCTGGCGGGCTGTTCAAATTGCTGATTTTATATTAGCCTAGTTTATACCGACAACTTGGTCCGCGGACCAAGTACCAAATTCGGACTTTATCCGAACCAAATATTTGGTTCGAATGGTGTAAACAGTTGCGGACTAAGCTGGTCCGCTCTTGGTTCGGTACTCGCCAGCAAGTGTACCGAACTAAATTTGGTTCGATCTGGATCAAAATTTTGAGGTTTTGATTGTTATTATTGTGAATTGTGTTGGTTCTGAGTTTTTAAGGCAATCTGAGAGTACTCAGTCATGTTTTTTTTGGTTACGAATTGTGTTGATGAATAATTTCGACTTGTTTTTGACATTTGACGAATTGCGGGCGTACACATTTAGTTCACGCGTTGCAAGACGGTGTAAACGGGCAGGAAGCAAGCATTGGTCCTACCGTACTATCCCCACCTGCTTGGTCCTATCGGACCGAACTAAACGAGTTATCGATGTAAACTAGGCTATTCAGAAATCAACATGAAACATAAATTAGTCAAATCACGCAAAGACGTCACCTAAAAATTCAAAATGTTTCAATTTCTAACATAAACAAACCAATGCGCATGCTCGACAAACTGTGGGCGAACTTTACCCATGTCGGCGAGCGGGTATAAAGTTGCACTCGGGATGTACTACCTGGGGAAATATTTCAGAGTCGTGAACGCAGTTGTACATCTACGCATCTACCCGGTTAAACGTTCCATACCCATCAAACTGGACAAACTTTGACAGTTTTGCACACAAAACTGTCAAAATTTACCCAGCTGCTGCGACCGCTGAGCCTTCGCTGAGCTGTGTTGGACATAAGCATTAGCCTAGTTTATACCGACAACTTGGTCCGCGGACCAAGTTGTCGGTATAAACTAGGCTAGTGTGCCTTTGTTTGTGAAATGATTGTCTGTTTTTTAGGATAGAATCTTAGTACGTTTAGTAAAGATATTCTATCCTAAAAACCAGACAAACATTTCACGAAGAAAGCCACACTGAGTGTTGCAGCTAATATTATGTTCAATCAATATGTAGCTTTCTATAGTTTGGGTGCCAAACAAAATGGTTAATTTCTGCAGTGCATTTGGGTGTCGTAATAAATACACTCCAGAAAAGCAGATTTCATTTTTTGGCTAAGTGATATAACTCCAATTATTAAGGACAAGGGCATGCACCTTAAGTATACCCAGAGCTGTCGCAATTACTTTTAAAATGTAATTCAATTACAATTACCAATTACCTTGAGTATGACAAAAGTAATTCAATTACCAATTACTAAAACAACTCACAAAAGTAGTTCAATTACCAATTACGACCAAAAGTAATTGAATTACCCAAATTCTAGGAAAATTATATTTGAGTAATTTGATAAGTATGTACAGGGTGTCCCATTTTGGGTACTTTTGCAGGGTATCTCCGTTATTCTTATAGATAGAAAGTTGCGGTTTTCGCGACAGTGTGCTACTATTTCGTGAAACTGTAGATGTCGTTAACAAAATTTGCATAGCCTTTTTAGTTTTTAAGATACAGGGCTAAACTGAAAATGTTGGATTTTTAGGTACCCCTCGTATCTAAACTATCAGATAAGTTATGGAAAATGTGAAAACTGTTTCTTATATAACTTTTCCCGTAGAACTCGATTCTGCCTTCGGAATTAGTATACAGGGTAAGGTCAAAAAGTTATCGGACCCAACTTTATTTTTTTAAATGGAACACCCTGTATATTTATAGTACATACATTAAGAAGATTTAGTTGTTTATTATTGTTATTCATGGCCTACTATCAAATTATGCATCTAATTTCAGAAAATTGTCATTTATTGGGGTGTTTATGTGAAAAAGTGCGTACTGTTATATATTTCTTCACATTCTCATCATCATCCGTCATCTTTATGTGTAAATAAGGTAGGTATATCTATGTATGTGGTTTCCCAAATTACAATAAACAATACATACACTATCTAGTGTAATGAAATATGATGAATTATTATATTGATATTTTATGTTTATCTTTGATCATATAATATACTCAAAGAAAACCGGCGAGCAATGGATGCGGTGATGTTGAATAATTTTGTAATGTAATATGTAATTCCCCCAGACCCAGGAATATGAAGAAAAATTCCCCCACTATCGTTCTCTCATTCAATATAGACAGAATGAATCCAAATCATGTGACCATCAAACCTTTATCAAACTGGCAGTCACGTGACCAAAAAACAATGGCCGACTATTAAACTACCGCCACACTCACATCAGTTCAAGAGATTCAAGATTCAAGACTTCCACGGAGAACGCCACGGCGTTTACAACGGCAAAAGTCAAACCGAAAACCGAACGTCTCGAGCAAAAAGCGGTTCCACTAACAGATATGAAAGTAGTTCAATTATTCTCCAAGTAATTCAATTACTTTTCAAAGTAATTCAATTACTTTTCAAAGTAATTGAATCACTTTTCAAAGGAATTGAAGCATTCTGAAGGTAATTGAATTACTCTTCGAGTAATTCAATTACTCTTCGGGTAATTCAATTACTCTTCGTGTAATTGAATTACTCTTCGTGTAATTGAATTACTTTTCAAAGTAATTGAAGCACTCTGAAGGTAATTGAATTACTCGAAGAGTAATTGAATTACTCTTCAAGTAATTGAATTACTCTTCGAGTAATTAAATTACTCTTTGAGTAATTGAATTATCTGCGATATATTGAAACCAATTACTAATTACAATTACTTTACCTCAGTAATTGAAAAAACAATTACAATTACTCTTTTTGAAAAGTAATTGAATTAAAGTAATTCAATTACCAAAAAGTAATTAAATTACATTTTTCAATTATTTTAATTCAATTACCGGCAGCTCTGAGTATTCCTACACGAAATTGTCGTAGTTAAAAGGGCCCTACTTACACTCCTGCAGCAGGGGCAATCTAGGCCTGCCGCAGGACAAAATTCCTTGTAAAGTACGTTTTGTTTTGAAAATGTGACAATTTCACATCCTGTTCGAGTTCGTTGGTACTACTAACATCATTTCCAAAGTTTGTTTTCTCATATCTTGCTTGAAATAATGCTAGGAAGGTATGAAGGGGCCCTTACCGCCCTGCTTAGAAGGCGATCTAGGAAATTGCCCCAATCGCTCTGCCTCCTAGATTGCCCCTTCTGCAGGCGTGTGAGTAGGGCCCTTTAGGAATTGACGATGGTAAACACTCCAAGAAATGCAAAAGTTCTATTCGGACATTCCTCAAGCCCCCTATCAAAAAACACCATATTTATTAGTTTTAATGTGACGTCAAAAATAAAAGTATTTTCATTTTTATTTTAAGCTATTATAGTTTTCCAAGTTTATACCTTAATACCTTCACTTTACTCAGTACACAGGTTAAACATATAAATCACCCTGCACCTACTATACCTACCCTTTATTTTCTCAACTATTTAATCGAATTACGGATCATCTAAGTATACTTCATTATTTACTAATTTGTTTCTTATTTTGCATTTTTCCAGATAGTTATTTGAAATATATAGATCCATCATATCATGATAATTAAGACTACTAATTATGCACAGAATTGTAGTCATTTTTTCCAAGCAAATCAACCGCTTTTTCAATTTATCTTCAAACTATTTGAAAACCTCCGACTTCGCATAAGGACAATGAGTGTGACAAAGATAGCATCCCCTTTTTAGTTCAATCAAAATATACCTATGCGCCAAAAAAATACGACTAAAATTGCCTCAGTTGTCGACACGACAGGGGCCCTTCCAGTTACGTAGTATCGAGTTCAGTGGCACCATGTCCTTACATTACATAGGTAACCTAACCCCAAGAGAAATTTGCGATTGATAAAGTGGACTCTGTGTTTCTGAACAATCGTACGTACATTTCTCGATAACTGTTGGAGTAAGGTTAACGACATGGTATATGAAACCTACTTAGAATTTGTTGTAGAGTCCGGAAATGAAATAAAAAATGGGGTTTCCATTTGAAGAAATGAAGTTCATGATGATTACTTGTTTTTGGTCCACCCTGTACAATTATCATGCTCAAAATAATACTTAGAATTTGATTTAGAATTCGAAAATGAATTAAAAAATGGGGAGTTTCTATTTGAAAAAACGAAGTTGATGCATGGTCGTGACTTAATTTTGATCCACCCTGTACACATAAAATTATCATCAAAAAAGCCGCAGTTGGAAATAAAAGTCGATATGTCCGTGGGTTTTTCCACAAAACAAACCCCTGAATTTTGAATGCATTTATTTCAACCAACGCGTCCTCACTCTATATACATACCAATACCTATCTATCATATATTTTTTTTCGTTATCTTAAAAGATCCTTCATGAGTATGTAAATGACAAAACCTTTGAACATCAAACTTTTCGAAAACTGCCTTGTTCAGTGGAACCTAAAAAAATAATTGATTAGGTATTTTAAAATAAGATGTATACATATTTCCTAATGTGACGTTTCTCATGAATGAGTGAGTATCAGCAAAATGCTCGATCATGTCATTTTATTAGCAAATTGGCCCTTTTTTGTTTATTTTTGAGATAAATGATTTTTTATTTTTTCAAATCGCATAAGCTTATAGTTGTTTTTATGAGAAGTTTTGGATTCAATCCACAAGGGAATCGATACAAAATATAATAATGAATGTTCACAAATTGCTTTACGAAGCTCAAACAATATACAGTGACAGTGTGCCCCCGGATCGACGCATGAATAGGTGAAAAAGACAAAAAAAATTGAATTAAAATTTCATCTTCTGGGGTTCAGCCCTGCTTGGGTAATTTAACTAATTTGTGTCTAGATTTTAGTTTCGAAAAATCAAGCATGTCTTGGATTTATACCTATATAGAAGGTATTTTTCTCACTTGTGAAGTGCTTCTTCTATAGGAGATACGACAAAAT
This sequence comes from Orchestes rusci, assembly GCA_958502075.1. Taxonomy (NCBI): domain Eukaryota; kingdom Metazoa; phylum Arthropoda; class Insecta; order Coleoptera; family Curculionidae; genus Orchestes; species Orchestes rusci. The sequence continues at coordinate 47,680,349 of OY293303.1, read as the reverse complement.
GTTCTTGAACAAACTTGTTCAGAATAAAAAAGTGAGTTGGAATGCAAAATTTCAAAACCCTTCGACCACTTTGATTTTTTGAAGATATTAGAAAGGTTATTACCAAAAACTCTTTAATTGATGAATTACGCAATTTGACAAATTAAAAACAAATTTTGAAATAAAAAAACACAAACAAACTTAAAATATTGAGATCAAATCTATTTTCATTCTATTTTGGAAACTTGGAATGAAAAAATACAAATTATCAAAGTAGGCGGAGGGTTTTGAAATTTTGCATTCTCATTAAGTTTTCATTTCTAAACAACTTTCTTCAATAACACTTTGTCGAATCTTCGACAGAAGAACACTGATCTGCAGAAGAAGCACTTTACTGGTGAGAAAAATAGCAACCAGGTGAATTCACAAGACATACTTGATTTTTCGAAACTAATAAAATTATGAGACAAATTAGATTCTATCTAAGCACACTGTATATAAATGCAATAAATGCACAGTTATTTAATAATGGGATATAAACATGCTACTTTTTTAGGTAAACATCACAAATTCATGTTGTGCTATGGAAACCCAAAATATATTTATCCCTAAGAAAGTAGCATACGTTGAAAAAAAGAATCATTTGAACATCTAACATAGTTACATTTTGTTATTGTTGTCTCTTGAACATGATACTTGTTATTGAAAGCATGGCTAGAAGGAAGGCGTACTCATGATGACGTCATGACCCTGCTGGCATCTTGGCAACGATTCGCCCAGTTGACGCAATTATATCTGTCATACTTGTCCGGAGCACTCTGCATAAAGTGAATCCTGTAAATAGAGAGCCGCTTTCCAGCTAGTGCTTCAAGCTCAAGCGCCGATTAACACCGTGTTTGGAACGCAAAAGTGATCCTGGAACACGTTTTGAGCAGAGAACTAGATAACGACGAGAAGCGACAAAAACTTTCCCGCCAAAAAAATTAGGTGGGGGATCTGATACTTTATGTCAAAAGATTTGTCAGCTGTTTATTAGTCCGAGTGTTTAATCAGTTTCAACTGTCGAATTCAACGGTTACCTTGGTTACCATATGTAGTTTATCGTTAGCTACGGTCGTTCAGTGGATCAATCGTAGTTTGAGAGATTAAAAGCTAAGTTAATCTGCTTAATCGAATCTATTTCGAAAAGTTTTGTTAATGCCTGGAAGAAGTTGTGCTTTTCGCGGGTGTCGTTCGAAAGGAGGGGAAGGAATCACCTTCTTTGGATTTCCCAAAGATCCCGAACGGTAAGTAATTCATATTTATCATTATATTGATTCTTTATTTGTGCTGATGTTGAGCATTTATGTTTACGAAAACAGTAATGAATAATTTTGATCTTTGAGAAATCTTCTGTTTTTTTTATTAGTGGAATATGAGGTGAAAATGTGTAGATTCTGTTAGTCTGAATACCTGCTAGGATATAATTATTTACATCGGAGTTATTTCAGGGGTGTATTATACCATCATAAACCATAATATGTTTTTTTACACTGTTTTATAACTCACTTCTGAAATTTGGTCCGTTCGTCCCGTCTCACCCTGTATACAGGATGTCAATTAAGTACTTGTAAAAACTTTTAAGAGTGAATCTTTGACTAATTATTTCATGACAATATGTTCATATGAACATGGGTTCACAACAGCTTGGTTTCTGAGATACAAGGCGTCCAAAAAAAACTACTTTATTTGGTTTCTAGCTTATATTTTTGTTAACTAATATGGCAATTGGACAAAATTCGGGACACTGGGAATATTGATGACGGGAAACTTGAATATTAACTTGGTTTTAAAAAATTAAAAGATAAAATAAAATAAAACAAGTTGTTGTGGACCTATGTTCATATAAACTTTTGGTCTTAAAATTAGTCAAAGATTCACCCCTAAATGTTTTTACAAGTACTTAATATACACTCTGTATATAGTACAGAATTAAATCTCACCAGCTTGTTCAAACAAATTTTAATAAAACCATTCCGAAAATCATAAATGACAATAATATGTAGGCATACTGAATAAGTCTAGATACCTGACAAAAGTATGATTATTCAGATCGGAATTTTTCAGCAAGTGGCGACTTCAATTGCTTTCCTGAAGTATAGAAAGTATTCCGAAAATCGTGAATAATTACATGTCATTGTATATTATGATGAATACAGTGTTCTAGGAAACCGTGGCGTCAAAAAATACAATTTTTTCAAATAGCTTCCCCAACTTTTAATTAGAGAATTGGATTCAGCGCAAAAAGAAAGAATTTAAAATTGAGCATCAACATTTTTTAAAAGTTATTTACATGACAAAACTGAAAATATTTTTTTGTTTCAGAGCCAAAATTTGGATAAATGCTTGTTTTCGAACTGATTTGCTACCCAAAGTGGCATTGTTGTTCAAATCCTTCAAATTATGTGAACTTCATTTTGAAAAATATCTTATTTTGGAGAAAGGTAAAAAAAAGTTTTTGGCACCCAACGCGTTACCTACATTATTTCTCAAAAGGATTAGAGATATTGAGGAAGGTACCACGGAAGAACCTCCCAAGAAAGTTGTTATCTTATCAGGTTGGTTTCCATGTTTTTATATACCTATAATGGTTGTCTGCATTTCTTCAATAATTTGTATGCCCATTTCAGTTTGTTTAGGTACATAGATTCTATTTTTTTTTCAGATGTCATCATTGCTGCTCCGTTGGATGCTCAATCGAAAAGCAGTCCCTCTATAGAACTGCATCATAGCAAACCTGATTTTGAACAGCTTTTTTTGAAAACATATTGTAAGAACTTACCTGCATTCACGAATTATGTTTGCTACAATTAAATATCTACAGGGTATTTCACTAAGGGTAAGTACCGGCCATATCTCGGAATTTAATTAACTTGGAAGTTCAGGAAAATAAAATTATCACTAATGTGGCTACGAGATAATGCTGGAATATAGCCACTTGGAGAATAATTACACTTTCACTACCTTCGATCCCCTACTCAAATGAAGGTCGGTACGTCAATGAGCCTTAAACCAATATGATGAGAAATTGTCCAAGCTTTCTAACTGAGTTGATAGAGACATACCTACTTTGATTTGAGAATTCCCGCAGGAATTTATAATTTCAATTTCTACCTTTCAAATGCGCAGTAGAAAAATGTCAAACTTGGTAATTTTCCAGAATTTTCTTTCGGCCACTTTGGTGATAATATGTTTTTCATGAACTTTTAAGTCGGGCAGTTTTGGAGATATGGCCGGGGTCCATGCTTACTGAAACACCCTGTATATACCGGTGCTACAAATCTCGTATACCGTAATAGATAGAAATTCGTTTAAGTGTGGGCAAAGCTGTGTATTTTGATGCTCAACAAAATGCCGAAATTTTTCAAAACCGTTTTCAATTTTTTACGCAACTTTGCACTCATTTAAACGAATTTGTATCTCTTACGGTTTACGAGATCCCCATTCTTAGCCTCGAATTCGTAGCAACCTCATGCTTGGTTCTAAAATGAACTAAGAGTGATTTTTATTTCAGTTTCAGGTCCCAGTACTTCCAAAGATACTGTTTGTGACCCACTTGTTCTTTCTCAAAGTGAACTCCAAAAAACACCTCCCCTCACTTCGTCAACATTTTGCAGTCAGACCCCCCTTCATCTGAGCTCCAACTCCCCAAGAAAAAAAAAACTGAAAGACAAAGTAAGGATTTTGAAACAAACCATGGCAAGAAACAAAGTCTTGAAGAAAAAACAGCATGATTGTACCGTTGAAGAATTCTGCAAATTGTGTGACGTCTTTCTTGATGAACCTCTCGCAGAAATAATCAAGACGAATGTTGATCTAAAAAAGAAAAAACGAATATCACACCGGTATTGCATGGAGTTGAAGCAGTTTGCCCTAACACTTTATTTTTTGAGCCCTCGAGCATATCACTACCTCCGCCAAATGCTGACGCTTCCAACAAAACGAAGCTTAGAACGCCTCACTAAACGACTGACATGTAAACCAGGACTTGAAAATACTTCAATATTCAAAGCCCTGGAAATAAAAGTGAGAACTATGTTAGAGCAAAACAAACGTGTCATTTTGTGTATAGATGAGGTTTCCCTGAAATCTAATCTGACATATTGTCCAGGTACTGATGAAATTGTGGGCTTTGAAGACATCGGTAATAGGAATAGCAGCACCGTAATTTGCAAAAATGCTTTGGTGATCATGTCCAGGGGTTTATATTCGTCATGGAAACAGCCATTAGCATTTTTCTTCGTGAGATCTCAATTAAAAGTGAAGGATCTCAAGCCCATATTGGAAAAGTGCATTCACAAACTATCAGATATTGGTTTGAACGTCGAAGGAATTTCGAGCGACATGGGTACAAATTTCATCCAGCTCGCAAATGCTTTTGGTGTAACCCCAAACATTCCAGAATTCCAGGTAGGAGAACGTAGCTGCCTTTATACAGGGTGTTTCCTAAAGATTGGTAAAAAATTCGTTGTGTGATTCCTGGGGTATTTTCATGAAAAAAAGTTCCTATAAACATTTGCCGAAAAATGCTTCCTAAGGGAGCTACGCCCCTTTAAATAGGGCACCCCGAAGACGGTTTTTCCTCAATATTTCCGAAACCTTACATACAAAAATCATGAAATTTGGTACATCATACAAACTTTTAATGCTGAATGAGAATTTGAGCTCAGAATTTCAAAATTTTAATCAGGGGCGTACCATACTGGCGAGGTTAAAGGTTAAAAGAAAATTGGATTTCATGATTTTTGTATGTAAGGTTTCGGAAATATTGAGGATAAACCGTCTTCGGGGTGCCCTATTTAAAGGGGCGTAGCTCCCTTAGGAAGCATTTTTCGGCAAATGTTTATAGGAACTTTTTTTCATGAAAATACCCCAGGAATCACACAACGAATTTTTTACCAATCTTTAGGAAACACCCTGTATATTTGATCCATGCCATTTGATAAAAGCTACGAGGAATAATTTATTGAAGCATACTTTTCATTTTGATGGAAAAGAAACGCGTTGGACTCATATCGAGAAATTTTACAACATAGAAAAAGAACAATTCTATAAATGTGCTCCAAAACTCACAAATGCACACCTCAACCCATCAAATTTTGAAAAAATGAAGGTTAGTCTTGCAAGCCAAATTTTAAGTAACAGTGTGGCGTGTGGAATGAACACGCACATTGCAGTGGGTGCTCTGCCTCCAGAAGCCGTTGCGACAGCAGAGGTGGTCGAAAGATTCAACAATCTTTTTGACATAGTGAACTCGTGTTCACTAAGAAACCCAGCGAAATTTAAAAATGTGTTTGATGGATCTACATTTCAAGTGGAATTCATAGATAACACATTGGGATTTTTGGATCAACTTCGAGTAACAAACAAGCAAAATGAAGACATTACCAACAAAACAAAATTTATCACATGCTGGAAGATTACCATCAATAGTCTCAAAAAGCTATGGGAGAAGCTGTCAACGTTGGGATACAGGTATTTGAAGACAAGGCGATTGAATACAGATTGCATCGAAAACTTCTTTGGCAGTATAAGGCAGCAGAGTGGAAATAACGTTAATCCAACGCCCATACAGTTCCAGAGAGCGTGTAGGAAACTCTTTTGTCAAAACTATATGCACAGCCATAATATGAACTGTAACAATGATTTAGACAAAGTTTTAATCGATTTAAGATCAACAAAACTAATGACCAACATTATTGACCAAGGATCTCAAATGAAACCTGTAACAGCGCTTACCCTTCCTGACTACGATTACAGAACGAAAAGCATTCCAAGACAGAATGCGTTTACCTATGTGTGTGGCTATATTGTAAAACGAGCACTGGATATCCACAATAATTGTTATAATTGTCAACTCTTTGGCAGACAATGCCAAGAGTTAGACATTAACAATTTATTGTCCACCTTCAAAGGATTTGACAACGGGAAAGGAATTTTCGGTGGACTACAATCTCCGCCAGAAGATTTTATAAATTATATATATCAATTGGAAAACATTTTTATCAGTAATTTTGAAGAAATTTGCAGTGAAAATTTTCAGATTTCACATAATTTATTTAATCTGATGAACCCTGTGGAGTTCAATTATCCATGTCCCCGGTTTCCCAAAGATTTTGTCTTAAAATTATTCATCAGAATGCGCATTTTTTATACCATCAAATATTTCAACAGAGAGCTAAAAGACGACAAAAAAATTATTAGAAAATTAAATATCTTATCACATATTTGATATTATGTATATTATGTAGATTTATTGTAGAATATCAAATGTTTATTTGGTGTACTGGGTTTTTCCTTATAATTTGTCACTCCTTTAGAAACTCTACATAGATACAAACAAATTGTTGGTATGAAAGTTTCATGATTTTTTCCTGAATATTTCATAATTACTAAGCGAAAGAACAAATCGCCATTGAAGATCAGAAAACTTTGGAAGGTCTAATTTTTTTGAATGGAATGCCCCATATTTTATCACATAATATTCAAGATCTCCTCATTTTCCTCTTTTTTGAAAAAGTTAAACTTTTCCACATTTGCCCGATTTCCAAGGGTGATATTATGTTCTTTCTCTTTTAGTTATTATAAAATCTTCAGGAAAAATCATGCAACTTTCATTTGAACACTTTTTTTGTATCTTTGTTAATAGGGTTTCTAAAGTGGTAGCAAATTATAAGGAAAAACCCTGTACACATGAGTTCATATTTTTAATTATTGTCAAATAAACGTTTGATTTTTCAATCATGCTTTATGTTTGTTTTTGTTGAATGTTTTTGAGTACCTAGTATAAAAAACACATATCAGGCATTTTTTTTACGATTGGCCCACGTCTTATTTTTGTTAAACAGGATCAAAAATCCTCCTATATTATTATCAGACTTCAGAATATCTCACAATTTTTATTCTGGGCCTGGACGCTCGGACTATAAGTATTCGTTGCCCCGCGTTTGACAGCTCTCATCGTATCAACATAACTTGGATGTGATACTAGTTGTCAAAAATTTCAATGTCAAGGCCAAATAAATGTGTTCTCATTAAAGCAATGGGATAAACAAGTTTTTGTCGCTTCTCGTCGTTATCTAGTTCTCTGGTTTTGAGGTACTCACTTACACTAACCTCAAAACTATCGATGGAGTATTTGTTTACGTTTGAGCCAAGGCATCTCGACATTGTGATTATTGTGAAAATTAGTTAAAATATTGTTTATAAGCGACTCTCAGCTGAATTTGGTATGTTCAAGCATGGATCCAGTCAAAACAGATCAAACTTGCCAATGTTTTGATTTTAAATATGACAGAATTTGACTGATTTGACGTTTAGCTAGTTTTGCGCTTCAAGCCCACATTTTCCGGGTGGTGCTTCAGGGGAAAGGGGAAGGTAACGCGGAGCACCAAACGCAATACAGCTGGAACACGCGTTTAGTGTTTTTGCGCGCTCAAAAGCTCGATTGCGTGCACAAAACGGGCAGCTGGAAAGCGGCTCTGTAAAAGCTAAAAGCGTTGATTTAGCGTTGATTGAGTAGGCCTTCATATTCAAAATCAAACAACGGTAAAAAAGTATTTATATATTTTTTATCTATGGCTATGGTATAACGTACTGAATTAGGTACCTCACAAGAGATTTGTCCCTACCATAGATAAAAAATATACCTATATACCGGTCTAGGGCTGCCAGACCTCCCGATTTAGGCGGGAGTCTCCCGATTTCTTACTGTTCCTCCCGCATCTAAAAAAAGTCATAAAAATCCCGATTTTGATTAGGAACTCCCGAATAATCCCGAATCAATAGATTTTTTTCTAAAATCGGCCTAGGTATTTTGGTCTCAGAAATATGTGGTGAGATTTTGTAAAAACCTTCTACAGACTGTACCATGGAGAATACCTACTTGATTTGTTCAAGAATAGTGATTTTTGTATTTTATTTTCATATTTTATTCTATTTTTTTTTTGTATTATTGATTAAGTAACCATAAAAGTTTATGATATTTGTAGATCTATCTTCTTATTACAATAAAGCCAGGGATTTTTTTTGTGACGAACTTCTTTTCAACAATCAAACCTCTCGCCTCCCGCTTTTTATTTTTATGAATCTGGAACTCCAGCCCTATACGGGTCCCTACTCCATACTGCGAAGGAAAGTTAGCTTAGGAAATTCATAACTTGATTAACGCCAAAATCCGCCTATTATTATACCATTTTAAACAGACATTATATTCGCCAGATAATAAATACTTATCGACTGTTTATGTTTAGTTATAGACAGGGATATAACAATAAAACAAATTAAATTTATTTATTTATTGAAATTATTGATCAACATACAGGCTGGATCGTAAAAGCGAATTTCAAAAGTCCCGCCTATAACCTGTCAGCTGTGAATTTCAAAAGTCCCGCTATAACCTATCATTTGTCACTGTATGAACCTACAGCGCCCCTCACCGTAGTTCGCACAACTAAAGACACTGTTCACCCTTACTCTATGGGAGATGCACTTCTAAGGGGAATGTTTTGTGCTTATTACAGACTTGATTGACAACTGCCAAGGACATCATTCGTCGCGTTCAGGGAACTGTGGCGCTGCAGCGCTTTATTCAAGCGGTCTGACTGAACGAAATAAATGAGTCCGGTGTACCTACTGCAGCACTTTATTCCAGCGATAGAGCATATATTTTGTTCGCTTTATCGCTGCAAGTGTCATGAAGCGGCGGGAAACCGGCAAATCAGTTCAAATTTGTGGTTTATAAAATGTGCGATTGGCGATTCAGAGTCAGCGAAGCGGCCTCTGGCGTTTTGTGCTCGAACTTTCGAGAGCGTGATAGACATCAGCTGTCTCCATGCTGTTTCTATTGGGATCTTGATAACTTGAAGATAAATTCCCGATTTTGTTATTATTTATGCAAAGATTTTGATAAACCACGTTGGTAAATGTTTATAGTGTGCTCATTGAATGGTATTTTTCGGGTTTTGTTATTATTGTTGGAATCATAAACTTATCGGCAGCAGTCTTAAGGGTTTCGATATCAAAAAGCCTCAAGTGTAGTGGCTTTTAGCCAAGAAAATAGACGATTATAGTGCATAGATCAAAGTAATCTACTCTTATTAAATGTATATATATTTCATTGATTGAAAGATCTCACCAATATTGGTGATAAAAATCATCATCAACAATGGAAGATCATACGTATGTTTGCCGATATCCGAATAAACTTCGTAATAGGCATAGTTGTCGCGTACCTCACTGCAATGAGAAGACAATCATCTGCATAATTTTTCAAAGGACCCACGTCGTAAAAAAACTTGATCGAATCCCGACAAACACTAAATTTTCCACAGCTGATCTTCCTTCACGAAGAGGCCGGTCAAATCCATTCAGAGCGTCCAATAAATGTTCTAGCTCATTAGAGGCGCTATTTCTCAATTGACAACACTCTGCCGATACGAAACACTCGACTGATACGAACAACAAATATAAATTCACGCGCAAAAACCTAATACGGGCTATGAATAAAATGCAGTTGTCACGCTCTCGAAAGTTCTTGCGCGTTCCGCTGTGGCGCTGCTTGAGCTGTTTGAATCGCCAATTCGGCAGAAGAAACGATATTCCAACAATTTTGAGATGAGATTGTTCATGTACAGGATGATGAGAGACAAGGAATTCTTAGTGATAGCGTGTATAAGCCAAATAGGAGATTGAATTGATTTTCCTTGTGCATTATTGTAATTACTGTATAGGTGAAGAAGAAGAATAAACTATTGAATTTGCGATATTTAAACATTATTTATTATATTTCTGATGAATTAAGTTGTTTGAAAATACTGATGAGTCGTGCAGAATATTTCGACTGTTCCTAACAATAAGCATCAAAAGCTATTCCTTCTTTGTCGTAAATAAGAACCTCGACTGGAATAATTTGTTTTTCTCGCAAAAGTAGAAAAGTCGACGACTTTTTGCTCGGATATCAAAATAAACTAAATGACATTTGATGATTTGACGTACAGCATTACAGCATGTCGTTCAGGGAAAATAAAGCGTAAAGCGGAAAAAGCGCTGAGGCGCCACAAACTACCTGAACGCGCCCATTATTTTATCACACTGTTGCCAGAACTAAAATATCCCACAACCAAGCATACACCGATGTGATCAGAGCCGCTTTCCAGCTGCCCGTTTTGTGCACGCAATCGAGCATTTGTGCGCGCAAAAGCACTAAACGCGTGTTCCAGCTGTATTGCGTTTGGAGCTCCGCGTTACCACAGAAGAAACCAACTATACAGAAGCGAAGGCATTATTTGTCGGCGCCTTTGATCTTCTTGTTCCCGTTTTGAACCGCTGACGATAAACATTTTCACGCTGGTACACTGAAAAAACTTTCTGGCTGGAAAGTTGGTCGCACACTGAGAAAAATTTCTTTTATTTTGAATGGTTGATTTTCTTGTCATTACAGTATTCTTACTTCTGTTTCATGTTATTATGGCAAATCAAATTAGAATTTTTTTATCGATATTGGTCTGAACTATGAAAAAATATGATTTTAAAGAAAAATCTCGCGAAAAATTTATCCTTTTAAAAACTTTTTAAGCTTCCAATGTCCAATGTTCCTACCTATTTTTTTCGCATTATCTTAGAAGTTGTCGGGAAGAGAATTGAATGACTTTTGAGAATTCGAAGAAAGTGAATAAAGGTTGTGGTGATACCTATCTTCTTATATTTTTCAGTTTCTTCCAGGTTACGGATTGGTGATCGACAAACTGGAAGCTTCGCAATATAGTTTTTAGTTTTTTTAATACACCAGACACTGAACTGGACCAAAGAACCTCAACACAAATAAACACAAGTACACAAACCACAAAATACAGTAAAAAAACACAAGATACTTATTGATAAACAAACAGATCGAACATCGAAGCAACGCTTCATCTACCTATTGTCATCTAACGCTTCTTGTAATCTGACAGTATTGTCCGTCGTGTAATGGCGGACTTGATCATGCGCACTGAAAATTGGCACACGAAAATTGCAGAGCCTTCCCCTTTCCCCTGAAGCACCACCCGGAAAATGTGGGCTTGGAGCACGTACGTCTAAAATATATCTGTACTGCGAAACCCCGTGTGAAAATGGTTGCACCATGGGGGCCGCCATATTGGACTCGACGTTGACCAAAAAGTGTGTCTTAGCTTGATTCAGCTGTTTTCACTTCGGAGTGGAAGTGACAGATTTACGCTTGCCAAACGGGAATCATACGCAACCATCCACATTGTATTTGGCGTAAGCGTGACTTTGAACACAAATTCAATGCAGATGGTAGCATAAGCATAGCCAAGCGTTCGTTTGTTCGTTGTGTTATTTGAACGTGAGAATTATAATAACTATTGGATAATTATTATTGATTTGCGAATTTTGTGAGAATTGGGATTGCCTTTTCTCGAGTCGAGTCTAAAATAATATAGAAAGAAATTTCATGCCACATTGTTTTGTATAATTTTCGAGGTAATTTGAACTCATCCATCAATACTCTTTAACTCAACATGACCAAAATACATTTAAGATATTACAACATTCGCATTCGAGACTTGATGGAAATGAATGGTACGAGGGTTCGTTTGTACTTTTGTACTTACAATGATTTTGGATACAAATATGTGAGTTTACATCAATAATGTTACAGTTTATTCTCTTTAGGGGTGTTTTTTTGTCAGCCACTCAACCCACCGTACATACCTATTCCAAGCAACTTTCTAGTCTGCTTTATTACTACATTATATAGGTATTTCATTTGATAATTATTTTACATATACAAACTTAAAATCACTTACTTTGAGTGACGATTAATATAATTTATAAATAAACGAAAAGTTGGGTTAAGTTGGGTATGTCAAACTGCTGAAAGCCGAATCAAGCAAAGACATACTTTTTGGTCAACGTCGAGCCAACATGGTGGCCCCCATGCTGCAACCATTTTAAGAAGCCGAAATAATACACTTTAGCTGAGCCGCTTTCCAGCTAGTGCTTCAAGCTCAAGCGCCGATTAACACCGTGTTTGGAACGCAAAAGTGATCCTGGAACACGTTTATTTGAGGTACTCACATACACAAACGTCAAAACTATCGATGGAGTATTTGTTTACGTTTGAGCCAAAAGGCATCTCGACATTGTGATTATTGTGAAAATTAGTTAAAATATTGTTTATAAGCGACTCTCAGCTGAATTTGGTATGTTCAAGCATGGATCCAGTCAAAACAGATCAAACTTGCCAATGTTTTGATTTTAAATATGACAGAATTTGACTGATTTGACGTTTAGCTGGTTTTGCGCTTCAAGCCCACATTTTCCGGGTGGTGCTTCAGGGGAAAGGGGAAGGTAACGCGGAGCACCAAACGCAATACAGCTGGAACACGCGTTTAGTGTTTTTGCGCGCTCAAAAGCTCGATTGCGTGCACAAAACGGGCAGCTGGAAAGCGGCTCAGTACTGATATATTTAAGACGTACGTGGCTTGGAGCCAACGATTATAAACTACACAGGATTGCTCAGTTTGCCGAATCTGTCTGGCAAGGTCAAACTCGCTGTGACGTCACCACTGATGCTGGGGCGACTGCCAGCCACGTGGTAACACCGGTTCCCGTTCGATCACCGAAGTGAAGCAACGTCGGGCGTGGGTAGTAATTGGATGGGTGACCGTTTGGGAACTCCACAGGCAGTTCGCCGTCTACATACCTGACTAGATTGATAGCAGTTTATTAATCTGAGAAGTACTTAATCAATAACTCATGCTGTAAATCTCTTTCATAGTCACTAACTGTAAAATGGTCGGAGCAAACTGTCGAATAATCTATATTAAACTTGTCTTTTCTTCTGCAGCGATGCACCCACTTTTTTTGTATTTTAGAAGACACTAAATCCTTGCCTTTTGGAAAAGAATACTATGCTTGAGCCTTGCTTTTTAAGAGCTAATTGATTGTTTTTGCACACAGCAACGGCACATATTCTCCCAGGCATAATGAACTAAAATAATGTTTAACACTGGAGTCAATTATTATTAAACAAGAAGCCTATTTGCTCAGAGAGTAGTGCCCATTTAATTTACCTTCGTGAGAACAAAATGCTGCTTCTTGTGCTAAATCGAATTATTGCTACACACCCTCAATCGTTAACACAACGAAAGGAATAAAATATGTATTTGTATATTTTCGGCAACTCAAACTACATTAAAAGTACTTGCTTGGAAAAACAGAAACTATTGGACAAATTCACAACACAAGACACACGATCAACGGATAAATGGAAATAAACCATTGACCTCTAAGTTGGTTAGAGGTCAATGAAATAGACAAACCAATGGTGACGTCACAAAAACTGCCAAACGTACGTTAAATGGAACTGAGCAATCCTGTGTAGTTTATAATCGTTGTTCCAGGATCACTTTTGCGTTCCAAACACGGTGTTAATCGGTGCTTGAGCTTGAAGCACTAGCTGGAAAGCGGCTCAATGCAGAAGTGGGTTACAAAATGAGCATATGATATTCACAAACACAAGGCAAAAACTACGAAACGTGACCAAATACGAACACGTACATCTTCGTTTAAACTTCGTGAAACAATCACCGTGTATAAACAGAGTACATATTAGTTTGGCCTTTGGTGACACTTGGTTTTGCGGACGTTTAACCGTTGTGCGTACGTATGTGCCTATTTTGTGTATATGTAACACAATCTACATTTCAGATTTGTGAAGCGTTGTGACTACATCTAAGTATGTACATTGTCACAATGCTTACACAACGTATTTGTGATTTCGTGTGCTGTATGGGTCCATTCTCCATTCGTCAAAATCCCCATTACAATATACTTCACAGCCCCAGAGCAAATTAGGGCCCCACACACGGAGCGACATTTTGAGCGACTTGATATGCAGCAAACAGTGTCTGTCTAATTTTGCATACTTCGACCGCCCGTTTCCGTTAGTGCGGAACGACTGACCCGGTCGGTGAAATACGTCGTCGGTGAAAGACCTTGTCACAACACTCTACAGTCAAATTTTCATTAACAACTAACGTAAAGACCAAGCCGTTACGCTAGTTGTTTGATCAAGATTCAAATTTTGTTCATGTGGGGCTCTATTAAGGGGTTGTGTCCGTGCAGATCGTTTGATAAATCGCGGACCAGGTATGTCCGTGTGTGGACACGACATATCAGATCGCTCACTGACCAAGTCGTTAGTCGTTAGTCGTCGGATATGGTATGGCAGACGATCGGCCTACCCGGTCGGCCAAGCTCCACCGACCTCGTCGCTCCGTGTGTGAGGCCCTGTCGAAACTTCCGAACCCGAACGACCGTTCGTCGACAGGATGAACATTCGACAGTTTGAAGCGGAAGCGGTCCCTGAAGCTCCCACGCAGCCTGAGAGAGACGAACATATCGTCGGTGTATAGTTCTTCGTTGAATCGTAGTCTACCATACTCCATGGAAACGCTAATTAAGATAACATAATCAATGAGGGTAATTCAAGTCATTGTAACTTGACTAAAACAATAATATCAAGCTTTGTGATCAACGTGTCGTCTCGTCACTTTATCCCGTTCCCAAATAATTATAAAGATGATGAAGTTACACCATACTGCACTGGACAATATATCTGACAGTTCCAGAGCAGTGCCGGTGCGCACTGAGTGCATCCAAATGGAAAACTCTATATCTAGTTTATACCGACAAGTACCAAATTCGGACCAAATTCGGACTATATCCGAACCAAATATTTGGTTCGAATGGTGTAAACAGTTGCGGACAAAGCTGGTCCGCTCTTGGTTCGGTACTCGCCAGCAAGTGTACCGAACTAAATTTGGTTCGATCTGGATCAAAATTTTGAGGTTATATTGATTGTTATTATTGTGAATTGTGTTGGTTCTGAGTTTCTAAGGCAATCTGAGCGTACTCACTCATGTTTTTTTTGGTTACGAATTGTGTTGATGAATAATTTCGACTTGTTTTTGACATTTGACGAATTGCGGGCGTACACATTTAGTTCACGCGTTGCAAGACGGTGTAAACGGGCAGGAAGCAAGCATTGGTCCTACCGTACTATCCCCACCAGCTTGGTCCTATCGGACCGAACTAAGCGAGTTATCGATGTAAACTACAGCCAAATTCCGTTTCACGATCGACACGAGATCCGATCGAATTCAAGGACGCTATCGATAAGGCGCATTCCGTTCCTCGATCCACGATTCACAACTCGATCGAGTTTGTCGATGACTGTGAAGCAATCGAATTCATATCGTATTTGACATTCTAGGTTATATATTCACAAAATATCCGTTAATATTTTGTTTTATGTTTTGTACCAGCCGTTTTTTTCGGATTTGTTTGTATTTAGAATTAAAATATGACTTTTAAAGTGCGAGGGAAGCTCATTGGGAAATTATCGTGAATTTTATGGAATGCAAAAGCAAAAGAGACTTGGCTACAGCAAAGTTTACTAATTTAGTAAACTTTGGCTACAGGGCGCTACACTATTCACTGGCCCCAATGGTTCATGAGGTCTTGAAATAACAATGATGATTTGAACCATGCTAAAATCACCAAAAGTGAGCGTTGTTTGACAAAAACAAAACATTCAACATTCTTTCTCAATCGCAAAAGTTCGATCAAACTTTCTTCACTCAAAGTAATGGGTCGATTTTGCCTCCTCACGGCAATTCTTCGTCGAACTAATAATAAATGTCTGTGTGTTGCAGCTGCAGCTCTTATTCGGTTTCGTACCATGGGCTACAGTCATGGTACTTCTTTTGCATCAAAACCATATACTTTGTATTTATAAGTATATGATCAAAATGTCCGAATAATCCAGAACCTAGAAAAACTTTGTGGTTATGTAGGTAGCTCTTCTTTCAACTAAGCTCAAGTGGCCGTGTAGTTTAATCGAAAAGCCGACGATTTCCGATGACTGATTCGATCGTAAGAGAGAATAGGGTTTTGAGATTCGATCGAATTTGGAGTCGAATCGTGGGGGACCGCCTCAAACTGTCGAATGTTCATCCTGTCGAATGTCCATTCTGTCGAATGTCCATTCTGTCGAATGTCCATCCTGTCGACTGTCGACGAACGGTCGTTCGTTCGGGTTCGGAAGTTTCGACAATATGCTCTGGGGTATATTGTCGAACGGGGGTTTTTTCGAATGGAGAACGGAGGGGACAAGTCGAATGCCCGGTGATATGTAAATGGATGGATGGAGTAGATCACACGAATATTTTGTTTTGTGGCATTGGATTTGTGGATTATTTTCCATGTTGTGAGTTGTGATTCTTTTTAGACGTGCAAATAAATTGACGTGCAATACTAGGTATATAATTTTGTATTGGTTCCATCACCTAGGAAAAAAATATATACCTGATGATCCCAAGTTACAGAAAACTTTGTAGGTATATACGTACTAGGCGATTTTGCTTTTTATGTAAATTAAATTGCAAATTTAGGTATAATACCGTCCCCCTTAACACGAATGTGCATATCTGGCAAAAAATAAAACAAAATATCTAGGTATAATATTTATTTCAGAGTCCTCTAGTCCCGAGTGTTTCAGTTCGTGTTTTCCATGATTGAAAACTCACGAAAAGTGAGCAGGACTGAGCAATTACTGCAATCAATCTAAGAAAGACCTTTCCAATTTCACGTGTTAATTTATTTATAGGTACCATAAAACGTGATACTTTTAAGATATCATAATAAGACATATCATATAAAATGGTAATAAGCAGTGTGTTTTCAATGCAGTCTGTAGATAAGGCTTTGGTGTACTCATATCAATCAGATATGCTCTGTAGTTTCGTGGCGCATCCATGATTTACAAGATTTTTTTGGGTAATTCGCCACACCCTATCAAATAACAATCAAACTAGTGTTTATAAACCAGACCTTCTATATTACCTGAAAAAAAATCTATTAGTAAATAATAAAACCTATCAATATCGAACGTTTCGGAAACAAATCTGCTTCCGTCGTCAGTGAAACCTAAAAAAAGAATAATTAATTCAAATTCAAGTTCGTTTTTGTGTGATTTTTCAGTATAATGGTTTTTTTTGTGTTTATGACACAAATTTGTCAGTAAAAGTGACATTTTGTGTCATCAACACAAAAAAACAATTTTACTGAAAAATCACACAAAAACGAACTTGAATTTGAATTTTATTATTCTTTTTTTTAGGTTTCACTGACGACGGAAGCAGATTCGTTTCCGAAACGTTTGATATTGATAGGTTTTATTATTTACTAATAGAATTTTGTCAGGTAATATAGAAGATCGGGTTTATAAACACTACAGTGACTCGATAGTTTATCGAGTCACTGTAATAAACACTAGTTTGATTGTTATTTGATGTGTGGCGAAATACCCAAAAAAATCTTGTAAATCATATCAATCAATCAAATTAAAAAAAAAAATACACTTCTGTTTGTTGCAAAATTTTTACTGTGATGTTTTGAGAGTGATTTGATGTAGTTTTCAAAAAATTGCTAATCTGACTACTGAGCTTCGAACATCGTCCACCACCACCATCGTGTACCAAAACGCCACTAAATTGCATTGAAAGTTTTTAGGGTGGATTGCTCAATAACATTTCTTAGGCTTCATCATATTATAATTGCAACTGAGAGCACAAGAGAATTTACTACTTTCGGGAAAAATAACTAGGGTTATGATGCCCAATGGGAATGAAAATGGTTGGGGGGTGACTGATTATGAGGGATGGATGTTTCTTGCCCTCAGGGGCAAGGAACATTCATTTTATGCGCGTCTATCTATTTTAAAAATATGTTGAGAGGTCTCGTCACATGATGAGAATCGCATAAAAATTGGTTCTTATTATGCAATACAAAAACTACGAATCTCAGGGCGAAGCAGCAAAAAATTCAAAAATTGATTGATAATTTGTTTGGATTTTGTCTTTTCAGGTACAAAACTGTTTTGACATAGTTGAAATGAAACAAAAATTTACGACATGAAAATTTTAGTTATATTTCCAGAATATACACTTGAAGCTACCATACCAAATAGTGATTCGTATACCCGCTATTTATTGTATGCACAATAATATTTCTAACGTGAAGTGTATTCTTGAGTTTTTCGCATGTCACATTAACCGTTTTCTTCGTTCGATCAACATTCTGGAGATTAACCAAACCCATTTTTAACTTTTTATAGACGTGATAAAAGAACGCTAAACAATTTTTTTACAAAAATCGCCAGGACACAAAACACAAATGGATTGAAGTTTTTGAATGCACCATGACTTCTTTCATAAGTGATGCAGAATCAGAACTTTTATCTAATATAAGGCTATTGCATGCTCTACTTCGGCCCGATATAGTCTATATTATGTATTCTATTTTTTTGTTTTGAATAAAGAAATATTGTGACGAAACATTGTTCAGTGCATGGTGAAGGCGACGAACGTTCAAGTGTAGAATCGTTTGGAATCGATTGGCTTCAGGTAAATTCTAGCGAGGCTAGATGGCGTCGAACGTTCTGCGCTGTTCTACGAATCACGGGAATGTTCTTTCAATCCTGGCGAGGGTATATAATGAGATCCGTCATTTTAGTTAAGCAGCTCAGATTTTGATCGCGAAACATAAATAAGCTCTGATTGTGAAGAACATAGATATTTGTGGTTGTGATTGTGCTTTAGTGGCTTGAATAAATAAATTAAAACTGGACAAGTGTTTTCTTTAGCGAAACTTGCTACAATATAGTTTGTTTTGTAATGCAGTTTTTCATTTTTGAATCCCTCACATTAGAAGTAGTACTTATTCAGGCAAGGTTAATAGGTCTATTCATAACCAAGACCAAGATAAGCTCGAATATAGACAAATGGCAACTTTGAAACTAGAATAAAACAGAGTCGCTAATCATATTTTTCAACTTGATACATATAATATCAGAAATCTATAACTGAGTTTGGTGATTTTGTTTTTTCACATTGATCAGTAGGTACCCCTTTATTTATATTGGTATACCTATCTCTTTTGGCTATGAGCTTTGGAACTATTGTCGGATCAATACATAAATTTTGATTGTTACAATATTAGAAACAGGAAACAGGTAATCGTCAAGTTACTTTCGAGACAAAAAATCGTCAGATATATGCAAATAAAAATATTCAAATTCAAATTCAAAATTCAAAAAACATTTATTCACCTAATATCGTCATTACTGACGTTTTTATAAGCATATTATGTTGCAATCAAGTTGAAAATAGGTCATGATTATATATTATTATAAAGATATATCAGAATAATCAGAAACATCATATACAATAACGTTTTGAAAACTAATGTCATCTCCTATACAGATTAATCGTTTTTCTGATGTCATCGATTTAACGTCATTTCCCAAATGGAAGTTTTTGGGCATGACATTAGATTGACATCATTTTAATGTTATTTGGCTATGTGGGAAGTGTCAAAAATAACCCACTAGTGTGTTATAATCCATAACTCACAAGTCACTATTGATTTATGGATTATAACTATGGAGGACTGTCCCCAGGCGATAGAAAAGGATAGACTTATGCGAAAATTATACAGGGTGTCCCAACGATAGAGTAAAAGTAGGTTTTATCATATAGGATATGAAAAATATCAATATCAATATGCGTCACAGGTTAGGGGTGTAAATAGCGCACATTCTGAAAATATTTGGAAACATACAGGGTGCGTCACAAAAGTAAGGCACGAAAAAGTATGATTTTTTCAAATGGAATGCCCTGTATTTGATTTTATTTCTGGATTCTATGTGTCACTATAAACATTTTTTGTTCTATAATATATGGGTCTAAATTTGATAGTTTTTGAATAATTCGAAATTAACGGAAAATTTTGCATTTTCATGATATTGGAAAATGACTGTTTTCTCCCTTATTTAAGACATTACACTCTTGAGATTTGGTGGGGATAAGGACTAGAGTCATATCAAAGCTTCCACAGAAAATATTCGCTATTTGTTATACAGGGTGTTTTTTATAATGGTCCAAATTTTTCGATTTTCAAAATAAAAAATTTCTTTTTTTTTAAATGGTACACCCCTTTTATTATTACTATAGTGAATTGAGTATTTAAAAACCTATCATTTTTGCTAATAATTTCCTATACCTATCTTCAATAGTTATCGAGAAAATTCGAATTTTCCAAATCGTTCGGTCATATTATATGGAATGTATGGCGATCACCGGCCGTTGCCATGGAAAAAACAAAAATTATTGTTGACAGAAGTAAAAATCAATCCTTTCTTTTTGATCCATATTTTTGGCTATGGACTATCCACTGAATGATTTGATTGACATGATCTATGTATTGGGGGAAGCCGAGAGAAACCCTCTACTGGCTCAAAGAATTTACCGAACAAAATATCTCGAACGGCGCCGGCGGCTACCCACTACTCTCTGTTTTCGAAATGTGATGGAAAGGTTTGATTCCAGTGGAAGTGTTTCATACACGAAACGTAAAGTTGTAAACAAGAACGCAGCAAACGAAGAAAAAGAACTAGATATTTTGTTACATATTGAAGAAAATCCCCATGTAAGTAGTAGGGCATTATCAACTATATGCAACACTTCCACTGTGAATCGGACAACAAAAAAATTCAAATACCAGCCTTACCATATTCATCTTCATCAAGAATTGCTGGAAAGAGATTTTGAAAAACGAGTTCAGTTTTGCAATATCATCAATCAACGAATTCAGTTGGATAACAACTATTTGTGCAAAATTATGTTCTCCGATGAGGCGACATTTAGAAGCAACGGGGCTGTAAACAGGCATAATATGCACTATTATGCGACTGAAAATCCATTTTGGCTACGAGAAGTCCAACATCAAAATTATTGGTCAATAAATGTATGGTGTGGCATCCACCATAACCAAATCATTGGTCCCTTCTTTTTTGATGAACATTTATCGGGTCGCAACTATTTGAATTTCTTGCGTGAAGAAATGCCTCTGCTACTTGAAGATATCAATTTAGTCGAACGGGCAAATATGTGGCTGCAACAGGATGGTGCACCTCCACGACATTACCATCGTGATGTACGGGCATTTTTGGATATGCAATTCCCAGGAAAATGGATAGGACGTGGAGGTTCTATTCCGTGACCACCGAGATCATGCGACTTAACTCCCCTCGATTTTTTTTTATGGGTATTCATGAAAGACCGAGTATACTTTACCAAGCCAACCACCATGGAAGATATGAAAAATAGAATACGGGACGTTTGTCATTCAGTGACGCCTTTGATGATGTTATCAGAAGTCAGGCTGAATCTTCAAAGAAGACTGAATCTGTGTATTCAACAGGGAGGTCACCTTTTTGAACATATATTAAGACAAAATATCGATTAACAATTTGAATATTAGTATTACCTTTGAATAATAACTTGAAACTTGGCATAGTTTATCGTTTTATTGCAAAACACAAGGTAGCGATTTAGAAAATTCGGAATTTCTCGATAACCATGAAAGATAGGTATAGGACATTATTTGCAAAAATTTTAGGTTTTCAAATACTCAATCCACTACCGTAATAATAAAAGGGGTGTATCATTTGAAAAAAATGATTTTTTTTATTTTGAAAATCTGAAAGTTTGGACTATAGTAAAAAACACCCTGTACAACAAATAGCGAATATTTCCGGTTCAAGCATTGATATGACACTAGTCCTTATCCCTACCAAATCTCAAGAGTGTAATGTCTCAAATAACGGAGAAAACAATCATTTTTCAATATCATTAAAATGCAAAATTTTTTCGTTAAATTCGAATAATTCAAAAACTATCAAATTTAGACCCATATATTATATAACAAAAAATGTTCATAGTGACACAAAGAATCCAGAAATAAAATCAAAAACAGGAGGGCATTCTATTTAAAAAAATCATACTTTCACACGCCATACTTTTGTGACACACCCAGTATGTTTCCAAATATTTTCAAAATGTGCGCTATTTACACCCCTAACCTGTGACGCATTCTGATATTGATATTTTTTATATCCTATATGACAAAACCTACTTTACTCTATCGTTGGGACACCCTGTACAGAACAACGGGATCTTCTATCTCATATCCTGACATCAAGCGTGTAGAATTAGATATATGTATTAGTAGTCCTATGTCGATCGTCTCCTAGTTATAGTCCTCCATAATTATAACTCAGTGGTCCCCAATGTAGACAAACCTCACGTGATCAGACAAAGGAAACGAATGAAAGGTCACGTGGGATAAACCATAACATGTGCTAAAGGCTCAATCGTTTCTCTATGTCTTATCACGTGTAGTTTGTTTTACTTTTGGTGACTTTTGGTTGTGATAGAGTGTAGTCATTCCGACACAGCTGCTACTGAAAACAATGAGGTCACTTAACACAGAACCGCCCTCCAACGACTATACACACTCTACCTTTTCCTTTATGTAATTTATACTCATTCAGGGTGTGAAA
The DNA here is from genome assembly GCA_958502075.1 of Orchestes rusci. Taxonomy (NCBI): domain Eukaryota; kingdom Metazoa; phylum Arthropoda; class Insecta; order Coleoptera; family Curculionidae; genus Orchestes; species Orchestes rusci. Next base: position 47,657,857 of record OY293303.1, on the reverse strand, counting down.
AAATACTGTACAAAACTCCGGAGACTAATGAAAGTAATAAAACCCTTGGAAAAACTACCCCCTTTCAATGAAATTACCATCTTTGACTTTTACATAAAAAATAATGTATATATGTATTTATAAAAAAAAAAAAAATCAAATATTTGTAGGACATACTTATGTTTATAAGAACCTATCTTCTTATTTTTATCAATACTATATAAAAATATCAATCCCGGAGTTTTCTACACTATTTTTTACACACCTTGTATAGAAAGATTAAAAGGAACCACCCTTTTTATCAAAATACCTATTTTGAAATCACCTCATTTTTGAACCTGTATTTGCAACCCTACCCGGTATCTTCATCTTATGTATTTCAAAATAAACTCATTGAATTACTTGGATTCCTTTAATATGATACACCCATCCTCAGTCACAACTCTAATTTTTTTCAGACATGTTGAAAATATACATCGTCGTAATCATGCTTTGATCATCCACAAAGCAATAAGAGGAAACTTGTAAAAAAAACAAAGTATTATAAAGATTTTGTTATGTGCTGGAGCAATCAGGAATAATTTAATTGTGTTTTCTTTCTCTTTATAATCTAATTCATAATCATTATTATCCACGGCTAGCTATTCAGCATACCCTACTACTAACAGCCGAACGTGTTTGATAACAACGGCTTGGCAACAGAGCTCGCATTTGCGCTCCCGCCGCCCGCCAGCATGCAATCTCCCAGCGCCCAACAGCTGTTGTTTTGACGCTCGAGCTCTCCCCCACCACGCTAACGGAACATGTCGTCTTTTTCCGGAGTCGACAATTTGAATCGTGGTCACACGTCCGCTCCCAGACGATCGTACTCCGATCGTACACGATCTTTTCGACAGGATGAACATTCGACAGAATGCAGCCATCTCGAATCGTGGTCGTGGCGATCGATCTAGAACGGAATTGGGCTGCTGGCTTATATCTCAGGCTTGATTCTAACCCATTGAACTCGATACTACGTAACTGGAAGGGCCCCTGTCGTGTCGACAAGTGAGGCAATTTTAGTCGTGTTTTTTTGGCGCATAGGTATATTTTGATTGGACTAAAAAGTGGATGCTATCTTTGTCACACTCATTGCCCTTATGCGAAGTCGAGGTTTTCAAATAGTTTGAAGATAAATTGAAAAAGCGGTTGATTTGCTTAGAAAAAATGACTACAATTATGTGCATACTTAGTAGTCTTAATTATCATGATATGATGAATCTATATATTTCAAATAACTATCTGGAAAAATGCAAAATAAGAAACAAATTAGTAGATAATGAAGTATACTTAGATGATACGTAATTCGATTAAATAATAGTTGAGAAAATACAGGGTAGGTAGTAGGTGCAGGGCGATTTATATGTTTAACCTGTGTATTGAGTAAAGTAAAGGTATTAAGGTATAAACTTGGAAAACTATAATGGCTTAAAATAAAAATGAAAATACTTTTATTTTTGAGGTCACATTAAAACTAATAAATATGGTGTTTTTTGATAGGGGGCTTGAGGAATGTCCGAATAGAACTTTTGCATTTCTTGAAGTGTTTACCATCGTCAATTCCTAAAGGGCCCTACTCACACGCCTGCAGCAGGGGCAATCTAGGAGGCAGGGCGATTGGGGTAATTTCCTAGATCGCCTTCTAAGCAGGGCGGTAAGGGCCCCTTCATACCTTCCTAGCATTATTTCAAGCAAGATATAAGAAAACAAACTTTGGAAATGATGTTAGTAGTACCAACGAACTCGAACAGGATGTGAAATTGTCACCTTTTCAAAACAAAACGTACTTTACAAGGAAACTTCTCCTGCGGCAGGCCTAGATTACCCCTGCTGCAGGAGTGTGCTGTGTCAGTAGGGCCCTTTTAACTAGGACAATTTCGTGTAGGTATACTTAAGGTGCATGCCCTTGTCCTTAATAATTGGAGTTATATCACTTAGCCAAAAAATGAAATCTGCTTTTCTGGAGTGTATTTATTACCACACCCAAATGCACTGCAGAAATAAACCATTTTGTTTGGCACCCAAACTATAGAAATAGCTACATATTGATTGAACATAATATTAGCTGCAACACTCAGTGTGGCTTTCTTCGTGAAATGTTTGTCTGGTTTTTGGGATAGAATATCTTTACTAAACGTACTGAGATTCTATCCTAAAAAACAGACAAACATTTCACAAACAAAGGCACACTGAGTGTTGCAGTGTGAAAAAGTGTGCACTAGTGGTGCATAACAAACACAGCTAATTATATTATGTCAACAGATATGACAAAGATAGACACCCCTTTCGGTCTCTCTCTCTTTCTAGTCGAAAATTTGTCTTCAGTCAACTCGATGTAAACAGCACGGATGGGTCCCTTCCAGGTACGGTAGTATCGAGTTCAATGTTCTAACTAGTAACCTAACCCTTAAAACCTAAAAGTAAACAAGGCTCACAAAATTTGAATATGATTTGAATGGCAGAACTAGAACTAATACACAAGTAATAGTTGATAGAATCAAGAAATAGTTGATATATCTGACGATCATTTGATACCTACATCAAATTTGTATTTGAAGAATGTTGAAGGCCACAGTGAAATTAGTTTCAGAGAATATTTATTTGTTTTTGGGTATCGTGATAGGTTTATATGTGTCCTCGATGGTAACAACTAGTGTGGATATATCTTGTGATACAACGGAAAATGCGTTGAAAGAAAATTTTAAATTTGCTCAAGAAATTATCAATAGTTCCATAAATCGGTTAGCTCCAAGAATACTTCCAGAAAAACCGAAAGGAGAGACGAAATCAGCTTTTGTCAGACCTCGATATTATTCTACCGAGCTTGGAATCAGAGATAAGTTGTTTGTGGGTATTTTTACTTCCGAGGATAAAGTTAATACTCAAGCAACTCATATTAATAAGACTATTGGACATCTTGTGGACAAAATCAAGTTTTTCATCACAGCACAGTATAAACTCAAAGCAAAGTTCAATTTAACTGGTGAGTACCTATTTTTTTTTCATCATTTTATACGAGGGGTCAACCCGAGGGTCAACCACTCATAAAAATTTGTACACCTATTACGATTTATTACGTAATCACTACAGCTATTACGATTTATTACGTAATTATTATGTTCTATTACGTGTTACTACCGATTATTACGTGATATTACCGAATATTACGAGTTATTACGGAATATTACGTGTTATTACGGAATATTACGTGTTATTACCATCTATTACGAGTTATTACCAATATAGTAGAAACACTCCTGGACCTCGTCCTGGACACATACGGGGTTAGGAGAAATAACAAGAATGGTCGATTATTTTTAAAGATACACGAGTTGAAAAAAAAATGTCTCATATAAAAGTTGTGAGGCTTTATGAAATCTACATGTCCGTGGTGAATTGGAATATACAGGGTCGGCCATAAGGTTATGGCAGATCAAAGTTACATTGTTTTCATTGGAGCCCCCTGTATTTGAATGGATATTTCAATTATTATTCTTTCTTCAATTTTGAGCAAAATTTGTTATACACATAATGCATGTCCTTAAATTAAGCTGTTTTCGAGTTATCGCGTTTTATAAATGACATTTTTGCATATTTGACATGCTATAAAAATTCAAACGGTTTAAGATAGAGAAAAACGGTCTGTACTTTCTAGTCTTAACTTTTCAATAGCTATCCAATGACATTTTATTTATTTCTGTCAAAGAATGCGAAAATGTGTCGAAAAAAATTGTCAGTTGGAATTGAAGGGAGAATCAAAATATTCATCAATACACAGGGGCGAGCACAGTAGGTTGCATTTAAAAAAACCCATCTTTGATCTGCAATGACTTTATGCCAGACGCTGTAAATTCCAAACCATGACAGATATGTAGATTTTTGAAAGTCCCACAACTTTAAGAGAAGACAGTTTTTTCTAACTCATGTCATTTATCTTGTGAAAATCGACCGTACTGGTAATTTCCCCTAACCCTGTATACAGGGCTTTTCACTTGAAACTCCGCACGTCAATATCTCGGAAACGAATAGGAATATTTGATTTCTGTAAAAAGTAGTCAATGTATGGGGTCGAGTAGTTATTTTTCACAGTTAAAAAAATTCGACGCCTACCAAGAGTAAAGCGTCGCGACGCATCGAAAATATCAATCGATTGCAGGGACTTTGAAATTACGCGCATGCTAAAGTACATGTTATTTATAAACTTTTTTGTTATTCAGTCGAACTCATTTATTCTACTCAGTTTTGAGATATACAGTGTGTCCAAGATAAGTATGTCTATCATGGGGATCTTGAAAACCGTGAGAGATACAAGGTCGGTTAAATGGAGGCAAAGTTGCGTATTTTGATGCTTAACAAAATGCCGTTTTAAAAGCCAAGAAATTCCGACGAGGTTTTTTTAAATACGGTCCTGGATTTTTTATGACGGATTTTGAGGGCCTTTTATGTTCCTAAACCAACAATGTATCGCAATTATTCAAAAAAATTATGTTGATGGATTTTTCCATACGAACTCATGTGTTAGAGAGAGACAAAAAATACATTTTTAATAGGATTAAAAACATCCACCTCTTTTTTAATAAGTGCGATACCTCGTTGGTTTAGGAACATAAGAGGCTCTTAAAATCCGTAATAAAAAATCCAGGACCGTATTTAAAAAAACAAAGTTGATGATGGCTGCTCATAGACGAAACGTCGGTTCTTCAATTTAATAACGCTATCTTGTAAAGGGCAAAAAGTGGCAATGAAGAAGTTCCATTCATTTCAAAATATCTCTTCAAATGTGGTCAGAAAAAAATGAAAACAATTTTGAAAAATTCGGTTTTTTTCGGATAATTTCGGACTTAGTCGGAATTTCTTGGCTTTTAAAACGGCATTTTGTTAACCGACCTTGTATCTCTCACGGTTTTCAAGATCCCCATGATAGACATCCTTATCTTGGACACACTGTATATCTCAAAACTGAGTAGAATAAATGAGTTCGACTGAATAACAAAAAAGTTTATAAATAACATGTACTTTAGCATGCGCGTAATTTCAAAGTCCCTGCAATCGATTAATATTTTCGATGCGTCGCGACGCTTTACTTTTGGTAGGCGTCGAATTTTTTTAACTGTGAAAAATAACTAGTCGACCCCATACATTGACTACTTTTTACAGAAATCAAATATTCCTTTTCGTTTCCGAGATATTGACGTTCGGAGTTTTAAGTGAAAAACCCTGTATATCGAAAAAATACTATCTCTCGAGTAAAACCAAAAACTCTACCTTCATTTTTCATTTTTGATCAAAGATAAAGAATATATGATCTGAATTTTGTCCAAGGATGGTTTTCAAAACTTCAAGTAGGGACGAGACAAGGGACGAGAGTAGGGATGTATTCGAGATTGTATTTTTCTTTAAAATTATTACGCATTCAAGAAAGGGGCAGTTTGAAAAACAACGAAAGATGTGTCTTTGAACTTATATTCTTTTTCATCTTATTTCTTATTTCTCAAGCTGCCGTCCGAAAATTAAAACGGTTTTACTTTGACTATATATTTATATCAAGATTTATATACACGGTACCACACGAGATACCACATATTTATCTACCTACAGGGTACCACAGACTCGAGTGAATGCATGGGGATCTCCGTTATTATAAAATATACAGGGTCGGTTGAATGGAGGCAAAGTAGCACATACTCAACAAAATGTCATTCAAAAAATTAAAAAACTCCGACTGCTTCCGATACCTATTCAAAAAAAAAACGTATTTTTGTTTCAATACATATTTATTACACTTTGTCATTGCCACTTTTTCTCCTCTACAAGACGGTGGTATCAAATTGAAAATCTAACGTTCCGTGGTTGAGTGGCGATCATCAACTTTATTTTTTTAAATACGGTCCTGGCTTTTTTATATCATTTCCAGTTATCTTCTATTTAGTTTTTTTAAATGTATTTTTCGAGGTATTTTCTATCATATCCATATTATTCGTAGATTTAACCAAAAATATTCTTAAATTTATCGTTGATTCGTGCAAGTATTCTCATAAAAATAACGTGTCAAGTAAAGATGGATTTATGAACAAAACTATATGTTAGAGAGACTAGGGTTGCCTAACTAATATTCTGGTATTATTATTAGATGAGTATCTTTTTGGAGGGTTGCGATACTTAAATGTCTTAAGGACGTCAAAAAATTACTAAAAATAAAATAAGAAATTCAGGTACGTATTTTAAAAACAAGTTGATGATGGCCGCTCAGAGACGAAACGTCATATTTTTGATTTGATACCATCTTGTAGTGGAGACAAAGTGGCAGTGACTAAGTGTAATTTATTTGAAAATACTTATCTTTCAAACAAACTCAGGAAATAATAAAAACGTATTTGCAAGAACTAGTTTTTCTTTAGATTATCTTTGGAAGTAGCTGCATGCATACACTCAAACCTGCGACACCCTGTTTAATGCCTGGTTTACATTCAATTTCACTTTGAATCGGAATTGACAGATTTCCGCTTGCCAAATGGGAATCATAATATGTTTCCATCCACATTGAATTTGGCATCAGCGTGACTTTAAACACAAATTCATTGTGGATAATAACATATTTGGTCTGTTCGTAGAACAATCACAAATCAGTCAGCGCTTTATCGATTGGTCGAAATAATCAGAAATAGTTTGCAAACTGCAAATGCTGAATGCTGATTGGCTCTGACTAGTTTGTGATTGTTCTACGAACAGACCGAGGAACAGACCTATCAAGATTTCCGTTTGCCAAGCGGAAATTTGACAGTTCCACTTCGAAGGGAAATTCAATCTAAACCTTACATAATACACACACCTCCAAACGTCTTGGACGCTCATGATTTTTCCCTATTTGAAATGTATCGCTTTAAGCAACTTTAGAACCGCATATCTAAGCTATAAAATTGTCAATCGTAGTGTAATTTACAGGATCGATATAATATTTGCCCCTCTTTCGAATGAAGTTATCCATTTTTTTTCTAAAACCACTTTGAAAAACCGGCAATAGTGGCTTTTTTCTCTCAGAGGTCAAAAAGGCACAATGACATTTCAAAAAAGAAAAAGTCTGGGGATAGAGTACTTATTCATGTCACCAGATTTTTAATATTTTAGAAATGGGGAAAAAAACATGAGGGTTTCAAGACTTGGATGTGTGTGAAAGACAAGAAGGTTCACTCGTCGTCAAAAGTGGCTCCGGCTCGCCGCATTCCCAGTCCCGCCTTGGTCCAAATAGCATACCAGGTGTCGCCGATCGAAAATTCCGGCTGAGATTCGTCGTTGGAGTTTCGTACACCGCTTGGAAATCGATCGCCTTTTTCCAACTTATCTCCCTCGTAAAACTTGTTCTGGGCCGGTTTTCAGTCGGAGTTTGTTTATGATTTTAGGAATTTTGGCAAACTGTGGTAAAGGCCAATTGACAAATCGGTGATTTCTCCGTTCTCGGTAATTCACAAATTAGTTTGACAGTAGAAGGTTTATATTGTTTTTTTTGCGAGTTTTTTGTCTCACGTAACAAAATGAGACCAAAATATTTTGAAGAATTTTGAGGAATAATACTCAATGATCACTCGTTTTTACATATTTATTACAGTTATTACGTGTCTATTACATATTATTGCGCATTTATTACGTTTTATTACGTGTTATTACGCGTTATTACGTTTTATTACCGATATTACGGAATTATTACTTCTTATTACTGTTTATCACGTAATTATTACCAAAGCTTGTACACCTATTACCGAAGGTGGTTCGGTTTTATAGGAAAATTATAAAATATCAGCCGCCGATACGGTCGTCTATAGAGGCTATATATATGTACAGGGTGTTTCCGTATATTTCGTCTGCAGACTCACTCGCTTATTATGCAAGATAGATAGGGACTTTAAATACAACGTTGGTAGGTATTAACATGAACCGCCAGAAAACAATATTTTTTTGTATACCGGGTGCACGAGAAAAGTGTGACATACACAACTTGCATTTTTTTAAACGGAACACCCTATATATTATTTTATAATCAAATTAACATTACTTTTCTGATCTCAAAAATATACAGCATGTAGGCATTCCTTCCAGCCGTTTTCAAAATATTTGAGTTTTAAAGTTGGTTCTTTGGTACCTATTGCCAAATTTAGTATCTATGACTACAATGATTCTTTGAACATTATTTATCAATTTTTATCCTTCCAATAATCTAAAACAACGAATATAACAAGTGAATACATTATATTATTAATAAATTGATATCATAAAGTGCAATCATTGAATATGCACGCCATTATTCACAACACATTTTCTTAAATGCATTTTATGATATCAACTTATTATTAATTTGATGTATTCACTTGTTTGATTCGTTGTTTTCGATTATTGGAAGGAGAAAAATGAATAAATAATGTTCAAACAATTATTGTAATCATAGATACTACAATTTGGCAATACCAAAAAAACAACTTTAAAACTCAAATATTTTGAAAACGGCTGGAAGGAATACCTACATGTTGGATATTTTCAAGATCAGAAAAATAATGTCTATTTGATTATAAAATAATATATAAGGTGTTCTATTTAAAAAAATGCAAGTTGTGTCTGCCACACTTTTCTCGTGCACCCGGTATACAAAAAAATATTTTTTTCTGGCGGTTCAGGTTAATAGGTACCTACCAACTTTGTATTTCAAGTTCCTATCTATCTCGCATAATAAGCGAGTTACCCAGGTAACACACACTAGTTCAATAAACGTTTATTTTTGGTTTATACCAGGCGTATATTTGTGGTTGAGCATCAACGTTAAATAAACGATAAAATGTCCGCCTGATAAACGTTTACGAATGGGATATAATCTCCAAACTATACACGTTTATGAGACAAGAGTATTATACGTGTACGATATACGTTTGATACGATTCTACAACACGTTTATGCTTACTATAAAGGAAACGTTGAAGTGTTAGCTACGATATTTGAAATAGCAACGTTCCAATCAAACAATCAGCATACTTATCTACATTCTTTATTTTTCAGCAAAGTTATGAAATATTCAAGGCATTTTGATAACTATGTTGCGACTGTTTCAACCATCGCAGTCCTATACTGGCATATGCTTGTCCTTTGTCCCAATTGTTTTGTCTGGGGACTCTCCAACGGTTGAACTTTTCTGCTCCTCTCCATTAAAATCTATTCGGTGGCCTCTGGAAAGGAGAATAGACTATTAGGGTACAAAATTTACGAATATGAACTATTTTTCCTGATCTATTGAATATCATAATGGATATTAAAAAAGGGAGTTTTCAAAGAAATTAATGGGAAAATCGCTGAGTAGGTGCATGAAGGTACTTACCTAGCTATGGCCACAATAATAAATCATTCAATTCGAAACACTCAGATTTTCACTGAAGAGAACACTTAATCAAGCACGATATATTTCAACTGTTAACGCTTTCAACAAGTGGCAAAATCGTCGAAATTGCCAAAATTAACAGTCATCCAGCAAACATCAACAGGACGCTAAAAATGGAAAATCGATCGCGTTCATCATCACGTGATAAATCTCCGAAAACCTGATTGGCTCTAGGGAACGGAAATCCCCACGATACCAACTCTCGGCGTCCTGTATTATATTGGATATCATACACGTTGAGTACCATGTGGTTTTTTACAATGAATAAACTTTGCTTTAGAATAAAAATATACTATTGGAAACATCTACCCCATACTTAAATGATCAGCCGATAAATGTAAGTAAGATTTGTCAAATGAATATAAAAATGAAGATGAGTTCACCCAGGACCTTTTTTTCTCAATCCATTTGTGATAAAAAGACATACCATTTATTACACTTTGGAAGAAGCGTGTATGAGAGGTATATCGTATACCAAGTCTCACATGCGCGGGTCATTTTGGTAAATCTTTGAAGTCAGACAAATACAGTTCGACACTTAGATACATATACTTGATATTCCTTACAAAAAATACCAGATTTTCATCCTGCTCCCAAGAAAATAGTGTATTGTAAACGTGTATTGAACGGTTCAAAACATATACGTTGAACATATACGTTCAATAAATATACCAAAACCAAATATTTCAAAAAATATGGTTGAATACACGTATATTCAACCATAATATATGATCGTGTGTTGCTTGGGTAGTATGCAGACGAAATATACGGAAACACCCTGTACATTTGAAAAGTTGAGAGTTCCTCAAGGGAATGTTTTGTTTCGCTGGTTCGTATCCATCAAATTCATTTTAGAAAAAGTGTATATTGAGACGTTTCGTAGTTTCCACCCTTAGCCCGCTGTTTCATATTTAAATATTTTTATATCAAGTTGACCATTCTAAATGTTGAACGCATTATGATTTGACGCAATGTCTGTGAAATGTAGGAGAGTCATATACCTAAAAATAAAATATACTGATCCCAACGGGGATGGATCGAAGCAGGCTGATTGACCAGAAATATCTCCTGTCGCACTCCCTCCTCGTCGGACTTATCGTTTTTGCGCAATCTCGAAGATTTGAGTGGATTAGTCAGTGTTGCCGGTAGCGGCAAAATGTTACCTATATTATGATGAATTTCTATTCAGGGCCAGGGCGTGGTGGGTATGGCTTTTTTTATTATTGTCGATGAATTTATGAAATTTATGATGTCAGTGATGATTTTATTGGAATTTCTCAATAAAGCAATTCAACTGATTGAATTATTTGACAATATCATTATTGACGAATGCTAATTGAGATACCTAATAAATTATATATGCTCAATATAATAATAATAATCACTTTTTGCGAAGAAAATATGTGTCCGTGAAAGTCTCATTAAAAAAATACAGAATGTTGAGAGTTTGGGAAAATCTCGATCAATTAACTCGAAAATTAAAATGTTATTTAGAAGGATTTAAGTAAAGACAGTTCTATTTTTATTTGAATATTCCAAAACCGCTTTAAATTCCCAGACATGAAAGTGCTTATATAATTGAATCCAATATTTTAAAACATACAGGGTGGGGCACGAAAAACTTCCCAACCAGGTTTTCTCAAGTGTTAGGTAGTTAATCAAAAATCGCGTTGGACACGGGAATTTATGTTTTTTGGGGGACACATTTCTCTTGTCTTGTGGGGGTCAAGTGATACACGTCATTTGAAAGGGGTTTATATCAAGATATTTCCGAATTTCACCCAAGAGAAAACCTGGGTGGGAAATTGTTCGTGCCTCACCCTGCATATGTATACCTACTCATACTCAAGTGCATAAAAACCGGCTCATCGGCTGTAACTGTGTCTTTTTTCAATTTCATAATTTTAATCTAGAGAAACCGGAGAAAAGTTTAATTCAAACTCATATCAAAGCATATTAAATTGTCTTTCAAACAGTATATATTTTTTCTTGATCTGACAAATAGATTGTGAAAAAGACATATAGTTGATGTTGATGCCAAAATTTCAAAGTGTGAGTGGATCAATTTTTTAAGTGAATAAACGAACAGAAAATCTTGGGTTTGCAAAAATCTTTTGTTCGTTTGGAGTTTCACGGTCGAGGTTACAAAGCTACGTATGTACAGGTGAAGTAAAAAATGAACTTCAGTTCAATATCAAATTTCTTAGTTGTAAGTACTAGGTTTGTAGGGAAAAGATTATGTACAGTAGCGGCGAGAATTATAGCAACCTCCTAAAATTTGAAGAAACTTTAATCCTGCATCAGTTATCAAAGAAGTGATGGTGCATTAACAAACTTCAATTTATTTTTTAGTTTACGTGTCCTGGTGATTTTTTTCAAAACATTGCTTATTGCCTTTTTTTCATGTTCAAAAACCAGCTACTTTTTTAACTTTTTTTTGTGTAACTTTTGATAAAATTGACTAGCACCATTCAAAAGAGGGGCAAAAAGTATGTACTCCCTGAAAATTTCAGAATTATTTAAAAAAGGATAGTCAAGCTATGAAATTTTGAACTTGGCAAAAATGATCCATATTGTCAAATGAATTGAGGTTTTTAAATGCACCATCACTTCTTTGATAACTAATACACTGATCAAAGTTTCATAAAATTTTAGGCGGTTGCTATAATTTTGGCGGCTACTGTATATTTGTCAAGGGGCCAAGGAGTCAAAAGAAAAGCATGAGTTACTTCATCGAAAAAAGATTCTGAAAATTTGGTTATTTCATATCGAAACAAAACTAGTAGCACACCATGATACGTATATTATATTATTATGTATCCACACTAGTAGTACTAGATAGTGATTAGTTAATGTAACTTGGCATTCGAAATTATTTGCTCCAATTACTTAATATAATACAAAAGGTGAAGTTTTTAGCTAAATAATGAAAGTAAAGTTGAGAAAAAAGAACTATTATTACATATCACAATAGAAATAAAAATAGGGAGACACTCAAACTTTATTGGTTTTTGAATAAGATCAACTTTGTATATTTTTGTCGAATATCCTGAATCGGTTGATTTTTTGTCTTCGCTTCATGATATAGCCTCACATCAAGAAATATTCCAATTATAAGTTTAGATAGCTGGCTCCGATGATTATCGAAAATGTCTTGACTTTTAATGTGTTCATCCATTTCAGCCGAATCAAATGGTTTGTCAAGGGACCTAAAAGTTTCAATAATCGAATATTTCTTGATGTCAGAGATAATGTGAAGGTTCTGCCGAAAAAAAGTTTCCGTGATTCTGCAAATCCTTCGGACGTCTGCAGATGGTATAACATATGTGCCTCGATTTTTTATTTCTATCATGACAGGAACTTTGGAAGGGTAATCGTCGGACAAAAAATTGAGGTAGCGAGTGCAGTTATAGGCAACCGACCGGGACCTACCCTAATATAACAAACACTCTACACTACTTGCACAAACAGCATAACAAACGCCGCATGGTAGAAAAGTGCAGTTTCGTGTGCACTAGTGGAGGATAACAAACACACCTTATGACACTGATGACAGCGTGACACAGGATTGCGGTGGTGCCAGTTATTCGGTCTCTCTCGGCATCTCATGGGAAAAACGTGGCCAATGAAACTGCGGCGTTTCGACGCAGGCGCAGAAATGTAAAATCCGACCGGATCAGAGAAAGACAGATAACATAGCCCCTTCTCGCTTCGTTGCTTCAAAAACCGCACATTGTCTAAATGCAACGGGATCAGTATATTTATTTTTAGGTATATGAGGAGAGTGCATTGGTTGGCATGGAGATGTGAATAAATAATTGATTTTAAAAATGAGATGATTTTTCAACGGAGAAAACAATTCCCATTTATCTATCAATCAATTCTATAAATTTCACACACACACCCGCTACAATATCATTTTAAACTTCAAAAATACTATAAGCAGTGAGAAAACAGTGAAAATATTTCTGGTTTGTAGCCTCAAGGTCTGTCTACCATGCACCAGTGACGAATTTTAATAATAAAAATACTAATAATCTTTATTGTCTAACAGTTTTCCATTAATAAGACAATATGACCTAAACAAGATAGCATTGAAAATTAATACTAATATACTGTATTTTTACAGTTCCTAAAAAATATTTGGTATGAACAGGGAGAGAAAAAAACTTGTATTTATAATAATTATTACAAGCTACAATGGAAATTTCGCTTTAACATTTGAATTAATGAGTGCCAACTGGTTACTTGATAAAAGTCGATGTCGCCACAGGTGGTATTGTTAAGGCTCATTGCGTTGTACAAGGGGGTCTTTACAAGAAAATTTATTGTATGGTTTGGTAAATGGAAATCCGTGAGTTCCTGGTGCCCCCCTAGAGGGGACGTTGATTTGTATTTGCATGAATAATTCAGCGCAATCAACTTGGGATTGAAAGATTTTTATAAGAAAACTGACGGTCAAATATTGTCTTCTCAAACAAAGAAAAGGAAGATGAAATCTCTCCAAAAGTACTGATTGGTCCGTACCTCTCTCCGGATAAATTCCGTCTGTTTTGAAGGCTAAGAATTTCACAAACTTTCTCTAAACATTTTCGAGCTGATCGGTGTATTTAGCAAAAATAGGATTCCATATTGAGGAGCAGTATTCAAGTTTTGATCTCACGTAGCTGAAGTAGAGTATTTTGAGTGCTTGGATGTTGCTGAATTCTTTAGCATTGCGAAAGATAAATCCTAAAGTTTTTGTTGCCTGAGAGGGTCTGTCTCTCAATATGAATGTCGAAAGAAAGTTTCATATCAAATGTGACGTCAAGATCTTTATATGTTCGCCTATAAACCAACACTATTCCGACCACACACTATTAGACAACCCTGTATAAGCACGAAGGTTCTGATGGTAGTAATTTTCCCAAGAAACTGTTCTGTTACTTACTGCTGTTTATTTATTCAAAAAATCAGACTACATTTAACTCAATACAATTTTGATGGTTTTGAGAGATTGTAAATTTTTTTTCAGGTTTGGTGGGCTTCACAGATGCAAGAAGCAAATATAGACCATTCCAGGTGCTCAAATATGTTGCTGATACTTTTGCTCAAGACTATGACTTTTACTTTTTTGCACGCGATTATACTTTTATCAATATTCATAGGCTGAAAGACATAGTAGATAAAATCAGTGCTAGCATGGACGTTTATTTGGGGACAAGAGTGACTGATAGCGGCTTTTGCAATTTAGGTAAATATCATTATCTATCTACAGTGTGTCGCAGATAAGATGAATATACCCCTGCTTTTTCGCTATTTGAGAGAATCGGGGTAAGAAATTGTGTACAGTCATAATTACAGGGTGGCCATTTGAAAAGAGAACAGAGCTAATTTTGGGCGCCCGATACATTTAAGAAAAAACCCTCGGACCCATCTATTTTTGATTAAAGGGGGAACTATTTTTTTGGCGTTTTCACTCCATGGAGTGAATGAGGGGCAAAGCCCTAGCGGGGGTGACAAGGACCCCCAGAATCTTGAATGGCATGAGGGCTCGAGTGATACCTTATTTTGAAGGTATTTTTATGTAGATTCCAACCCCCAAGTTTCACACTGTTAATATCTACCTAGTCATTACAGGGGCTTACCAAAGTTACCAAAAATCTACATTTTGAAGCATTTCTGTGGTGATTTGGCGACATCCATAAACTATTCGTTGTTGCAGATCTTCCACAGATATCCAGCCAATATCTGCATATATTTTAGTTTTTGGATGACCCCATAAAAAAATCCGACGGGTCAAATCTGGAGAATGTGGAGGCCACTCAATAGTTCCTTTTTTCCAATATGTATTGTCCTGGAAAAGTTTGGTTCAAGTATCGACGAAAAAAGCATAGTATAGTGGAGTGGCGCACATCTTGCGATGGTTTTCACACATTTTTTTTGTTACTTTAATGAACCCCTGAAATGGCTGTGTAGATAGTAGCGGTGTAAAACTAGGAGGTTATAAACTACATAAAAATTCCTTGAAAATAAGGCATCACTCGACCCCTCATGCCAAAAAAAAATATTGGGGTCCTAGTCACCCAAGCTAGGGCTTTGCCCTTCATGGGGTGAAAATGCAAAACGAATGGTTTCCCCTTAAATAAAAAATCGACTGGTTTGACGGTTTTTTTTTTCAAATGGCCACCCTGTACTGATAAGTCACACTCTTTATGATATTCAACTGAAATTTGATGTTTACCTACCCACTACATGTTCGCAAAGAGGGCCCATTCTCGATATTTTGCTTTGCGGCAGAGATATCGAAAAAAGCTACTGAAGAAAGTTATTTTTAAATTCTTTTCTAATCCCGGATACCAAGTTTCAAGAAAAATTTCCAATTTTTATTTATCTATTCTCCTCATATTGTATTGAATCCTGTAGATATCTTAAATAAAAGACACCTTTTTTAAGATATCTACAGGATTCAATATAATATGAGGAGAATATATAAATAAAAATTGGAAATCTTTCTTAACCTTAAATATTGTTTTAAAGATGCCATGACAAAGGGGACAAATCTTTGGTTTATATGGGATTCATGATTCATATTTTGTCAACAATACCGATCGTGACACTTAGCAGAGCGCATCGAGTTTAAAGAGCCGGTTTTTTGTCGCGTTTTTTTACCGGATTGTTTGAAATTCCTTCGGAATTCGAAGTGTTCATTTTGACTTTGTGATCCTAAATTGATCTCTAGACACTATCATAGTGTACTTATCAATAATAATCCAATGTGGCCATAGATACCATGTCTAGCAGCGATGGGAATGTTCCCGGTGGTGTGATGGCATTCCATGGATTTACGCCTGATTATCAGGAAAAGGGTATGTTGATGAATTTGACGCAACAAGGAGTGCCGGAAAAAGTGGTTTTGGAAAGATACAAAGACAAAATACAAGTGTAAAGTAACAGGTTTCCTGATGATAATAAGGGTCCATACTTCATTTTTGTAGAGCAAAAATATTTGAATGCGGGTCGAATGCATCCTCTGAAACGGAATGAGCTTTCAACAGACTTGGGAGATGATGAAAAGTATAATACTGAAATGTTCACTGTGGGTAGAAATTTGATTAAGCTTGAAGTTACTGATTTACATGCTGCCAAACGTATTGTCGGCAGACTTTGGCAGAAAAAAGGTTGTGATAAGGAGTGTGAACACGAGTTACACAGAAGAGGAACTATTGAATATGATAAAATCATCGGTCGAGGTTATCAAAATAGAAAGAACGTATCGCAGAGTTCCCAATAAAAACCAGCAAGATAAAACGATTAAATTGCCTAGAGAAATGATCAAGGTCACATTGGCGAAACTTGAATTACCCCAGTTTGTATTTTTCGGAAGATTGAGATGTCCTGTTTAAACATTTTTCTTCCCTGAAATACTCATGCTTGAGATTTGGTCATACTTCCAAGCAATGCAAAAATAAACAAAGATTTAAAACTGTGGAGCCAAAAGTCTGAGAGTTCGCCTTGTGTTGATTGTAAAACGGCCCGTGTACATTGTAAGTCAAGCTCCCATTCCTACTGATGTCCAATTTTTGATAAACCAAACGAACAAAACAGTGCCTGGCACATTTGAATATTTCTTTTAAAGAAACCAAAAAATTTGTTGAAAACCCATGATATGCGAGTTTAGTTTCCAAAAATAGATTTAGTTCATTGTCATCAGATACTGAATTTCCCTTGTTGCCAAACAAAAACGTGAATAATCCGTTGCGGGTACAACCTGCAAAAGGACATCTTGAAAGTACTTATCAAACTGTGAGCCAATGTAACTCATCGAAAAGACCTAGGCTAAATGATGATGAACCACATTTTAAGCCTATTCGGAGAAAATATGATATATATATGTTCCTATACCATCCGCGAAATAATCAGACTTTTGGAGATATCAAACAACAACAACTTGTCGATCAATAACCGGAGCAGTTGTCACTGTTGTCAGCCTTTGTTCTGGATAAAAGTAACATTTTTTCGAGTACAAATCTACAAAGTATCTGTAGTATTTTTGTTGACGAAATTCTGAACAAAAAATGTGTGAACATTCAATATCAATCTTGAAATTATTCGATGGAATGCCCAATCACGACCATTTTAAGGAACTAGGGTAAAGTGGGATAAACGTAATCACGGGGCAAGTGTTATCACCCTTTTTATTCCCTTATTACTTTTTATCAACCTCTTTGATGAAAAGTAATAAGGGTATAAAAAGGATGATATTTCCGAATTCTGAACAATGAAAGATCGAAAATGTTATACCAGAATATACTGGTGATCTGATTACACTTGCCCCGTGATAACATTTACCCCACTTCACCCTATGTGCAAATACGCAATCTGATGTAGGTTCACTATCGGAAACCTGGTATAAGCAGCATTATATTATTCGATTGCCGGGATACAATTATATTTCGCAGTCTCGTCTCAGAATATAAACACCCTGTAGTTGCAGCGCGACTATCCTATCTACGACGTTCAAAGAAAAGATACAATGTTTTGCAATGCTGACTCAGCATACCGGACCACATCGTGCCTCGCTACTGCAGGCGTCTTTATTGTATCGTGTCGTATCCTAAGAAAAAGTACGTTCAATTCAAAGACGCCAAAACGAAAAAGTGATCTGTTTTTGAACAAAATTAGACGAAAAATGAGGAAACTTAATGAGAAGTTGAATGTGTACAGCAGACGTAAGTAGACTATAGTCATTATTCTTTGTTTTAGTTTTTTGATTGTCTAATCACTTCTATTATGCTACGTAACTGCTTATAGATTTCAAAGACACATCTGTATGTTTAAAAATTGGGAGTTATTTGATTTTGATTGACATATTGAAATAGAGTGCCAAGTTTTTATGAAATAATACTGTTCCTCCCGAATTCCAATATTGGATTTTTCGGTATGACCTTGCAATAAAGCTGAAACATTTCATGTTTATCTCGCACCAGCAATGGCCAGAGGAGTCGTAAATATTTACGACAGGCACAGGCACAAAAAAGAATACCAACTTGGTACAATTTGTATTGATGAAATGTTCAATTAAAGCAGTTTCTTTTTTTTGGTGCGATTCATAGACGGGCAAGATTGTTATTGTTCTATGAATAAAAAGGCTTTATTTTCGAATGAATCAATAAAGGGACTAGTTATTATTGACTATAATTACACACTATTGCAGGCACAAAAAGTAGCTCAAGCTAGTCGGATAGTTCTTCGAGCTCTGATTCATCTAACTCAGGTAATTCCGACCTGGAAAGTAGGAAGGAAGTACAAGCAAAAGTGCATCTACCTCCAGGGCCAGAGCCAGGCCAAGACACAGATATTTCAGTTGAGATACTTGGCAATAACCCACTAGCAGAAGCTGCTGTCGGCCCTGAAGTACATGCAGAGATCGCCAACAGTTGGACTGTATTCTGTAGAAATGGAGTGGACAAAAATGGAAAGAGATCCCTTATCAAAAAATATCCCAGACCAATGTAGATGGACTCTCCCCACCCAAGCTTAATTCTGAGATCAGCGCCTGTCTCACGGAGATGGTCAGGCAGGATCATTTTCTGTCACTTATCCAGATGCAGATCGCAGCCGCAATATCGGCCATTGCAGTTCCGATGAATTCTTTTTTTTCAAACTCCTCTGAAGAAACAAACTGCCACTTGCAGGACCTCGCAATCGGATCCAAACTATTAACAGACGTTATGCACTCTCTTTCTAAGCATAGAAGATATGGACTGCGAAATGACATTAATATCAATATTAGAAAAGTTGTCATGGACAGACCCATTGAGGGACTTCTCTTTGGAAATGAATTATTCAATCATAACAAATCTGCCCAAGAACTCAAGAAGGTCAGCACAGAGATCAAAACCAGGTCTTATCCAAGCACAAATTCAGGTTCAAGGCATGAATGAAACCACTTGGAAACGTAAGCGCGGGGGCCTAAGAGCTTCACTCACGAATTTTATCAAGCACGTGCAAGGTCTCCAGCAAAAGGAGGAGGCTCTCGGCGCTATAGAAATCAACAATTTGAAGGAGCGAATGATACGTTTGGAAAGTGTTTTCATCGAATTCAATGAAGTTCAGAATGAAATTGAGTTAATCACTGACGAAACTAATTCAGGGGACCAGAATAAGGAGCAAGCAGGTTTTGAGGATCTCTTTTATAAATACCAAGCAATCGGTAAGAGTTTATTACCGATTGAGGATTTTCTTGATCACCAATCGAGCCACTCTGGTCATTCCAATGCTTCTGAAGTTTCTAGAATTTGAAGACACGTTTGAATCTCTGATCAACGCAAATCTCGATTTGACAGAAATTCAAAAATTTCATTATCTGAGGGCTTCATTGGTCGGAAAGGCGTCCGAAGTAATTGAATCGGTGAAGTTTTCGGAAAATGGATACACAGTGGCGTGGAATGCGCTGATAGACATGTTCGATAATGAAAGGTTATTGATACACAATCACCTAATTGCCATTTGTTCCTTGGACAACGTTAATAAAGAAGGATCAACAAAGTTACGAGCGTTTATTGATAATTTTTCCAAGCACGATCGAATTCTCAGGATGACCTCAAGTGCTATACGCTCAACACTGTGACTTATGGACACGCGAGTGCTAGTTCAAATGAATGTGAGATGTCCCAGCCGGAAATTGCGAGCATAATTCGCCAAGACTTTTACGTAGATGATTTGTTAGCCGGAGCGGAGAGTATCGAGCACGCTCAATGCATTTCCAGTGCGATTTTGAAGGTTCTTAAATCATGATGTTTTGAGCGAAGGAAGTGGTACTCTAACGACTCGCAAACATTAAAATCTATCCAGACTTTTGACAAATCATGCATTATTCTCGAATTTGCACCTGATGAAAATGCTAAAACATTTGGTTTAAGTTGGTCTTGACAACGGGGTCTATTAGTTTATGATGTGAAAACACCCTTTGCCCTTTCTAAGTGCACTAAAAGGACAATACTATCTTCTATTTCCAAGATATTCGACCCTTTAGGCTTGCTTAGTCCATTTACTATATTGGCAAAGATGTTCTTCCAGCAATTATGGTCAGAAAAGTTGTCATGGGACGACCCTTTGCCACGCTCTCTAGCAAGCTATTGGAATCTTTTTCAGGGTGATCTGGGCAATTTAAGTAAATTGGAAATTACTAGGCGAGCAGTGTACCTTAATTCATCCATTCAACTCCGTGGATTTATGGGGCCTGCGCCTTTGTAAGATCTGTGGATCAAAATGAAAAGATAAGGGGGGGGCTGTTATGTGGCAAGTCAAAGGTCGCACCAATTAAAGTTATAACCATTCCAAAGCTGGAACTGTGCGCATCTCTACTACTTGCAAGATTAATACACTAAGTCAAGAACTCACTTCAAGTTGAACTTGAAAGATGCGTTCTTTGGTCCGATTCTACCATTAATTTGGCTTGGCTTCGTACACCTCCTAATAATTTGAAAATGTTTGTAGGCAATCGAGTTTAGGTGCAAACATTAACGGAGGGTTGCGACTGGCGCTACGTACCAAGTGAGGACAACCCAGCTGACTTAGTATCTCGCGGATTGTTACCAAGTCAATTATCAAGTACTCTGGAATTGTGGGAGGGTCCATCATGGCTAGCGCAAGATCATACGTTCTGGCCTTCCAATCAATTTGAGATAAATGATTTACCAGAACTGAAACCTCCGAAATGTTATGCGTTTTCCACTGGCATAGTAAACGATTTTCCATTTGATCGTTTTTCCTCACTCCCAAAATTAATACGAGTTACTGCCTATGTACTACGATCCAGAATGAGTTGTTCTTAGGATGTTTCAGAGCGAATAACGAAGTCTCTATCCATGTCAGAAATGCGTTATGCTTTAAAATGTCTTTTGAAGGCAGCACAGAGGCTAAGTTTTCCGGAGGCAGTGTACCTTAATTCATCCATTCAACTCCATGGAGATGCCTCAGAGAAGGCTTATGGGGCCTGCGTCTATGTAAGATCTGTGGATCAAAATGAACGGATAAGGGTGGTGCTGTTATGCGCCAAGTCAAAGGTCGTACCAATCAGAGTTATAACCATTCCAAAGCTGGAACTGTGCGCATCTCTACTACTTGCAAGATTAATACACAAAGTCAAGAATTCACTCCAAGTTGAAATTGAAAGATGCGTTATTTGGTCAAATTCTACCATTAATTTGGCTTGGCTTTGTACACCTCCTAATTTGAAAATGTTTGTAGGCAATCGAGTTTAGGTGCAAACATTAACGGATGGTTGCGACTGGCGCTACGTACCAAGTGAGGACAACCCAGCTGACTTAGTATCTCGCGGATTGTTACCAAGTCCAGCACAAGCAGATTGCACGTCTAGCAATTATTCTATTTAGATATTTTGTAAAAAGTATTGAATAAAACGTGCAATAAGCATATACAGTCCACTAGCTTTTACACTTACCTTCAAAGAAGAAGATCAGCAAATTATTAAAAGATTTTCAAGAGGAATTTACATTACTAATCCACCGAAACCTAAATATAATTTCACTTGGGACCCACATCCAGTATTATTAAAGATGGCAGAATGGTACCCTTTAGACAAAATATCCTTCAAACAATTGGTTTTCAAAACGGTAGTGTTGTTGGCCTTAATAACCGGCCAGACTACAGACCTTGACAAAAATCAATATTAAACATATTAAAGAGACTGAAGATAATCTGCAAGTTTTCATAGTAGAAAAAAATTAAAAAATCGGGGAGAAATAAACTCCAACCAGTTTTAATTTTACCATTTTTTAAGGAAAAGCCAGAACCCTGTTTAGCTTCGTTTATTATAGAATATTTGAAAGTAACAATGTCATTACGACCAGACAGAGAAAACAGATTCATTTTAACTCTTCAAAGACCAATTCATGCTGCTGCAGTCAGATTATTAGTCATTGGATTAAAAATATTTTGAGCCACTGTGGAATAGACACCAATATTTTCTCTGCTTATTCGACAAGACATGCGTCCCTTTAAAGGCGGTGCTAATATCGAGTCCATACGAAAAGCAGCAGGGTGGACAGAGTGGTCCAAGGTCTTCTCCAAATTTTATAATAAACTAATTTTGCCAGACGCTTCTGACTTTGCAAATAGTTTTTTGAAGGGGTCGGGTATCACTTAAGCATTATTATTACTTACAGAAAGAAAGTGTTCTGTACCTAGTTAGTGAGTAGTTTGTTCATAACTGATAGTGTTTTTGGTATATTATTCTATTATTAGTCTTGTAATTTCTTTATGATATTCTCAATACCTATTGAAGTATTAACAGAATAATTCAAATTGTTGATGCTCAGATTATTATTTAAATAATAATATAATTTTTCTTGTAATAAAATAAATGTATTTTATTTCCAACATCGAATATTCTCAGTCTAGATTGCCATAATCTTTGAACATCTACAGGGTGTTAATAATCTGAGACGACGCTGCGAAGTATAATTAGAAGATCAATCGACAAAATCAAAAATAAACAACATTGCTGGGTGCAACACTGGGTTAAAAGACATCCCCATATATAATACGTATATGCATATCCCCCCGTTGCACTAAGTTGAGTTGAATGCAACACTGGCTTATGTAAAGTTCACATTCATTTTATACAAATATCTCATTTTCTACACCATGTCTGATAATTCAACAGTAAGACAAGTGAGCTTTTTTTGGGAAATAATAAAGTTAAAGTGGTTCTATTGATTCTAAATCACCTAAATGTGAAAACAAAATGATGACCAAAATTTGATCAATAATACTGGGCCAATAAAGAAGTTATTTAGAATTGAAGTGGCGAAAAAATATCAAACTCGATTTTCTCGAAACTCGGAATTTAGACTTGTCTCACTGTTGCTCTGGGGCGACAAAATTGTGTCATATTCAAAATATCAATGTTTCTGCTACTTTCTAATAGTAAATATTTCAGATCGATAAAGCATCACTGTTTACCTAAATGACCAAATTTTCAGAACGACCCTAGGACCCGTTTTCCTTAAACGTCCAAGGTACCATTCTCCTTGGGACATGTAGGTACTATGAACAAATTTTTCAAATCGTTCCATTTTCAATTTAATACCGAATTGTCGCCAATCAAAATTAAACACGCTGTAAATTAAGATTGTTTTCAGATCTATTATAGTCCAAATCGATTTGAGTTCGCTCATGTAAATGTAGTGATTGTATGTATATGTCACAGTAAAACCTGGTAATCAGTAAAAGCTAACCATCAATAGGAAAAGTGAGCTTTTCCTGATTTGGAAACATTTAGCTAGTGAAAGTTGAATTCGATCGATTACTTTTACTAGTAATTGTTAGCATTCACGTAAATTTTCTAGTGAAAGCTGCTACACTGAAAACTATTATCGTAATTATAAATATCCTTTTTGGTCCGAGTTGGAATTCGCCGACAGATTAGACGCTCTGGAAAATACGAGAGTTATGAATCGCAGGTGTACAATGTGAACATTGTTCAGATACCGTATTATAGAAAATACTTAAGTATTCTCAGTGGGGGTAAGTCTGGGTTAGTTTGTGTTAGTTTGGGTTTGGCAAACATTTTGATGTCGCGTGAGTGACATCATTTAGTGCCCCGTGCACCTTGGGTTAGTTAAAAGGCGGAAATAAGTTTTAAAAAGTACTTTTCGTAACTGCTTTCAGTAAAAGTTGATTTGATAAAGTTTCTCCAACGTTCACTCGTAAAAGTGTACAATATTCTTCAAAATTTAACATTTTCTAACGGATCAAGTAATTGCTAGCATCAACTAGTAAAAGCTAGCTTTCACTGAATTTCTAACATTTACTGTAACATATATGTATATATTGTATATATATATATATATATATATATATATATATATATATACCCTCATAACTTTTCAGTTTATTTATCGATCTTGACGGTTTTTTTTTGAAATGTAGAGAGGAAAAAAGTGTATTTTGAGGCCATACGTCGCCCAGTATTTTCCAAAAACCAAGGCCTACTAGAGCATATTTAGAGGCTGAAAAATGCAGCAAACATATTAGCGATTTTTTTAGAGAAAATCTGACGACGCCACTGGATTTTTCATCCAATGAAATGGATCTTAACCAAATTTCATGAAACAATATTAAAAATTGAAGATTAATTTTATTATGCACCAAGAAGTATTTTAGCTCGAAACTCTTGCGATAGCAAGTCAATCAGAAAAGAATTATTAAATATAAACATTCAAAAGATATTCTCATGTCAAAATACAATGAAAACAGACAAACGAGATTGACAAAGAAAAATAGAAAAAAAATTACACACAGAAATAATATTTTCGAATTGAATATTTTTTCATGAAATTTGGTACAGACCCATTCCAGGGGATGAAAAATCCAGTGGCGTAGTCAGATTTTCTCTAAAAAAATCGCTAATATGTTTTCAGGATTTTTCAGCCTCTAAATATGCTCTAGTAGGCCTTGGTTTTTGGAAAAAACTGGGTGACGTATGGCCTCAAAATACACCTTTTTCCTCTACATTTCAAAAAAAAAACGTCAAAATCGATCAATTAATTAAAAAGTTATGACGGTGACCCGCTTTCAAATGGGTCACTCTGTATATACAGGGTGTCCGGAAATGATGAGCAAAAAATTCAGTTGAGAATTCTAAACAAAAAATAAATGCTACCTCTTCCTATAATATTTTTTCGAAAACTGATTATTGACGGAGTTACAGGGTGTTAAAGTTGCATTTTATCTGCATTTTTTTTTGCAATACCTTCTGCTACGCTTATAATATTTGGACGAAATTTCGTAATTGGGGCTTTATCGGGATGAGGAATTCAAATTTGCCCACCGTTTTTTCGCATTTTGTAGAGGGCGCCACATACTAACCTATACTTTGATTTGAATGGTTTTAACTTTTTTGTGCTACACTGTATGTGGCTTTTGATCAAATATTTTTATTCTCACGATCTTTTGAAATAAGAAAGGGATACTTCTTTGGTTGCGATAAACCGAACCGTTCTCGAGAAAAACGCTTAAATAACTTTGCTTGCATGTAATGAATACGAAATCACTTCAATTTATTTTCAACCTTAAGCATAGCATGCTATTGAAACAAGTGCTATAGTTGCCGTAGAAACAAGTTTCGGAAAAATTAGTTTTGAAAGTTTGTAATTTTTTTAAAATTTGTTGTCACGCTGATGGTGGTCAAAGTCACAAATAATGAAAATACAAAAAATTAAAAAATGTGAAAAATCACCAACTGACCAAACTGATTCAAATCAAATTTGAATCTACGGCAACTCATAGCGCATGATCCCAAAGCATGCTATGTTAAAAGTTGAAAAAAAGTTAAAATAATTTCGTATTCATCACATACAAGCAAATTTATTTTAGCGTATTTCTCGAAAACGGTTAGATTTATGGAAACAAAAGAAGTATACCTTTTTTATGTCAAAAGATTGGGAGAATAAAAATATTCACTCAAAATTTGCATAAAGTGTAGCACAAAAAAGTTAGTACCATCCAAATCAAAGTATGTGGCGCCCTCTACAAAATGCGAAAAAACGGTGGGCAAATTTGAATTCCTCATCCCGAAAAAGCCACAAATACAAAATTTTGTCAAAATATCATGAGCGTGGCAAAAGGCATGTCCAAAAAAACTGCAAAAAAAATAAGGTGTAACACCCTGTAACTCCGTTAATTATCAATTTTCGAGAAAATTTTATGGGTATAGGTATCATTTGTTTTCGGTCTAGAATGCTCCCATCATTTTTTTGCTCATCATTTCCGGACACCCTGTATATATATACAGTGTGGTCACTTAAGTGTGCAACATATGGGTTTTTTTTTATTAACTGCACAACCAAAATACAAATATAGCCGAAAGTTGGTGCATGTTCGATAATCATATTACAGTTTCATAAATTTTTCAAAAACTAATCAATTTCGTATAACTTAGTTCAAACTAAAGCATGTTTAGAAAATTTACCTAAATTTTAAATTTTGTAGGGAATCACAAGCTTCATGTTTGTTGCAACGATAATAAACACAACTTTAAAATATCGCAAACATTCTTTTTCACAAGGTTAAACATTATTAATGATAATTTGCATATTAAAAAACTCGCATATAAAGTAAAGTTTTTTTTTAAGTGAATTTTGTGATTCCCTAAAAAATTTGAAATTTAGGTAAATTTTCTAAATATGCTCAAATTTGAACTAAGTTATGCGAAATTGATTTCTTTTTGAATAATTTATGAAACTGTTTGGGTGAATATAAAAAAAACATTTTTTTTTGGAAAATAATTAAATGTTTAAAAAAAATATATTTTTTCTTCTTAGGGAGGCCATGATTTGTTATTTATGCATAACTTTTAATTCTAAATCACTTTTCTCTATAGCATTTTGCGGAATTTTTTTTTGAAATAAGGGTACTTTACTCTTGTACAATTTTAATATTTTTTGGCCTACCCTGTACGCTGTTTGACTTGCAACCATTCTAAGTGCACCTAATATGATTATCGAACATGCACCAACTTTCGGCAATATTTGTATTTTGGTTGTGTAGTTGTTAAAAATACCATTTGTTGTACACTTAAGTGATTACACTGTATATCTTGGGCACAACATAATGCTACACAAGAACAATCAGACAGCTGAAATAGAGAAGAGAATCAGGGCATAGACTCTGCAAGAAAATAGCGAAAAAGATTCTCTTCTCTTCGCTTAAACCTTGGCCGAAACTTGGATCCAAAATACATATATATATATATAAGAACTAGAGGTTAGTGGGGATGCAGTCTTGTAAATTCTTCTTTACGAAGTGGCCATGAGGTAAAAGAAAAACCCTTTGAGGTTATGTCAAGCTTTCGAGATTTATTTGGTCTCTTCTTCAGGACTACTACAAAAATTACTTAAATTAGTACTACTAAAAGAATATTATTTAGAATGAAACTCAC